>CANTUV010000074.1:10000000-10600000 GCA_947685225.1 Garcia nutans | reverse complement strand
ATATAATGGTGCTGGACTATCCATAATTGCATATTTTAATATTTTTTTCGACACAAACAATTACATATTTTAATTTTGGGTATTATATACTTTATGAACTATTATTATTATTATCATTATTATTATTAGATCAGTTGTCAGTACATAGCCATGTAAGAGTCTTTGATCAAGTGGGCTCTGAAAACTATACCAAAGCTTCCATTACTCTATATAAATACATATCCATTGTCATGCTTTTGCTTCAAGATTTAGAATAGCAAGTGCTACAATTTCTCTTCTTCTCAAAGAAATTTTACGATTTTGTTAAAATTCTAAAATGGGTATTCTCCAAATCCTCAAGAAACAGTCTTTTCATGGCAAAAATCAATCATCAATTGTGCCAAAAGGTCATGTTGCAGTTTATTTTGGAGAGGTTGAAAGGACTTTTCATGGCAAAAATCAATCATCAATTGTGCCAAAAGGTCATGTTGCAGTTTATGTTGGAGAAGTTGAAAGGAAGAGATTTGTAGTCCCAATATCATACTTAAACCATCCTTGTTTTCAAGATTTGCTTAATCAAGCTGAAGAAGAGTTTGGCTTCAATCATCCAATGGGTGCTCTTACAATTCCTTGCAATCAAGAAGCCTTTATCGATATCACTTCTAGATTTCTTGCTTTGTGAAGCACCAACAGGAGGATTGTGTATGCGTAGTACTATACATATGTAAAATTTTCCACTTATGAGTGGATGAATCAAGAATTTTTTTTTCTTTCTAAAATCAATCATTTTTTAAATATTTCATCAATTTTCTTTTTGAATTTAATTTATGACCTTGCTTCAAATTCTATTGAAGTGAAAGAAACTCTCCTTAATAAATATAAAAAAAGAAATTAAAAAAATATATTATAAAGGGTGGTGAAATAAAAGATGGTCATATACCATAAATATGACAGGATCTACGAAAGACTAGAGTTGGCAAATCCTTATTTATTATGGAAGTAACCCATCTAACAATTATTAAGTCATCAATATTATATTTTAGTAAGATGCAATTGAAAATATTAATGCAAAATTTTACACAAAACCAAATAATTTTATTAATTTTTTAAATATCAATTTTTTTTAAATTTTAATTTTTAACTTCTTATACTTCATAACAATTTTTCGTATGATGGTTGAGCTATTAATTAACTTAATGAAAATTAAACTTCTAAATTCAAAATAGTAATAACTAATAAGAACAAGAATAAAAAAAATTTAATTCCATAAATATTTTTTAATAGGTGATCATGACACAATATATATCATTGCCGCAGCCAATTAAATTAAAAATATAAGAAAATCCATTACTGTCATTCCCTCTCCCAAACTAGAAATACTTACCAAATCTTATAAAAGCATTTATATCCTTGACATCCTTTACATGCAATAAACACTTGCGTTTGTTTTGCATTATCCCAGTTGAAAATGGAACAACAAAAAATAAAATAAAATAAAATTCCATTTTTGGTACTCAATTCTTGAAAAATCTAAAATTTCTATGATTTTTTTTAAAATTTAAATTTGTCTTGATATAATTTCCTTTTTGGACAATACCTGAGACTAGAGATTTTTAATTTTTAAAATTTAATTTTTTTGTTCATTTAAAATTTTTTTATAACGAATTAAAAAATAAATTTCATTTAAAAGTAAGTCCAACAATGCCTAATAAAATTTTATATCCAAGAAGTATATATTTTAAATCTATATTTTATGTTGAACGATCAAATACTACTGGTACTAGTAAATATAATATTTAAGCGCATAATAAAACAAATCAGAAGCAGGGGCGGAACGCGGCAGAGGAGGGTCGGTCTTGGGTTTTTGTGATGTTGTGATTTGGTAAATTGGAATTGAGAATTTTAAGTTTTTTTTTAAGAATAATAATTTATTTTAATTATAAATTAGATATAAATTAATTATAAATTAAAACTATAAATTTATTATTTAAAAAATAATATATATTGTGTAATATAACGTAAAGAAATTAATTATAAATTGAATATGAATTGAATGTAAATTTATTATTCAATATTAAAAATATCTCAAAATAGATATGAAAAAAATTTTTTGTTGAAGAGAATATTAAATGAACATAATGAAACAGATCTAAATTTTAGCTTCAAAATTTTAACCTCCCATCGTCTAAATTCTGATTTTTGCCACGACAAAGGCTATCTTCCAAAATAAATTACGACATATCATGTTTTATTTTATAAACAGGCCAGCTTAGCAGGCAGCAGGAATAAGACTAAATTTGGTCCATCAATTATAATTTTATCAACATAATTATTTATTTTCATTTCAATTTTAAGGCCTAGTAATATCCCCCTCCCCTCTCAATCTCAAGAAGTGAAGCCTAAAATGAAATTTTATGTCACTTCTTTAATTTTTTTTCAAAAATCCAACAATTTATTATTAATAAACAAAATGTATGTCTATAGAAGTGTGGTACATTTTTATTATGCTAAATATGTTTTATAAATTCAAAATTAAAAAATAAATATTTTAAAAAGAATAAAAGAAAAATGGTTTTTTTAAAAAATATATTTATTTTTTAAATATTTTTTTTCAAATAATTTGGCAGATCCCACGCTCTATTTATATATTTAGAAAGTATATCTGTAAGTCCGTCCGGTCATGATCATAATATCCTAATCAATAATAATAATAAGAAGAAACAAACTCCTTTTATCAATTATGCTGCCCACACTCACTTGTTTGCCAGAAACAACAATAAACACATGAATTGGTCTCTGAGTTACGGATTCATTTGGTGCTTGTAGTAGTAAATGAATTTTTATACGTTGACAGTGAGTGAGATGAAACCCCAAACATCTTATCCTGCATCCACCCTGAAGCAGGTGAACCTCAGGCTGCCCATGGCCAAGGCAAGTAGCTCTATACCCATCTAAGGCATAGTTGAATAGATTAATGATCTCAATTTCTTCATTTTCTTTTACACAAGGACATGGATCACTAAATAAAACTGGCCAAAAAAGATTTACATTATATGATAGTACCTTCAAAATTGACATTGGTAGATGATATCCTCTTATAAGTGGTATTCAGTATTATTCATTAAGATGTGATGTTACAATCTTCATACTCCTTCACTTATTCCAAGCTGCTGCACCTTGTTGGCCAGTGCACTAGTAGTATATTTCTCTTCAAAATAGATAATCATGAGTGACTGCTAAATACAACAACCTCTTTTCCTTTCAGCCGGAAATGATTTAATTTTAGGCCATATTCACTTCATCTGAACTGCTCTGGAAATTCCCCCACCAAGGAGAGCTCAATAACTTTTGTTCAAAATTTTCCAAAAGCCATTGAAAAACATGTTAGCAATTTGGCCGTGTGTAAAGATACAAGACTAGTTCATCTATCAAACTGTTGTCATTTCATGCCAGGAAAAAGCTCGCCATGTATCTTGTTCTTTTAAAGTTTTATCCTACTGCTGCAATAGACAATATTCTTCCTCTTATTTGAAAGAGAAATTGCCAGATCGGATATTACGCTGCTGATGAAGTATTCCTTTTCCTATTCTTGACATGGATGAGTTCAACACTGCTGGTTTCACACTGAAAGGAGAAGCAAGCTTTGGCTGAAGCCATCTTCTCAAAGAAATACCATTGATTCTAATCATCCCGTTCGATTCATTTCCTTGGTAAGGAAGTCCTAACCTTCGTAACAGAGATGCAACCTCCTGGCTAACCCTGTGCCCAATGCATTTACATCCAAAACCATGCATGGTATTAGTCCTATAACTAGTTTATCATGCATGAGTTTTTTTCAGGAAAAAAAAAGGAAAAAGAAAAACACTTTGTGAAGAGCATTTTGTTTGTTCCCTTAAAGCTGGGATTTGTAGTGAGCATTTTGTTTGTTCCCTTAAAGCTGGGATTGTGGAAATACTATTCTCTCCTGAACTTCCACAAAAATGTGCAGATTTGATTGCATTTAATTGCCATTAGGCCTTTCCTACAATGTATTTTTTACAGCATAAATTGGCCTATATTATTTTGATGGATGTATTTGATTTTAGAAAATGAATAGCTTTATCTACAGGTGTCTTAGCCAATCAATACCATAAGCTGCCATGGTAATTACCTCTGGCCCTTTCCCCTCCAATGAAACTATATAACAAAAGAAAATGTTAATGATCCCATACATCCTAAATTATGAGTAGATTTTCCATTTTATCCAATTTTTTAATTGATAAATTGAATCAAAAGTTTGGAATATGTCATGAGTCATGTATTCCTACAGATGTGGCACTAAATTGGCATGCTTACATGATTGAGCAGAAAGAATCAAATTATTTGTTGCATTTTTTGAGACTCGGAGAGATGAATTAGAAGTCTTAAATGGGTCTCAGTAAGTAGTCAAAATCATATTGACTTATAGAGTGATGTTAGCATGCCAAATCATTCAACTCAATATAGGTACATGCATCATGACAAGATTCTCACTCCTGAATATAATTACTATCATTTATAAATTCAGGATAAATTCAGGGATAAATTAATAAAGTTGAAAAAATTAGAACTGAGAATTTGTATAAAGTTGAAGATTTGCAGGACTATTAGCCTAGAAAAATAATATAGAACCTCATTATACCTAGTTATATTTTCTAACATGCTGTGAATAAAGATGGGAGATAGCCAGGTGGGATTGAGGCAAGTGCAAATGTATATGATGCTTTTAAAGTAGCATTTCTCACCTTGATGCAAGTTTGATCATTTTCTCCCCTTCAGGCATCTTGACTTTTCCAGTCTCTGTAGGCAGTAAAATGGTTACACTGGGCAACTTTGCACCTGCCAAAAGTTTTAATGGCGTCACGAATAACTAAAAGTTAGAAATCACTTGATGAATTAGATATATTAGAGGCCATGTTCCCCTATTTTTCATTCTCTGATAGTGCACAAAGTATGAATACCTGCAAACATTAAGATATTGAATCACCCTAGCCAAATGTTAGAAACTGGTCAATAGTGTTGAAGAATATAATTCCACATTGAAAAACTATAAGAATATAGAGTGACATATAAATGGAGTGAAATGAGCCTTAGCACAAGTCAATTGATTTTGTGTAAGATGAGATTTAATCCAATTTAGATGGCCAATGGCCACTGATTTTCATTAAGCTCAATACTCTCAAGGCCCAGGATCTTTCTACACAGTATCAGAGAAGAAGATGACCCAATGGCCAAATGATCCTAGGCTTATACTTGAAGACCCAGAGTTTGGGCCAACAAAAGAGTCTAGACCTGTTTATTGACCTAGAGCATCAAGAAAGTAGGTGTGGATATTTGTGGTAGGCCTTAAGAATAGACTGCCATCCACGTTTGACAAGTGACAGCCAGCATTGAATTGACATTGAGGGTATTAGCATTTCTTTCAAGATTGTTTGTTATATCTCTCTTCTTTTTCCCTTGCAGTACTGTGTCAATCCACAGCTGGAAACAAAATAAAAATAAAAGGATAGCTCAACTAGGAAATGAAACAATGTCAACTACCATCTACAAAGAAGAAGCTCATTATAAGCTTTTGAAAAGTTACAGATATGATGTAACCTGCTTTGACAGATATGACACTGACAATTTTTCTTTTTTATACTAGAGGAAATTCATTCATTTGATAACCTTTGGCAGTTAAGCTCAGAAATTACCAGATTAGAGATTCAATGAATTCTTAAAAAACTTACCTGCAGCAAGCCGATGCTTGAGACCTTTCAAAACTGTTAAAAGGTACACCTAACAAGATTTTGAGGAAGTCATCAAAACGAAGAAAGACATCGCATATTTACAACAGGAAAAAGAATCAAGAGTTCAACTCATATTTCAGTCCATCTTAGAGATGGTAGGGCATATACAGTCCATTAGGGTGTCCATCAGCCCGGTTAAACTGCCCAACCTGTAAATTTCTAACCACAACAACCAAAATATCATGGTTTGTCAGTTAGGTGGTTGGTCTCAGTCTTAAATATTTGGTTCTCACGCCAATATTCCAATAACCAACCAAACTAATCCAATATATTATAATTGTTCACAAAGTTTGCTTTTAACTATTTCATTTCATCAATGTTCATTTTGCGGACTCTTTCACCTAGTCCATTGCAATTAATAGGCTATTTATGAGCTAAGGCTTCTAGTCAATATATACAAAGCCTTATTTATAGGAGGCTACTCTTTTCTCTTAAAATTTGGATTTGGGGTATTTAGCTGTATTTCCTGCCACAATCTCACTTATTGAAATTGGAATCCTGCATTGCTAATGTGAGGAGAAAGACCTCCTCAGGGTTTTATTCGAGCCCGAATGACAACCCAATCTCTATGTGAATTAATGGCCACATGGCTTTAACGCAAAATTATATAGAGTTATTAAAATTGCGGTCTACTAGATAGCATAATAATATGAAAATTTATAAACTAAAAGCAAGTGGTTTATAGCACCCACTGGTTGGTTTCATCTGGTAACATTTGGAGCTCAAAAGGGTTATTTTGGTTCAGCATATAGCCTCAAATCAAACCGCCAAAACCTACCCGTGTATATCCATCCACATTTGCTTTATTTTTCTGTTACTCAAGCTTAAGGATAATACATGAAGCAAGTGAAGAACAAAAAGAAAATAACAGGGCAATCATAAACAAATGAGAGAAAAAGACAAATGAGAATTCCCAGAGCCGGTTCCATTCATGGAAGACTCATTGTCAACATATAACAACGATATAATATTTTTTTAGTGGTTCACCAAAGAAAAACATGAAGCAGTACCCACATGTTCATAAAATCAACTTTAGAAGTGTGAAGCTGAGAATGGACTCTCAGTAGACATAGGGCTTCGTTGGGTGCTACAACACCGTGCATATGTCATCTAATTGGTGCTATAATGCCATGTAACAAACTCACCTCAGCAATATGAATTTGCAATGCTTTAGCATCAATGAGAATGGGACCTTCTTTGAAGGATACATAAGGAACGATTCCAAGAGAAGCTGCTTCCTGGAATGGATAATAGTCTTAGGTAGCATCCCAACTATAGGTCATAATAAAGAATGAGCTCAAGGTCTTTAGATACATAGTTATTTGAAATATTGGGTAATTGGTTTGTTTTTCAAGTGAAAAAATCAACACGATGTCAAACCCAAATGCTCCATCATTTCAAATGATTATCCATCTAAATAGACCCTCAGAAAATTGTGGAAATACTTCAGCTGCCTACTGACCTCAAGCAATGAAAAAGCACGAGGATCATATTCTCCAAATCCATCCACCAATGAGCAGAGGTTAGAGACTTTTGATGAGTCAGCAGTAACTCCCAGATTTTCAACTAATCTGTTTTTCAACGAAGCATCACAAAGGAGCTGCAGACATCCCAAAACTTGTGAAACAACTTCCATCGTAGGTTTCTCGCCAGCTGCAATTGTCTCACGGTAGACCATTAAGGCCAGCGAAGTCCTACAGGATAAATGGAGGATATCTGAACTGAGAAGATTAATTCTGTGTAGTAGGATTCCTATTCGTGGGTAATAGCCAACCTTTTAAAACTTTCCAAGGTAGTTGAGAAGAATCCTACCCACCTCCCAATAAAAAGAATAAAAGCAAAGCAATTCAAAAGTAAATGTCTAGCAGGATATTTCTGCTAGTTGAATTGGAGGAAAAAATGAATTACCACTCATTTTTTACTTGTGGCCATCCCATGTCAAATGATAAAACAGGCTCACCAACAACACGAGCCTTCTCGTATCTCCGTAAGCACATGCCTTCAAACAGGAAATGTTCAATGGGTCAATCAAATTCATATGAGATGATAACTCCTATTTGGATCGCATTGACAAGTAATGTCTTGGCAGCTAATTTCAAAAGTTTCTTTTTTTTGTGTGTGTGGGGGTGTTGAGGTGTGGTTGCACATATTCTACAGAAGCATTTGCAGTTCTCTTTTGAAAATTACCAATTATGCATTTAATCATAACAAGTGTGGGGGCAACACAATCTTCTTTGGCTTGTGACAGAAGCTTGAGGCCAACCTCTAGATCATCCTTTCTGCCAATAATAATAATAATAATAATAATAATAATAATAATAATAATAATAATAATAATAATAATAATAAAACAAAACAAAGAAAGAAAACAATTGAGACTCAGAAGTTACGACATTTGATGAAGGAAAATGTTACAAACGTTGTTCAAATGATTGAATTCATGGTCCACGTACCTCTCACAAGCAACCATGAGTATGGAGTATGTAACAGTGTTTGGGCACAAGCCAAAACTCTTCATTTCTGATATTACTTCAATAGCCTTTGGCAGTTGATCCCCATTACCTGTAGCAAAATCTGCTTATTCATTTCCTGCCTCTTGCTATTCTATAATTGCATTAAGGCTATACAAATTATCATCATGCTCTCAAGTTATTATTGCTACACATAATCTCCAAATATAGAAGAAAACACAATATTTAAGAAAAATTTACTCATGGAGGTCTACATGAAGAATATGTTCTCTTTTGTTTTTTGGTTATTTTTTTGACCGGAAGTATCCATTACTACAATTATGCATTTTCATGTTCCACTAACTAATATTTTTGCTGCTACTTCTCCAGTTCTTATTTGTAAGCCTCAAAGCACAATTATCCAGCAATGTCAAAAGCATTTAGAATCCATATAGATTGAAAAATAATTATTCTGATATACTGAACATCACAATGAAGAAATTTTCCTGTGTTCCAAATGCATAAGCATGCATGGGATAAATTTTAATATACCAAGTTTCAATTAGTTTCAATTACTTGCCCTTTGAGTTACTTGTCTTATTTATTAGTTTTTGCATAATCTTATTGTGATTTCTATAGGAAGAGCAGGATATCTATAATCTTTATTATTTGAGAAGTTTATTTTTAAAATATTGTATTATACGAGTCCGATTTTCAAAGATGTTTATTTTTAAAATCTTGTATTACAGCAGTCTGATTTTCAAATGAGATTAAGGGCTTAGCCTATAAGCAACAAGGATCATATGCAATCCAATGTTGTATTTCAATTCAGTTGTCAATATAATAGAATTGAAAGTTTTCTCTTTATTTCTCTCTCTCCAGTCTCCGTCATGGTGGATTATATAAGGTTTATATGTGCAATTATCTCCTTGATAGGCCGTCTTTCATGTAGCACTGCTTTGTTTCATAGTGGAATTGCAACCTCACTATAATTACATTCTATCAACACATGTTTTAACTTCTATAAGATCACGATGTTCTACCTTGTCAATGTTGTTCGTTCTATAATTTCATAGTGCCCAGCGACAGAGTAGACACCATACCTCAGTTTTCATGACATCAATGGAATGCTATACATACCAGTGTTGATAAACCTCTAATTACACCTTTTTCTAAGAGTCATTTGGCAAGAGTGCTCAAATACCCAGGTTGCACTAAGGACATCTTGAATGGGCAGCCAATGGATGCATATGATATAAAATTCAGTATAAGCTAGTTTAGTCAGTTGTCCAGTTGGTGCAATAATGAACAGTTCATCAAACTTTATACAACAGCAGCTATATTCAATTTTATAAATTAAAAAAGCAACAACAGACAACTTTAAAATGTAAAATGGAACAGTATGATGAAAAAATTATGAAAGTCCAAATTATAAGAGACCAAATGGTGCTCAAATTAATAAAAAAATAAATAACAAAATAAAAAATAAAAAAAAACAAATTTGTCATAGATAGTCTTACACAAGGCAGTGATCAAAGCATTCATGGTCGAGACTGTTGGTTTCAGTTTAATAGATTTGATATCCTCATACACCTCCAATGCCTTCTGCCAGTTTTTGGCCTGCCATAAAAGGAAGATATAATTATAATTGCTTCAGCAGGCTCTGACCTTTATATAACTTTTCGTTTCAAATATGCAAAGCAAGAATTTAATAACCTCAAAACAACTTATAGGCTTTTCTGTTTTTTCCATTCTTATGAATCATGAGTCTCTCTGTATGACATGACATTTAATGCACAGAAATTTTGAGAAAATAACATAAATAGTGGAAAGAAAAGTTTAAAAAAAAATATATGGTTTGGGTGCCAACAGGGACCTATAATAATACTGTTGGTTTCATGATAAAAACAGGATGCAGACCTCAAAGCTTTGACAATTAGAAACAAAAAGATAAAAGGGATAAAGCCTAAAATTCTTACGTAACTTGTATTTAGAATTGAGCAAGGGGATCCTGTATAACTACTACAAGACTTCAACCAAAAATTGAGCCATTTATGCACAGCAAAGAACTTTTTTTTTACTACCACATTGAGTATGTGAGACATACATTACTGCAAGCACCCATCAATGAACTATATGGTATAATTCCAAGTTGCATTCCTTGAGTCCTGGCTTCCTGTAAGATCTCAAATGCAACATCCACCATTCCAGCTTGCCCCGCTACATCAATCAATGCACTAAGAAACATCTGTACGAAAGCAGATGTAAGAACTATAATCATTTTAATAATGTGAAATCTCTCCATGGCCATACCGAATGAAAGTTGGTTGAACAATCATCAATTTTTGGAGTTCTAGATTGCTTTTAAAATTTTGCTGATGTTCATTCATGTGGAAGTTCTTAATTTTTTATATACTTCTAGTGAAGACAAGTGCATCACTTTGGTGCTTTATTTTTTTAATTAAATAAATTTATATTCAATTATCAAGGAAGAGAGAGCTAAAGATAAAACAGTTTTTGCTTTTACAAACAAGAAGGAGACATGATTTATAAGACATGACCACACCACCAAAGACAAGAATTTCCTTCTATAAACTATAATCCAACTAAAATTCTAACTTTATCCTTATTCAAACAACAGTAGCAGACGGTACCTCATCAGGGGTCACGCCTTTCATTTTCATGTCATCATACACACTGCGAGCGAACTCCCAATCACCAGTCTGGCTACAACAATTAACAGCAATAGTATAAACCTTTGAAGTGCCCTTGATGTTAAATTCATGCATCATGTTGTATACTTCTTTTGCTCGATCAACCTAAAAGCAAGGCTTTATTCTGTCATGAAATAATAAAATTACCAAGCAAGAAACTGTGAGACTATTAAGCATAAATAATACACAAACCTGACCAGCCTTTGCACATGCATTCATTAGGGCGCCAACAGTGATGTGATCAGGGTCAATAGGCTGTGTCTCAGCCCTCATTTCCGCTAACACATCAAAGGCACGATCCACAGCTCCTAATTGACCACAGGCATTTATAAGAGCATTGAAGACAACTCGATCTGGCTTCACTTTCTACTGCATACAGCAACTTATCAACATGATTATTAATTTGATAGGACGAAAAGTAAAGAAGAACATGCCAACCACAGCCTTGCCCAAAATATCATTTCAGAACAAGCATAAATATTTCACAGGATAAAATAAGTTCCACGTGAGAAAGATAAGGAGACGTATGCATATGTACAATTCCACCCAATACCTGGGAACTCATTATTCCATAAGCACCAAATGCTTTGGCAAGTTGTCCTGCTCTAGCACAGCCATCAATTAATGCTCCATATGTATGAACATTTGGTTCAACTCCAGCATTAACCATCTCATGAAACACCTAGCACAGCCATACAAGAACAAACAAATCTAGGTCAGGAGATAAAAGAATTCATCAATCATGTCAAATTCACCTTAGCTTTCACATCCAGGAGTGAAGAATTTACATTCTTAATTAGTAAAATGGCAAGAACGTCATGAGGATAAAGAGAAAAACAGCAAACTACTATATTAACAGTCATATCATAAATTATTAAGAAAATGAGAAATGCAAAATAAAATTACAAAAGAAATGCATCTAATTCTTAAATTTATTTTATTGGAAATCTAACCATAAAGAAAATAAGAAGTTACCGTACTTCGAACATTCTATCCACTTTTCCACTTTTAGCACAGGTTGATATTAAAGTAGTGTAAAGCCTGCAATCTGCTGTCAACCCAGCCCCCTGGGCCAGTTGTAGAACTTTAAAAGCTCCTAAAAGAGTAATACAGATATCAGGAATTGTATCCGTATGTGCTACACGCTACACTATCACAGAACCTGACAATGTACCCAAGGGATCATAAATCAACTTTACCCTCTGAATCTTGTGAGCTTGCACACACGGACATGAGCATGTTAAATGTACTTAAGGTTGGGTTTGGAATCAACTTGCGGAAGCGAAAAGCTTCTTTAACAGCATTTTGAATTTTGCAAATCTTGAAAAACTTAGCATGATAAATCTGAAACCAGAGAAATCACTGGAGAACTAATCCTGAAAATGAAATTGATTGACAAGAACAACACATGTAGCAAGAGCTAAAGCTAAAGAAGTAAACTTACCTTGTCCATATCTAGTAAACCTCTTCTTTCCATATTTTCAAGCAAATCTACACACTCGGCTAACCTAAGAAATCATCCAACAATAAATCCAAGATTTTTATTGACTGTTGATTATATGCACTATGGTGAAAGAAATGTTCCACAGCCCACAATAATATTCAGAACTTTGCTTCATTGGTAGTCTACCACTTAAATCAAACATTAGATTTGCTAGCTATTATCTCTACTGTGGGAATTTGTCGAGAAGACAGGTCAATAAGCTGCATATAAACAAATGAATGATGAAAATCACCTTCCACCTCTTAGCAAACGATTGTATGCATGGACTTGCTCTGAAGGATGATATTTGTTGATAGAATGTACGCCATTGGGGTAAGGAAATGCCGGAAGGTTTGTATGGTCATCCTGAATGATATGTCCATTTTCCTTCTCTCTTGGAAATCCTCTCCTTCTCCCCATGTTTTCATTTTTCCAAGAAGAACCTCTTTCATAACGTGCAAGATGTACCTTTTTTCCAACAGACTCTGGAAGGAGGAACAATGCATCAGTTAAACTGTGAGAATTTCCAGTGTATTAGAGCCATACTTGGCAACATTAAACAAAAATGAGGTATATGCTCTTTTGTGGCATAACCTGCAATTTTGGGAGACTGCTGTGCTGAGAAATCTGCCTCTTTCACTATACCATCCACCTTCAACAATGAAAAACTATTATCAATCAAAGAGGACGCATGAGAAGATACCATGTTTGAATTACCATTTAAGCTCAATGGAGATTTCATCATTGCTTGGCTATCCTTATAAAATGTGTAAAGGTCCTCTCTAGCAGAAAGGTCAACCTTATCACCAGCTTCATAATTTACAGGAGGCGAAGCAGTATTAGACCTCTTTGCCATTAATTGAGGAAAATCAGAATCAACCTCAGTTTCATTTCTGCTTTTTTCTAATGTCAACTCAAACATCTCTCTAGCATCTAATATAACCGGTAACACCTTTCCTGATTCAGGATTTGCGGAAACTGAAGGTGATAGATTAGAAGCTTCAGATAGTTTAGAAACAAGAAAAATCAGCACTGGCATATTGTGAAGTTTCAACTGAAAAAGAACTATTTTCTACGCTCTTCTCCACATCGTGCTTATTATCTGTGCTCCGGTTAAGATTATCCCCAAAGTCCACAATATTATGTTCAGGCGAACCCAAGACCTATCAAAAATTGCATACAAATTAAACCAATTTACTAAATTCACTCCAAAAAAAAAGGTGACATTAAATCTCCAACTTACCTGTTTAAAACCTTTCTTATTCTTATCGTGGTTTGTTATGAACCGATTATAGTAAGCGACAGAGAGAGCTGAGACAGTAGAGACAGCAACCAGAACAAGAACATCAGAACCAAAGGAAGCGCTGACAAACAAACTTTGAGATTGATTTCTGCGAATTCTTAGTTTCCCGCTACATTTGGTTCGTCGAAGAAAACCACCGGGAGGCCTGAGATTGTGAGAGGAACCCAGAAACTCTCTTCGAATTGATGATGTATTGGAAGAAAAAGTACCAGAAATAAGGGTTAAAGTTTGTGAATTAGCAGAGAAGCTAAGCTCCATAGAAATTCAGCCAGAGCGTGAAGTTGTTGAGAGGATAGGAAGTATTATGAATGAATATGAATAGACTGAAGAAGAAAGTGATTGTTTCGTTTGGTTAAAAGTAACAGACAACTGGATATAGTTGCTGACGTGGCGGAGTTCTGCATTGGGATGTGCAAAAACGTTTGCTGTGTCATACGGATTCATCACCGGTTCACAGATAGATTCAGTGGGCTAGAAGCAGAGCTGGTTTCATGAGTAATAACAACCGTATAAGATTATTACTACTATTTAAATATCGTGTATGGCAGAGCATGTATACGGCTGTAATAGAATCAAGTCAAGTTGAATTTTTAAAAAAGTACGTTTATAATTGTAATCGAGTTAAATTTTAAAAAATTTAAATTCGACTTATTATAAAATAGTCAAATTTAAATTAAAACTTGAATTGAGTTGAAGCTTGTATCGAGCCAGCTCATATATTATGTACCTTGAGTTTAAACTTGAACTTAATTTAAATAAGTTTAACGAACTCAATAAATTTATTTTAATTTTAATTTTTTATTTAAATTTTTTAAAATTTTTATAAAAAAATATACTAAAATTTATATTTTTATAAAAGATGAATAATATAATTATATATTAATAAAAATAAATTATTATATTACTATAATTTTATATTTTACTATAAATTACTAAGTTATTTTATATTGTATATTATTTAATTTATTTATCACATATATCATATATTAATAAATTATATAAATTAAATTAATCAAAAAATTAATATATTCATATATATAATTTAGTATATATAAATTAAATTATATATATTTTTAATCCAATATATTAATCGAGTTAGCTTGCGAGCTTAATTTATGAACTTTTTAGAGTCAGCTAGCGAGCTAACGAGCCGAGTATTTCATAGTTTGAATTTGGCTCATTTAACAAATGAAAAGTTTAAATTAATTTATTCACATATATAATTTAGTATATATAATTAAATTATATATATTTTTAATCCATTATATTAATCGAGTTATCTTGCGAGTTTAATTCACGAATTTTTTAAAGTCAGTTAGCGAGCTAACGAGTAGAGTATTTTATAGTTTGAGTCTGATTTATTTAACAAATTAAAAATTTGAGCTCAAGTTTGAATAAATTTTTACAGAATTGAGAACCAAATAATAAAAAAAAAAAAAGAGTAAATTAACTCATTTATGACCCTATCTCAAGTCCAAATTTTAGTGGCAATTATGATGGATTGGGCTTGTACATAGAGGCTCGAATGGCGAATTGTTCCATGTCCGTTCAATGAAGTTTAATTTAATTTCTAAATTTTTGGTCAAATAAGATTTCATCAAATTTCCATGAAATAGAATTCAGTTTCCCTTTTTCAAGTATGCGGACCCAAAAGCTTTCTTATCAATTCTATATCTGCATGCAATTTTTTTCCTTTTTTATGAAATTTCAAAGTTATTTTTTAATTTTCCTGTTTTATATATTTCCTTTTTTCATTTTTTATATTTTTATTTATTTTTTTATTTATAAATAATTTTTTATTATCATATTTTCAATATGTATATAAAAAATATAAATATATACATAATATATATATATAATATACATACAATAAATATAGACACGTGTACTACTTTAAATTTACACATAATATCTACATAATTTATTTAATATTTTTTATCTTTATCTTTTTTAATTTTATATATATACAATGTTCATATAATATGCATAGAATATATATGACAAATACATGACATATATAAATATCTACATAATATACACACCACATACATATAATATATAACAATATCTATACAACAAAATTGACATTTTAGTTTACTTTTGGATATAGCAAAATATTGACACAAGAAATTAAAATTACTAGAACTAAAAATTAATTGGTTGTTAATTGCTCTTCTAATTGTTGGTGTGTTTACATATTCTAACTGCAAATGTTAAATAGAGAGAGAAGCTAAATAAGTTTGGGCAATAAAACTCTTGAGTACGACAAAAAAAAAATACAAACCATCTTCACTCTTATCTTGATATAGGATATCCTTCTTTTCTAAGTCCTTAATCAAAATGGTAAGGGAAAATTTTCAAAGAGACTTAGTTAGATCGTGCAGAATAAATAATAAATAATAAATTTTATGTAGCACTTGGAATACATAAAATATTACGATAAGAAAACTTATGATTATTAAGGGTAAAAAAAAATTCTCAGTATGAGATTTGTGTAATTTAAAACTATTACCAAAAGTAATTTTTCAGGTCTAGTATGCTCTTAATGAATTGCCAAGTTATTAAATCAGCAGTTAAAATGATGCGTGGTACCACTATCCATTTGTCATGCTTATGTAATTTAGAACTATATGTACTTGCCAAGTTCGATGACATTTTTGTAGGAGCATAAGCAATTGAAGTATTCACTTTAGGAATATGACATATCCTAACAACATGACTATTGTCATTATAGTTGTGACATATAATTGTATGAGTATCCATTGAAAACTATTAAGTTAGTGATAGCCACGATGTTGAGAGGGAGAGGACGACTGATTGATAATTGTTTCAACCATGATCACGTCCTCTTTTTCCTCTATTGTGACTACGGGTTGATTAATATGGGAAAATTTGTGAAAATTGGGCAAATGGTGGAATAATGATTATCTCTTTCTCACGTTTCAAACATCTTTTTTCAATTTGAAGCATACCATAAAAATAATTAAAATCATAATCATCGATACGACATCCAATCAATCTAGTATAGGTTGATCCAAATCCAACAATAATAAATTTAATTAATTCTTCATCTAAAATAGGATATTATAAAACTTTTAATTTGTCATCAGTCCCTTTTGGCACGCAAGACATAGGTCTCAATAAAAAAAATTTACACACTTCAAATTGTATAATTGTACATGTAACTCCCTGATCTAAGTCTTTTTTTTTTAGATGTTGAGGTAGAAAAAAGCTTATTCTATACTGTGTGGGTTGTTATCACACCAACCAATAGAGGCAAAATCCCTTCAAAAAATTGAAGCGATGATTCAGTAGACTACAATCTAATTTCGGCATTTTCAAAATTTGAACTCAAGATTTGGTGTGTCATCTTCAGATGTAGGTGATGAAATTGGTTTACTTTAGTGAATATAATATTTTAAACCACAACTAGTTACTACGAGCAAAAACTGTCTTTTATAATAGAAATTTGCAGTGGTAAATTTAACTGTGAATTAATATGAAAGATTAGGTGAAAAAGAAAAAAAAAGAACAAATTAGAGAAGAATGGGTTGGCGTTGATACAACTGCAACAGTAATAAAATTGTAACTATCAATGATTTGGCTTTTAGTGGAACACATGATGTAACTAGGGTTTTTGTTTTGAGTAGTATGGCTAGGATTTGACTTTAATACAACAACAACAACAACTAAACCTTAATCCCAAACAAATTGGGGTCGGCTGTATGGATTCTCAACAAAATAAGCTCAAAAAACACCAAAAAAAAAACTCCAGCCTTAGGCCCCTTCCAAGACACGGATTTTACGTCTCCATTCAAGTCTGTCATTAATCAAATCCGCATCAAGATCTAAGGCACGTAAGTCTCTTGCTATCACCTCCTTCCACACAGTTCTAGGTCTGCCACGACCTCTAGCCCCCTCAATCAACAAATTCTCACACTTACGAGCCGCAGCATTAGGAGGTCTTCTTAAAACATGCCCATACCATCTAAGTCTTCCTTCCCTCACCTTATCTCCGACGTCCGCTACTTGGACTTTTTGTCGAATATGAACATTCTTAATTTTGTCCAGTCTGGTATGTCCACACATCCATCTTAGCATCCTCATTTCTGCCACACTCATCTTATGCAAATGTTGTCCCGTTGGTGCCCAACACTCACTACCATAGAGCATCGCAGGTCTAACAACCGTCCTATAGAATTTACCTTTCACTTTCAGAGGTATTTTCTTATCACATAAAACCCCAGTCGCACCCTTCCACTTCAACCACCCTACCTGTATTCTGTGAGCCACATCTTCATCTATACGGCCATCATTCTGGAACACCGAACCCAAATATTTGAAGTGGTTGGTTTTAGGAACCAAAACTCCATCCAACTTAACCTCATGTTCCTGCTTCTTCCTTAGACTGAACTCACAGTGCATATATTCCGTTTTACTCCTACTTAACTTAAAACCCTTGTCCTCGAGGGTTTTTCTCCACACTTCCAACTTACGGTTTACACCAGCACTAGTCTCATCAATTAAAATAATGTCATCAGCAAACAACATACACCAAGGAACATCGTCTTGTATGCTTCTGGTTAGCTCGTCCATAACCAGGGTAAATAAATATGGACTCATGGCCGAACCTTGATGCAATCCGGTAGTAATAGGGAAAGTCTCAGTGTCTCCACCAGGTGTTTTCACACTAGTGGATGCATTCTCATACATGTCCTTGATGATGTTGATATATTTGTCGTTGACTCCTTTCCTCTTCAAAACCCACCATAACACTTCTCTTGGTACTCTATCATAGGCTTTCTCCAAGTCAATAAATACCATGTGGAGATCTTTCTTCTTCTCTTGATACAATTCCATTAGTCTTCTTAGAAGAGAAATAGCCTCCATGGTAGATCTCCCTGGCATAAACCCAAACTGATTCTCCGAAACTCTTGTAAGCTTCCTCAATCTGTGTTCAATAATCCTTTCCCATAATTTCATAGTATGGCTCATAAGTTTGATACCCCGATAATTTGTACAGCATTGAATGTCTCCCTTATTTTTATATATGGGGACCATGATACTCTTCCTCCAGGCATTCGGCATCTTACGTCCTTTCACAATAGCATTAAAGAGTTTCGTTAACCAGGCAACTCCTACCTCTCCAAGGTTCTTCCAAACCTCTATAGGAATACCATCCGGGCCACAAGCTTTACCAACTTTCATATACTTCAAGGCTTCTCTTACTTCACTATGCAAGATCCTCCTAGACCAGCTGATATAATCATTTGTTGCATGAAGACCTTGAAAATCTTGTTCATGTTCAGGGTTGAATAACTGCTCAAAATAAGCCTTCCACCTCTCCTTAATCTCAACATCTCTTGTCAACACCCGTTGATCTTCATCCTTTATACATTTGACTTGGCTTAAATCTCTGCTTTTCCTTTCTCTCATCCTTGCAATCTTATAAATGCCCATTTCTCCCTCTTTAGTACCTAACTTTTGATAAATCCCTTCTAAGGCTCTGCCACGAGCTACACTAACAGCCTTCTTTGCCTCTTTCTTAGCCCTCTTATATTCCTCAAAGGCCTCGCTATTAACCGCATTCGGTAACTTTTTATACCATTCCCTCTTAGCCTTAATAGCCTTTTGAACCTCCTCATCCCACCACCATGCATCGTGCGGTCGAGGCCCTGCCCCTTTAGAGATCCCAAGCAATTTACTACCTGCTTTCTTAATGCCACCTTCCATTTTTGTCCACAAGTTCTCTGCACTAGCCTCAAGGTTCCAAATTTCTTCCTTTAGTAACTCCTCCTTAAAGGTACCTTGAGCTAGGTCTTTCAATTTCCACCATCTTATCCTTGGTTCCAATATTTTCTTATCATTCCTCCAGCTACTTTTATTCTTAACATCTAAAACCACAATACGATGTTGCGCCGCCAATGCTTCACCCGGAATGACCTTGCAATCCTTACACTTACTTTTGTCCCGTCTTCGAGTAAGTATGAAGTCTATTTGACTTTGGGTTCGTCCACTCTTAAAGGTAATCAAGTGTGACCCCCTCTTTTCAAAACAGGTATTCGCCAGCACTAGATCATAAGCCACCGCAAAATCCAAAATGTTCTTTCCCTCCTCATTCCTGTTGCCAAAACCATAACCCCCATGGACCCTGTCATAACCATTACTGTCCTTACCAACATGCCCGTTAAGGTCCCCACCAATGAAGATTTGCTGATTATCTGGAATACCTTGCATGATATCATCCATATCTTCCCAGAACTGAACCTTGGATGCTCCGTCCAAACCTACTTGGGGAGCATAAGCACTAATAACATTAATAGTGTCATCTCCCAAAACAAGCCTCAAAGAGATAATCCTGTCTCCCTTTCTTTTCACTTCCACCACCTTGTCTTTAAGCGTAGGCTCAATAATAATGCCCACACCATTCCTATTGTTATCCAAGCCACAATACCACAGCTTATATCCTGAGTTACCAATCTCTTTTGCTTTATTTCCCTTCCACCTGGTTTCCTGCAAACAAGCAATACTAACCTTCCTTCTTTTCAAAGTATCCACAAGCTCTATAGACTTCCCAGTCAGAGTGCCAATATTCCAACTACCTAATCTTAATCGGCTCCCTTGGACTTGCTTCTTTAGCCGCATTCGTCCATAATGCGGTAGCCCTTTCCTGTCTGACACCACATCCGGGCGCTGATATGGCGGGACTAACTTCTTTACCCATACCCGTCCATGGCATGGGAATCTTTGCTCATACTCCACCACACCCAGGCGTCGATGTGATGGAACCCCTTGCTCATTTAACACTACACCCGGGTGCCGATGTAGCGCGTGCCTAGGTGAGCACATCCCAACGGTATAATGATAGTTTTGAGAATCCATAGAAAGTTTGGCAAAATTTTTACACTGGCCGCCAACCTACCGCAACCCTCCTCCTTTATCCGGGCTTGGGACCGGCTACGATACTCGCAGGCGGAGTTCTAGGATTTGACTTTAATATCATAAAAAAATTGGAGGCTCATTGATATTCTATTAATTTTAAGGGATATTTAAACATGAGTATTCCTAATAGGAATAGAAATATATCAATGATAGTTAAGGTACAATATTCATATTCATAAAATAGAACTACCATAATAGAATTATATTCCTTATCATATTTGATGTAGTTGCTATCAGTAATTGTTGTTGATAATTGTTAGCTAATAACTAATAGTTATTAGTTGATTATTTAGTGCAATTATTATTAGTTGTTATTATTATTAGATTTTAATAACCATTAAGGATAAATATTAATATTATTTTTATTTACATATTACTTTTAATATATTAATTTAGTTTTTTTAGTTAAATAAGTAATAGTTGTTTAAAAAGTTCTAAATTAAAGTTTTCATAAATAACTTTTGACTATCCAACAGCTAACTGTTATAACTAAAAAAATTAATTAATTAATTTAATATGGTTGCTAAGGGGAAAAAATACAACTATATCAAAAAGCTTCGCCAATCACCCACTTAATTAGACCATATTAATTTAGTTATTTGCAATAGTTGTTATCTGCTAGATGTTGTTGATACCCTCTTAGCAAAGCCACAATATTGAGGAGGCAATCACCCTCTTCTCTTTTGAAAAAAAAATATTTATATAATTTATTTTTTAAAATTTTTTATTTATTCTTCTTTAAAATTTTAAATTATTTCTATTCTTCAGTTTATGTAAAAGTTCAAAAACAATCTCAATAAATTATTTCTTTCCCAAATAAATATGTTTATCTTCTGAAATAATTGATAAAAAATTAATATTCTTCAAATACAAAAAAGAGAGAAAATAGAAATAGGGAAATAAATAAACTCTTCAGCCAAATAAATATTAACTCATCCAATCAATTAAGAGATTAAGAAAAAAATTTAAAGAATCTTTATTTTTTAAAAAAATATATTTTTTGTTTTTTTAATTTCTTTTTTTTACATTTAATTTTTATTTTATTATTTTTTATTTCTAACATTGTGTGATGATTTTTAATTACTTAAATTTGATGATTTTTAATTACTTCAATCATTTCTTAAAAAATTATATTCATAATTCAATATTTTTTCTCTTTATTTTATTTTTTGTATGTAGAAATTTATACATATATACATATTATCGCACATGGGATGACAGGGAGAGCCGGCGGGATTATAAAAATTTGATTTAATTACTTTTTTTAGTCGGCTTATATTTGATTATTATTATTATTTAAGAGTCGCCACCAATCAATTATAAGATTTGATTGGACACCTAATAATTGTTTGCGTTTCTAGGTTCAAGGTTGATTATGTGTAGGAAAGAAAAAACACCCTACAACACCCAAAAAAATTAGTAGTATAATTATTGTGATATTTTATTATTATTTTTTTGAATTTGTTAGAAAAATTATATTTATTGTCTAAATATAAGTCTCAATTATATTTTTTATTTTTATTTTTTTATTATTTGTATCTATTGTCTGGGAGCAAATATATTATTATTATTTTTTTTGTTTATTATTTTTAATAGATTCATTATTATATACGTATAATTTTTATTTTTGTTACCTCATGACTTAGCATCAATATTCACTTTTTAAATATAGGAATTTTATATTTTAATATTCGTTGAATTTATTATTACTATTATTTAAATAATGTTTATTTTTTGAACATGACTCTTTATGATTTCTATTTTAATTCTACATTTTTATTATTTTCATGATTTCATTATCTTAGTGGACACGTATTTCATTTATTGGTTAACGATTTAATCCTTGCATTCACTGTCTGAATATATAAGAATTTTATAACTTAATATTTATTAAATTTATAATTATTATTTTTAAAATTATACCCACTTTTTAGGTATAATTGTCTTGATTTCATATTTTTTTTATTAAATATATTCTTTTTATTATTTCGTAACATTTTTAGACAATGACATTTTAATTAAAGTGGACATAAATTTAAAACTTAATTTCGAATACCTATATATCCATTTGACGGAATTAAAGTTCTCATAGTTTGATCTATTTATTTTGTTATTATTGTTATTGTTGTTGTTGTTATTAATTTCTACGTATATATATATTTTCTGAAGAACTGTAATTATTATATCTATTATCTAAACACAAGAATCTTATTCTATTTTGGTGTGGCATTTATTATATCATTCTCAAACTATCAACTAATTAATTAAAAATATACAAGATAAAATATATTTATTATAAATGATTAAAAAAATTAAAAAAAAATCAAATTAGGATTAACAAGCTTGCTTATCAATTAATTTCTAAAAAAAATAAGTACAATATGGTGTTGTAACACCAACGGGAGGCTCAATGCAATGAAATGGTGGACTTTAAAACTTTAAAAGAAAGAAAACTAAAGAAAGTAAATGTGATGTCCATCATTGGCATAAATTTTTATAGTCTGTAGAAAAACTAAAGCATTTTATACCATTGAACGAGAGTTTTAACATAGTTTAAACTCATTTTTCGAATTTTATTCTTTATTGTTATTTTTTCTCTCCCTCTTTCTTCTCTCTATTAGAAAATATCTTTATTTACCATTTCCCTTTTAAATGAAATCATGATGTAAAGAAAAACATGTAACTTATATTATGGAAAATGAAAATTAGCATGCATATTTAAATGTCTTATAATAAGTCAAGAAACATAGATATTTCATCTATCAAATTATAAAAGAAATCAAATCTTGCTAACACTTGTGATCCTCATGTGAATTGTCCATAATAAGAAAGCTCTCGATACATATTTTCCAGCAGATAATAGAGCTTCCATCCATGCACCCCCACCAGCATATAATTCATCCTCATATGGTTCACCTCTTGAGCCATGTTATTTTCTTGTTGAGCAAGTTCCCTCAATTTTTAGTAAGATTGTCAGACTGCGTACATACTTTTAAAAATTTATCATAGTAAAAGATATAATCTTCCTTGTATGCTCTTATTCAGGTCATCAAGTCATTTTTCTCTGCCAAGATTTGTTGGATGGAAGTTGTTAGTTGATCTATCTTATCTCGATACGCTTGGATCTCCCATACTAAATACTAGTTTATCTTAAATACTAGTTTATTGTTAGCATGACTGTTTAACTAGAGTTTCTATCTTGCTCTTAATGCTTTCTTCCTTTTCTTTATATCCTTTCAACAACTCTTGGAGTATGCACATTTTCCTTTTTAATTTATTATTTTCTTGTTGTAGCTCACAAGCTCTCCTTTCGACTTCTAAGATTGTTATCTTGTTTTTCATTGTGTTAAACTCTTTTAACTATATTTGGACTTTTGCTATTTCATTTTTAAGGTTTTCATTTTATTCGCGTAGCTCAAAAGCCCTTTTTTCAGCCTCTGTAGTCTCTCGAATTCAATAAGTTATGTTCCCATGATCTGTAGAAGATATTTTTTTATTGATGGGTTCAGGAACATGCTCATTTGATGTAGAGGGACCTTTGGGCATCTTCACTACTAAAGGAATAAACCTTTTCCTCTTTTCTAGTGCCATTCTAAGTAGCCCTAAGTTACTGAACCTCTGTAAGTCTCAAATCTTATCTTTCTCACAATTTGCCATATGTCTAGGACATTGCCAAGTTTGCCAGATGTATTCTTATCCTTGTAATTAAAGTCTGTGAGGTTTAATCCTGCTGTTCGAGGAATGAATTGAAGCGACCCAAGTTATTTTCTTACCATAGTTGGTGCATATGCAGTGACTTCCCATATTCCTAATAGAGACACCCATGCAATATCCCCACAACTGAATATTAATAATTGTCTAACTTTCCAGAAAGCCAACCAAGATATATCCTCTTCCATTATTTGCTGCAAAAATCTCAACCGTTGTTTTTTATTGGGAGTTATTTCAGGCCATTTTGCTGATCCAAACTTTGCCACATAATTCTTTATAGCATTGTATCCTGGATTATACTCAATTATAGGAAACAGGAAATGAGGGGGGCATCTAAAATGAGTGACGACCCACATACTTAAAAGAGTGGCACAACCTATAAATTGTCCATTTTTTTGTAGCATACAATAATTTAATAACCTTATTATTTCTGCCAGTATACTAATTATTGGATTTACTCCTCTTATTACACTAGTGAAGCAAGTAATGACCTTGGAATCTACGTAGTTCAGTTCTTTTGGGAATAAGACTACTCCATATATAAGCAGAGTAAAAACTTAGAACCCTTCTTTCTGATGCATATTGTTCTTTACAAATTCTAGCAAGGCCTCTAATTGAACACCTTTAGTCTGTGAGCTCCCCCATTTCACTATAGTTTTTGCTTGTACACCCATAATTGTAGCTAACTATTTTCTTTCGACTGCCCTTTTATCATGTGCATACGCTTTAATTTCACTCTTTTATGATATATTGGTCATGAAACGATATTTCTCTATAGTAGGGGTCAAGTTTAACTATTTGAAGGTGAAACATCGATAACATGGATCCCAATAGTTTAGCATGGCTTTTAACATAGGTAAGAATACTAAGATATACATCAGGTATGCGATCTAACCAAACTGCTCATTGAACTGAATTCTTTGCTATTGTCTCAAATTATCCCAAACTTCCTTTAGAGCCCTCAGATCATTTTACTGGAAGTCTATATGCTTTAATGTGGGGAGCTGAACTAAAACCCCCGTTTGAACACAGTCTTCCTCTTCTCTTTGTTTCACTTTTGAATGTGATAGAGCTTCTGTCTTAGATGTATCTATTACCGTACCGTCCTATTACGGGAATTTACGTAGGATGATCACAAGAGCGTGAAAAGATTTATGATGTAAAAGAGATAACAAAATATACTTTATTAGCTACAAATATATAACAAATGTCATAATGTAATGTAAAATTGCAATGATATGTGATGCAAAATTACAATTCCACGTAATACAAAATTACACAATATTTATCAAGAAGGCGCTTTGTCATTTATCACAGAGAAAGTTTACAAGATAAGTGTCGTACTCTTATATCTTATAATCTAGATACTACAAGATACCAGTGAACATCCTATCAAAATATTATCTAAATTATCCAAATTTCACTGATAGTCTTTTCCTAAAATCCATACAAAAAATTATTTTCATATTTCCAATTTTGTGTGCCTCCGAAGCTTTATTTTATCCTCCATCCCTTGTCACATCATTACCTATGGTCTCTATTGTGCTTCTTGGCCATCCATGAGTAACTTTTTTATGGACTCTTCATTTTCTAATGATTGTTTCTCATTTATGGCCTCGCCCTTGTGATATGTTGGCTCTTTTACTATTTCAGCAACTGGCATGGGTTCTTCTTCTAGTAACTCATTCTTGTCCCCTGGATTTTTATCATCATAACATGTTTTTTCTTCCTCCATCTCACCTTCATCTTTTAACATGAATAGTTGAATTGGCCCGTTATAGTAATTAGCAATAACCATTTTGTAATACAGGATAACACTAAGAGATAAACTGTTCAAATCCCATTTTAACCTTCAATCAAAATGGTATGCCTAAGAATTCAAGAGGCCTGGAGGTACTTCATAAGCTTGTACTTGATTGGCTTCACGAAGAATTTTCTTAACCGCATACCAATCAGACCTGTGTCTACAGGGGTCCACTAAAGGATTTTCCTTAAAGACCTTTGCTATCTCTATCTCAAATATATCTATGTAAACTAATTCAGCTGGTTCGTTCCATCTGTATTTACTTTGAATTTTGAATATAGCTAGGCAGTAGTTCTTCATACTTCTTCTTGCAAAGTTAAGAGCTATTGATCAGGATCCATAAATGAAATTAACCATATCAAAAAGTAAGAGTTCTATTCGAGCTCAAACTCTCAATTCTCAAAGCATTCCAATAACCATGCTTTATCTAATATTATTCCAATCTTGTGTGCTTTTGCCAAGTACCATAGAAGATAATGCTTCTTCTGTTAAAGTTCAAAAATCTTTCGCGCCACATAAAAAAAATTTTATGAAAGGAAATTCTGGGTGTCAATCAAGAAATTTAATGAGTGTGTTATGTAGCTCATATTTCCCTAATAACAAACTTTGGAATCTCTTAACCATCTCAAAGTCTCTCTAATAAAGCATCATTTTCATCATTTTCAAAACTAGGTTAGGTGGTAAGAGCCCAACTACATGTTCAATTGGTGGGGAATTTTCATGCTCCATGATCTAGCGCCTTTTGTATAATAATGTGTAATTTTGGATGAGAGACATGTCATTTACATGCATAAAACAAAATAAGTAAAAAAAAAAAACACCGTGACTTGAGAAATGATGAGCAGATTGGGGAGGATGAATATAAATGACTTAATCCTAAATGAGTTTGGAAGAGCTGAGGGTAGGTTTACGTAAAGGTGTGAACGGTTGAGTTTTATTTCTAATGGTATAGGTCCACCTTATTTCACCAAACTGTGAGGTCCACCTTATTTCAGCAAAATGTGATGTCCATCATCTGTAAAAAATTTTATACTCTGTAGAAAAATTAAAGCATTTTATACCACTGAACGAGAGTTTTAACACAATTTAAACTCATTTTTTGAATTTTATTCTTTACTGTTATTATTTCTCTCCCTCTTTCTTTTCTGTCATTTTTTATTTTTTGCATAAATAACTTCCTCTCAGTGACATGCAAACTCCTTTGGCATTTTTAAATGGCAAATCCTCTTTTTCTATTAGATGTGTCCCAACAATATCTTGAAGCATCTCTTGATCTCATTATTCACCATCAAGCAATAAGAATTTAACATTCCTATTGAGTTAGTTTTTTTTTTTATTTCTCACTTTATTTGTTAAATTTCTCATTTTTAATATATCTATTTTTTGTTTTAATTTATTTTTCCCTTTTGCTAAAGAAAAACAATAGTTGTACATTTTGTTTATTATATTTTTTATGCTAAATTCCTAATATTACTTTATTGAAAGACCCACTTTTATGATTTACTAATTTGAATTTTTTTTCATCTTTTCATGTTAAATCCATGGTTTTGTGAGTATTATAGTTAGCTTAGGATATGTGTATGCTTGATTTTATGATAGGATTTGTGTATGCTTGATTTTATGATCGCGATTTGTGATTATTGAATACATATTCTATTTGAAATTATATACATATATTTAAAATTACAGTTAAAAAAAAGGTAATATTTAAAATTACAGAATCAAAGTATACAACATATTTACCTTTAAATGTTGAAACTGGATGCAGACTTCTGTTGTTTTCTATTAAAATTTCTAAAGCCTTATTAAGTACATGAAATGTACTTAATAAAGTTCCTTTTTTTAAATTAATTTTCGTCTACTAGAAAAATATTTATTAAAAAAATTACTTTGCTTTCTGTCAATTTCACTTAATACTGCTGTGTTAATTTTTTTTTTTTTATCAATTCTGTGTATTTTTCTTCTCTATTTTCTCTTTTTTTAATGTTTAATTTGTATATGTATTGAGTGTTTTATTCATTTTTAATAAAATTTAAGTTCCCATGAAAAGATTTTATTTCTAGTACATGCATATATTTGGTTTGATTTTTCATTCTTTTATTCTTAAGATAAAATGCTAAAAGCCATATATTAATTCAAGGTTCATTCTTTATAGAGGTTCAACCTCTTTTTTTTTTTTCATTTTCCTTTGTCTTTATTATTATTATTATTATTATTATTATTATTATTATTTTATACAATATTTGTGTATTCTTCTGCATTTGTGAACAAGGCAAAATAAAATTTTGAATTAGTATTCATGTGAAGTTATTTTGTTATCTTTACGTTGTTTATATATACATATATGCAGTATCTTTTTCACAATAATAATTAATTTTTGTATATTCTCTTGAGATTAAACATGCACGTTTGTAATTATTGTAGATAATTTAGGATTTTTATGCTTGTATTAGGATTTATTATGCATCTCTATAATTTATTTCATTTATGTATAATATCATAGTCATTATCTGACTATTTTTTTTTTTGAAACATATGCAATTTTATAAATTATCTTTTAATAATATGGTTATTAATGGACTGTATTTTTCTTTAAAGAAATATATTTGTTCTAATTTATCACATTTTATATTTGATGAAAGTCACTACGTGAAATATATACATAATAAAATAGTCACTACCTCACTGTTTTATTTATTTATTTTTTTTTTCATTTTTTATAAGAAGCATGTATGTATTCATAATCATAATAAAGAGAATTTCATAAAGTAAAAGGGTCATATTGTATTTATGTCTTTAATTATTAGATTTATCTATTGTCTTTATTTATTAAATGCACTTCCCATATTTAATAAATCTTATATTTTTTATGACTTTATCTATCAGAAAGTTGCTCTTGAAATATTCCTCTCCCTAGCTTCTATTCTTTGTTTCTATATTTTTTTAAGAAAAATCTCCCCTTTTATTTCTCTTTTTATGTGTGATTTTGTCTCCTATTTATAATGAGAATATCTTTTATATTTTATTTTTTTAGTATATTTTTTCAAGTCTTGATTTTTTTTATTATTTTGGTGTAATGCAGGTATGGGAACACTGCTCTTACATGGGAAAGAAGAGAGCTTTTGCAGAAAAATTAAAGCTTTTTGCAAAAAAATCAAAATTTTAATTATTCTTTTTAATTATTTTATTTTTATCTTTGTGTGTTTGAAATATATCTACAGAGAATATGAATAAGATTATAAATATTTTTATTTATTTATTTATTTTTTTAAAATAAAATAATAAATAATAAATAAATGGTTACTACACATATATAATATTTTCTTTAATTAATTTAATTTTTTAATTAATGAAAATAGTTTATTAATATATTATTAAATTTATAAAATAATAATTGTATAAAAGATATAATGAGTAAAACAATGAGAAATAATAAGAGACAAAACCATGACTTCTAAAAGAAATTTTGCTGCTTTTTTTTCTTAAAGTTTTTGGTTTTACCTGTTGATAGTTAATAACCTGTAGTTATTAGCAGATATTTGATAGTTGATTGCTATAAATATTCATATATATTTTTCATTTAAATATTATTTTTAAAAAATTGTAATTTAATCTCTTTATTTAAATAAGTAGGAACCTTTTTAGACTCCAAATGGAAGTTTTTATAACACAAATGCTGTATGAATATTTAAGAGATTATCATATAAAAAAAAAATCAAATGAGTTTAATGCAGCTGCTATAAACTAAACAGCTAACAGTCACATCTTGCCAAACACCCACTTAATTAGGTGGAAACGTAATTAATTTTTTTTCCTGTTTAGAAACGCAATTAATTGTTTAGTTTATTTTCTTATAAGTGGAAAAAGTTGACTTAGATTGAGATAAAATGGAAGCTTCGGATGGTTAATGAAATATTAGATTGATTGTTATTTTCTAATAATCAAATTATACTTGAATTTATTGTTGATTAAACAAATATAAAAATGATTCAAAATTATTAAATCATTTTATGTAAATTATTTAAAATTAAAAAAGCTAAGATGATTTCAAACAATTAAAAAATAAAAGCTTTTTTTTTTCTTTTTACTAAAATGAGCTTATGATATGGAATACATATTCAAAAAAATATAAAATCAAAATTTAAAATTTATTTTTCAAATGAAAATTGAAAGTAAGTAATTATTTGAAAAATGTTTAATTATTTAAAATCTAAATTCAATCATCGTAAAAATGTTAACAATATTATTAATGTATATATATTAACAACAAAAACTATTAAAAAAAATTTCACATTTATTTTAATTTCTTTACAAAGAGAAAATTAAATAATTTATAAGGAACACAGTGAAAGGCAATCTATTCTAGTCATTTACGGTACAATTTCATGGCCTAAATTTATTATCCAATGAGGAACAGACACCTTTATAACTCATCATGCAATGCCCGACTGAAAACGATAATTTCAGGCACGAGGAGACAATATGCCAAAAATTGAAAAATATAAACATCATGTTCAATCTGTTGATGGAAAATGACCCAAAGCCAATTGAAACTTCTAAAATTTTGAGGTCAAGAGTGATGCAATTTTGGACCCCATCCGAGACTATTTTTAAAATTATAAAAATAGTTGTATCAATTTCTTCATTTTAACTAATTAATTTATTAAAATTAAAGTAAAATTTATGTGTTTATATTTAAAATTTAAGTCGTTATTAAATTTAATTTATTAATATACTTTACATGGATTATAAGCTTCATATTTTAACAAATAAAATAAGATTATTTATTAATTACAATTCATCCAAAAATATATATATATATATATATATATATATGGAAGTGAATTTTTATATCAATTTTTAATCAATCTCAGTTTTAATATAATTTTCTTTTTGGCTAGTGTGAACCACAACTAAGGACAGAGTCAGAATAAAATATTAGGGAGATCAACTATCTAGCAAAAATAAATAGTTATAATATTTTTTTTAAAAGAATCACCAATAATAATTGGTAAACAATTAACAATTATTGATTATAATTCATAAATAAAAAATAAATATAATTTTTTGTTTTAATAAATTTAAATAAATATAAATAAAAGTTTGACATTTCTTATTAATAAATAAATTTTAAAAAAATAAAACTAAAATATAATTAATCTTAAATCCTAATTTTAAAAAAAATTATAAATAATAGTGACTTATTTTAAATGATTTAGAAATTAAAAAAAAATTTTAAATAATTACAAAAAAATTAAAAAAATCTAAATTATAGTTATTCTGAAATTAATACTAATCCTTAAAAAAAATATGGTTGATGAAATTACTTAATTTTTAATTTGTAAAAGTAGATAGTAGAATAAAAAAATAATAAACTTATTCAATAAGTTTTCTCTTTTTTCTTTTTATAAAATAAAAATTTAATTTTGAATTAATATATATTTAATTTTTGGCTAAGTAAATATATTCGGATTAAAATTTTATACTTAAACTAAATTTATATATAGAAAGAATTTATTCAATGAAAGGAGCTAAATTTTAAAAAATTATAATATGTATATATATATAAAGAAAAAAAAAAAAAAGGGAGGGGCAAGGCTCCCCCACCCATCAACATAGCTACGTCCATGGTCATAGCCTATTATTATAAACCTTAAAATGAGACAACAAAATAAAACTAATATAACAGAAGAGAAACCTGAAAATTAATTAGGTCCAAATAAAAAAAAAAAGTCCTAAATGACTATAATTTTGATAAATCAAACGAGAGTGTTGTAGAGTTTGAATATATATATATATATATATATAACCACCCGGGTTAGTTCAGTGACCATCTGATGTTACTCTCCACGGAGAGGTCAGGGGTTCGATCATTCAAAAAATAATTTATGAGGGTCGAGCCTTTTAAAAAAAAAAAGAAAAAAAATATATATATAATAAGCCCCTTGACTCTTATTAGAAGTCGTGACCCGTATATATACCATAAATTCACCATCTAGCAATAAAAATGAAGAAAGTTATTATTAATTTCCTCCACATCAGAACCTTCTTTATAAAAAAACATTAGAAGAAAATTTTAATTACTATATTGTAATTAATTTTAATGATAATATATATTATATTTTTTTAAAAAAATAAATATTCATTAATTTATAAAATAGAACGATAAAAATCAAAAAAATTTACAATATTTCAGGCTAACATTAAAACAAATCAACAATATAAATAAAGATATCATCAATCTCGGTTTGAAAGTGGATCGTACTCGACAGTTCATTTTTCGATTTTTATGATTTTTTTAATAAATTTGAATTAAACACCATAAAAAATTTGTCGACGCCAAAAATAAGTTTGATAATTTTAATTGAACAGTCAACCAAATAATAAACCAATTGAAAATAAAAAAAAACACCATAAAGAGGATAAATAAATAATTAAAAGGGAAAAAATATAAAAGAATTAAACCTGTTAAAAAAATAAATTTGAGTATTATTGAATAATAAAAAATTAAAATTGAAGTAAAAAAACAGAAAAGAACAATTCAGTGTCAGCTTAAATAAATCCACGGTGACCGAGAAAACAATAATTATATTTATTAACTGAGAAAGGATTTTAATTAATTAATAATCATTATGTTGTGTATGTAGAAGAACCAAGAATAAAAGAATTCATATTGAGTTTTAAATTTAATATATTTATACATTAGCAGTTGAAAATTAAAATTTAATATTAGAGCTTTCAGTCACATGATATATTTGATAAAAATCAACATTTAGAATAATATTTAAAATTCATCCGTCAACAAGTTAAAATTATAAATAAAATTTTGAAAATTCAAATTTTAAATTATGAATATTTAACCTTTTAATAGCTGACCGCTAACTATTGATAAGCATCATCCTTCGTTTCTAACTCATTCAAACAGGTGTTTCAATGAACTTTATTTTCATATAAAAAAAATAAATGCTATTAAAATTAAATTAATCATACTAAATATACATAATTATTAAATTTTTAATAACAAATAAATAAAATGGAACAATGAAGAAAGAAAATGTGTGTTAAAAAGGGTAGGAAACGTGTCAAAAATCTGTTACTTTCACTTTAAGGCCCACCTCAAAGTCCATCTTCCACCTTCTTTACCTCTCTCTCTCATATTTAAAGGCCGCAAAGAACAAAAACCCAAATAAACAGAGGAAAAAGCTTAAAAGCAGAGCAAAGGGGGGACGAACCCTTAGCTTTAGCTCGTGTATGTATCACGAGATCAGTGACCATTAACAAAGGCCAAAATTTAATTAAAATAAAAAAAAAACTCACAAGAAAATTAATGGAGAAGAGTAAGAAAAGTGGAGGAGGAGAAGAAGTTCTAGATGGTTCAGATATAATGAAGTTGGTTGGGAACGAAGATGTGTTTAGCAATTTCGTGGATCATAAGTTCAGAGAACTTGATAGGGATAGAGATGGTCAGCTCTCTGTAAAAGAACTTCAGCCTGCTGTTGCTGATATAGGTGCTGCTCTTGGCTTGCCTGCTCACGGTTCTTCTCCTGATTCTGATTTTATCTACTCTGAGGTTTGTTTTCTTTTCTTTTCTTAATCATATTTTAATTAATTACATCTTGGAGATTTAAAGAGCCTTGGATTTGAAACTTTGACGTTTCGCTTTATCAATCATTATATTTCTGTAGTTATTTTCTCTTTGAATTGGGTGGACTCATGGTGGCCAATGAAAAAATTGATGTTTAGTTTCCTTTCTTATTTTTCCTTTTCTTACCCCAAAAAAAAAAAAAATTCTCCGTTATCTTTGTGTTTTCCATTTTCAGTAAGTCCATTTTCAGTAAGTGTAATTATTCACAAATAAATAAATAACCAAATATACATAATTTCAGCATGTGAACTTTTATATCCACACACACACAGAAGCACATCTTTCCTTAAAATTTGAAAAATTTTAAGAAATATTATATAATTTTAATTATTTTTTAAAATTTTAATATTATATTTTCAATATTTGACTCTTAGTATATTCAGACGTCTTTTGACTCTTTTATTTGATCTTTGTAAATATTTTTGAAAATTTTAGTAATAAAAAATTGTCCATTTTTTGTTACATGAAAAAATATTGTTCAAGATGAGATATGGAAATGTATATGTAAATATAAGCCTTAGAGAAACAGAGACAGAGAGTAGAAAAAATAAAAAAAAATAAAAAAAAAATATTGTTGCTAGCTTCTATCTGTAACATAGGAGATTAAGCTTTGTTACGTGAGACTTGACGCTACATCTTAACTTTGATTAATTATGTATCAATTGAATTTAAAATTATACTTATTTCTTTGTACTATTTTGGTGCAACAAAATATATATTATATTGAGAGTATTAAATTCTTCTTAATTCATAAATTTTTATCCACGGAATATTAATTAATAGATTGATTTAATTTAATTTTGATAGGATTATAAGTCATGTAATCTCAATTAAAACTTAATTATCCATAATTTTTTACTTGAGGAAAAATTTTTTTTATTGAGAAATAAATTGAATTGAATTAGATGCTTAATTTATGATGGTGATCTCAGTTGAAATATTACGCACATGTTATATAAATAATTAATTATTATAAATTTTATAAAAATTTTATTATAATTTATTTAAATATTTTTTTATCTATTAATTTACTTATTTTTTTTAATAATTAATATAAATAATATTAAAATTTTTTAATTAATACTTTTTTAATTTTTTAAAAATAATATTTAAACTGATTTTTTTTATTCCATGTTTAAAATGAAAGTGAAGGGATAGTATAAAATTTTATTATACTTGTCGTCTTGCTTTGCTTGGATCTTTTACATGAAACAATAATTAATGGTCAAAAAAATTTTCTATTATAATTAGGAGAATATCATTGCGCATTATTCAACTCTCTGTCGGTGTCGTGTTTAACTTTTCGGTTGGCCTGTATCCTCTTTCTTTTCTTTTTTAATACCTCTAAGAACGAGACGAATTAATGTTGTGGAAATTGTGTATATCAATTCTTTTATTATTACTACAAATTGCATTATTAATAAAGAAAATGTCTTTTTTTTTATCACAAGTTGAGAGTAACGTCAAACTAACTAATATTTATAATTTAAGTTATTGTTTGACAATTAATGAATTTTCTAGAGCAACTAGACCAAAGTTAAAGTGGGAAATAATAGTACTAAAGAATTGTTAATTATTATTAGAATCCATATCATACTAAAGAATTGTTAATAAATTAAAAAAAGGTTTGCTTTCTTATTAAGCTTTAATGAAGTACTAGTAATATTTTGAGATTTACCAAAATGTGAATTTCTTTTAAAAAGCCAACAAATAAAAATACTTTTAAAATTATCTATTTTCAACTTTTTAATTTTAATATATGGTATTATACATCTAATAAATTAAATATATACAAAAACTAAAGGAGTGACTGTTTCTCAAATTATTAGATACTATGGTAATGTACTTTCTCTCACTTGTAAATTATATCATAAGCTTTATATATATACACATATATATATTTAAAGGTTAGTTTGTTATGGATAAAACAGAACATATGTTCATCTATTTAATTATCGTTCACTCATATTTTTTTTTTATTTTACACTTGAGTTATATTCTCTTTAGCCTTTAAATTAAAATTATTTTTTCTGAAAACATAACATCTTATAAATTTAAAAGAAAAATTTGTAAGTGTTTTTTAATTAACTGTATTAAACTTTTTATTATTAGAATATATTATTCCAATGAAAAATATAAATCTTTAATGATTCCTTCTCAATGTTTTCAATATAGTTTTTCATAAAAGCAGCTCAAATAGATTCTTAATAGTTTAATGATTTGAGTATTAATAAAAGAAAGTATATATCAAATATGTGCATAAATTAACTTGTTACATTATATACATTTATATATATATATGTAGGTTCTTAGTGAAATCAACCATGGCAAGCATGAGAAAGTGACAAAGATTGAGTTTAAAGAGGTTCTGTCAGATATATTAATAGGCATGGCTGCTGGCTTGAAGCGAGACCCCATAGTAATTCTCCGAATGGATGGAGAAGACCTCTCTGAGTTTATAAATGGACCAAATTATGAACCAGAAATGGCCTCCATATTTTCACAGCTAGAATCACCTGATGATCATCATGGTTCCCTCCAAGATTATATTCTTAAAGCCATGAAAAAGCTTACTGTTGATCAAGGAATGCCCCCATCTTCTGATTCTTGGGTAATTTTTCTTTTTTTTATTTGATTTAATTTGGTTTTTTTTTTCGTTCAGGCTACTTGCTTCCGGAATTAAGTTCATAGTTTCCTGGTGCTAGTTAATTTGAATAGTATAATTATTGGTTGTGTAGGTGCAAAGCAACATTGTGGAACCGGCCTTGCAATCTTGTGCTGGCGAAGATCTTGATCATAAACCTGTATCTCAAGAAACATTCGTGGTGGAATTAAAGAAAGTAGCAGAATGTGTGGCTCAACGTCTCAAAGAACAGCCTGTTATTGTTGCCCATAGTGAAAATACCTTTGATGGAAGTGGGATTAAGACACTATTAACCAACAAGTTTGAATTAGACAAGGTTTGCTCTTTTTTACTTTATTTAATTGAAAATTTCCTGATGTACAGAGTATCTTAAGACATGGGTTAAATGAATTTCTTGAAATTCATCATTAAATTATATAAAAAAATAAAAATAAAAAAGTATGTCCATTAAGATACACTTATTTCTGATGAAAACGATTTAAAATTGATTATACAATGCAGACTGTGAACACAGCTATAGAAAATGTGCCAAAAGATCGTAATGGGAAAATTTCAAATGATTATTTGCGTGTGGCGCTGGATTTAGTGGCTCCATCAGCAGGTCTACCCCCAACTGGTGCTGTTGATGAGGTACAATAAATTAATTAATTTTGATGTTGAAGTTGTTTCATCAATTCTCTACTTCATGACTTTATGCCAATTTTGATTTAAACAACTGTTACCAATTAAGTTAGTTTTAGTTGCATGTTATCAGTTTTTTTTTTTTTTAATTGCATCCTAAATTCTTTAGAGGATTGGTAATTAACAGGATTTGAACTCTTTAGCCTTTTATATTAAAAAGATAAATATTGAACTATTAATTCAATCGATTGAACTATATTAGTTTAATTTACTTACACGCATATACAAGGATTACTAAATTGGAATATGATTATCAAATTTTAATTTATATAGGTAAAATGATTCGATTTTGACTTTATTTTAATAATGTATGAATTTAGCTAATTTTTTTTAATTATTTGATGATTATGGAAATTATATAACCTGTAGAAAAAAATATTTTTAAAAGAAATTACTCTGTTACAATATTAAAAAAATATGATTGAAATTATATCATAATCTAGTAATAATTATTTTATTAAAATTTTAATTGAGTGATTTGGGGGATACAAATTGATAAAGACATATATATAATATAACGAGTTAAATATGCCTGTGTTTGAGATTAATAATTATTAGTAAATTAAATGTTACAGATAGACAAGGTTGTAGGGGCAGTGTTTGAGACGATGAATGCGGATGATGGGAAAGTGATGATAAGAGAAGAAGAATTCAAGAAGATGTTGACAGAAATACTTGCAAGTATAATGTTGCAATTAGAGGGCAATCCAATTTCAGTTTCTTCAAATTCTGTGGTGCATGAGCCTCTTGCCTCCTCCTCTACACTTCTGCAGCCTCCAGCCTCCTAATTATGTATAATAATTATGTATTAGGGTAATTAAATAAAATAATACTAACATAAAAGAGAGAGATCTGTTTGTTAATTACGATAATTAATTAATGTGGATTGGTATGCGTGGTTCTGTTCCGTGCAATTAACTATATATATATTTTCATTATGCAAATTAATATAGAATGTCACACTGTCATGGTGAGTTGAGCATTTTCATAATTTTATTTGTCAATATGATAATTTTTTTCCTATTTTTCTGTAATTTCTTGTCCTAATGAACTAATATGTTCCATATATTATTTTTTAAGGTTAATATATAAATAAATATGCGTACTTGTTAAAATGATTTTATTAATTTTCTTGTATTCTGCTTTCGTCTTATAACACACCTTAATATGTTTAAAATAGTATTAATATATCCTCTAATGAGCTGGAAAAAGGGCGTGAAAAATATGTAAGTTAGATGCGCAAGAATAGCTTTTCTTTTTATATTTTCTTCTTTGACTTCAGGCCCCCCTCTCTCTTATACTTTACCAAAAACACGGCCATTTTGCTCATTTAGTTTACCAAGTATTTGATTTTGGTTTTTCAAGGTTCCTTGGCTATTTTGATTTATGGGTTTTGCTTAAAGTATGAATTTTTGGAAACTTTTTGTATTTGTCTAATTTGTTCCATTGAATTAAATAGTGATTTTTGGCTTTTGCTTATATTTTGGCAAGTTTGATGAAAAAAAAAATTATATTTTTTTTAATTCAATTTTGGGATGTAGTATCTGATTTTACTTGTTTAACATTCTCATAATAAATTTTAGTTTTTTTTTTTTAAATGCTTGGTATTGAATTCGAAAGTGGCGTTGTCAAACTCGAAGCCGCCTCGACTTTGACGGGGGGCATTTCAGGCTCAATGGCAGAAACTATAACAGAAGGGACCGATGGTAACAGTACTGGTACAGGAACATGACAGAGAAACAAAGTTTCATTGGTAGATATTTTTTTTGGAACCCCAAGACAATGGAAGTCATTTTAGAGCAGAGTCAAATTCTTTGATAATTGAGATGAGCTTCTTTACTTTGATTTGTTGTTCTATTATAACAGTAGATAAATTTATTATATTTGATGCAAAAAAATAGACTGAATTTCAAAGAAAGTGGAGTAATTCTTATTCTGGAAAAGGAACTTCCAAATCGCACTGTGTCCTAAATTGGTACTGATATTGATCCTACAAGTTATGTTTCACAAACTCAGCACTCAGCTAAAGTGCTCATATTGACATAGTGCGCCTCTCTATTGCTGGAAGAATATTTGTTGCTTCTAGCAGTAACACCAATTGTCTTATTTGGCAGTAAGATCATCCTTAGGCTATAGCAATAAGATTGTTATTTGGCAGTAAGATCATCCATTAGGGTATAACAATAAGATTCCAGTATGCTAACTAGACCGTTCTCAGAACTGAAAGTTTTTAAGAAGGGAAATATGAGTTTTCATGCGCGTCATATACCACCGGTGGTTAGAAGAGAAATAGCTAAATTAAGGTTATATTAATACCATTTTAAATATATTGAGGTGTGTTGTAGGACTAATGCAAAGATAAAAGGCTAATAGGATTTTTTTTTGGCAAGTACAAATATTTTATTGAATTATCGTGTAAGGAAAAAGACAAAAGTTACTTCTCCCAATCCCCACTTAACACACATATATATAATATGTATATTGTATGTATAAAAATACTCCTAATATGTATTGTAATACCCCCCCTCAAGCTGGCATATATATGGAATGTAGGCCAAGCTTGCATTTAAAGTCAGTAAAAGAAGATACTGGATGCTTTTTAGTGAAGAAATTTGCCAACTGCTTCTTTGTGTTGATGGGCAATAATTTGATAATTCCTTGTTGAAGCTTCTCTCGAACAATGTGGCAATCAATCTCTAGGTGTTTGGTACGTTCATGAAACACATGATTGTGTGCTATATGAAATGCAGATTGATTATCACAATATAGAACAGCTGGATGATGATGATCAATGCCCAAATCAGCTAGTAAATATAACAACCATTGAAGTTCACATGTTAAAGTTGCTAAAGCTCTATATTCTGCTTCAGCACTAGACTTGGAGACTGTTTGTTGTTTTTTGGACTTCCAAGAAATAAGAGAGTCTCCTAGAAATACACAAAAACCAGTAACACTCTTCCGTGTCTCACTGCATGCAGCCCAATCTGAGTCTGAAAAAGCTTTAAGTGTAAATTTTGAAGCAGCTGGAAAAAACAGACCATGACCAATAGAAGCTTTAAGATATCTAAACACTCTATGTACAGCTTGCATATGAATGGCAGTAGGTTTGTCTAAATGTTGAGATAACTGTTGCACTACAAAAGATAAATCAGGTCTTGTATTAGTTAAGTAAATCAATTTTTCCACAATTTGTCTGTACTCAGTTTTATCTTGCAAAAGAGGTTCTTTAGTAAAATCAATATCAGATAATTTAAAAGTAAGAGGTGTAGATGCAGGTTTACAATCAAGAAAATCATACTCTTTTAATAAATCTAAAGTGTATTTCCTTTGACATAAATTTATCCCATCCTTAGTTCTAGCAATTTCAAAGCCTAAAAAATATTTCAAAGATCCTAAATTCTTAATCTTGAATTTATCATGTAAAAATGTTTTAACATTCTTAATTTCAACATTATCATTACTTGCCAAGATAACATCATCTACAATAACAAGTAAAGCAATAAATGAATTTGAATTTTTCTTAATAAATAATGAAGAATCTGAATGTGCTTGTTTAAATTCTAAACTGATTAGACAATTTAGCATGCCACTGTCTGCTAGCCTGTTTCAAACCATACAAAGATTTTGTTAGTTTACAAACAGGATTGGTGATATGTTGTAAGTGCTCAGGCAATGTGTAACCTAAGGGTAGATCCATATATACTTCCTCATGTAAATCACCATGTAAAAATGCATTATTAATGTCTAACTGCTCTAAAAACCAATTATTAGATGATGCAACAGCAAGCAAGGTTCTTATGGTAGTCATTTTATCTACTGGTGAAAAAGTATCAAAATAATCAATTCCTTCCTGTTGTGTATAACCCTTGGCCACTAACCTAGCTTTAAATCTTTCTATAGTTCCATCACTATGATGTTTAATCTTATAAACCCATTTACAACCTATTGTATGTTTATTTTCTGGTAAGGAAACAATTTTCCAAGTGTTTGTGAGTTCTAGAGCTTGTATTTCAGCATTCATGGCATCTTGCCATTCTTTGGTTTTAACAGCTTGCCTATATGTTTTTGGTTCTGTTATAGCATTAATAGCAGAAATATAAGCATAATAATTATTTTTTAAGTTGTTTAAAGTGTACACATTCTCTAAAACATGAGGACTAGTAATTGGTTTATCTAGAACTACTGTTTGTGCAGAAAAAGGAGTAATATTTTGTGTATTGGTGGCTGTTATATGTGCAGAATTAATAAAACAATTATAATCTCTTAGTCTAGTTGAAGGATGCCTGATTCTAATAGATCTTCTAGGAGCAGGTATGACAGGAATATCTCCTACTAAAGTTTCATTTTCTGCAACATTATGATTAACATTAATATCAGTTGTTTCAATATTAGATATATCAATATGTTCATCATATGGTAAAGGAAGAACCAAATCCTCATATTCAAAATTATTATCAGTAAAAGGAAACACATTTTCATAAAAAAAACACATTTCTTGAAACCAAAAAACAATGAGTATTCAAATTAAAGAGTAAGAAACCTTTTGTACCTGATTTGTAGCCCACAAAAACACACTTTTGTGCTCTTGAATCAAATTTTTTCCTGTTTTGAGACAAAGTAGAAGCAAAAGCTAGACACCCAAAGACTTTTAAGTTTTTAAGGTTAGGCTTAACATTATATAATATTTCAAAAGGTGTTTTATTACTTAAAACATGTGTAGGCAGCCTGTTTATAATATATACAACATGTAAAATGCATTCTCCCCAAAATTGAAAAGACAACTTACTTTGAAATTTCAAAGCCCTAGCTACATTTAATATATGTTGATGCTTACGTTCAACTACACTATTCTGTTGAGGTGTCTCAACACAAGAAGTTTGATGTATTATTCCATAAGTATTATAAAAATCATTAAAAACAAACTCTACTCCATTATCAGTTCTAACAATTTTAATTTTAGTATTGAATTGAGTAAGAACATAATTATAAAAATTCTGCATGCATTTTCTGGTTTCTGATTTACTTTTCATTAAATAAACCCAAGTATATCTTGTAAAATCATCAACAATGGTTAAAAAATAAGAATGACCATGCAAATTAGGATTAATATAACCCCATATATCCATATGTAACATCTCAAATTTAGAATTTGTAACAGATTCACTTAAAGGAAATGACAATCTCTTTTGTTTAGCATAATGACAAGTTTCACAAACTATATTATCATTAACAGAAATATCATTATGCTCTAACTGTCTTATTCTAGAATTTGAAGCATGACCCATCCTAAAATGCCATAGGTCAAAATCATTTGTATTTACATTTTTAACAGTATTGAAACAAAAAGAATTTTGATCTGTTATTAACTGATACAGTCCATGTCTCTGTTCAACTAACCCAATCGTCTTCAAAGACTGATTTTCCTGAATTAAGCAAGTAGAATGTTCAAAGGTTAGCTTATATGGTGAGTCACCAGTAAGTTGACTCACAGATATAAGGCTAAACTTAAACTGAGGCACATATAAAACAGTGAATAAAATAAAGTTTTCACTAAGTTTTACAAATCCTACATGAGTGACAGCAATAGTTTCATTATTAGGCAATCTCACATAGTAATTATCAACCTTCCTAGCATCAATCAATTTATTCAAATCACAAGTAATATGATCTGTAGCACCTGTATCAATTATCCAAGAAGTAAAAGTAAGTTCACATGTATCAGGAACAGATAGACATATACCTGCCACCACTGATTTTGTCATGTCTGCATTATGAACTCCATTATTAGCAGCAACAAGTCCACGAGAAATAGAAACAGAATTAGGTGCAGGAATGATGCTAGGTGCAGAAACAGAATTTGAAGAAATATGAGCTGAAATAGGCTGGAAAACTCTTGCACTAGCAATGGTAGAACTATGAGTAACAGGAACAATACTTTGAGCTGGCTTCAACATAGTAATAAGCTGATCATACTGTTCTTGAGTGAGATTAAGACTGTTATTATTAACAGTAACAGGTTGTGCAACACAATCTTGATCAGGTGTAGGATCAAAATATTCATCAATATCATCTTCATAAGAAGAAACTTGATTAGCCTTCGAAACATAAGACCTCTGCTTAGTCCTTGACTTAAATCCAGGTGGATAACCTATGATCTTATAACACTGTTGCACATTATGTCCAGGAAGATTACAATGTGTACAAACAGGCCGTTTAGAATTATTGATATTCTGCCTATATCCACCAGACTGAGAATTAGAAGCATTGATATTCTGCCTATATCCACCAGACTGATAATTCCTAGCATTAGCAGCATTCACAATAGGCAAAGATTGAACAACAGAACTTAAATCACCAGGAAAAAGATTCTCAGGATGCACAAATTGGCGTTCATGTTGAGCAACTAAGGCAAAAACCTTATTAAGCGAAGGCAATGGCTCCATTAAAAGAATCTGAGACCTAATTGTGTTATAACTTTCATTTAATCCTCTCAAAAAACGCAGAACATAATCAGAAGATTGATAATCCCTAATTTTGTTAACAGCATTACAAGAACAAGTAGGATTACAAACACAACTCACAATCGGCCTCAAATTAATATACTCATCCCAAAGAATTTTCAATTTTGTAAAAAATTCAGTTACAGACATCTCACCCTGTCGAAGACCATAAATCTCCTCTTGCAGATCAGAAATCCTAACAGAATCACCTTGAGCAAATCTTTCTTTGAGATCATTCCAAACAACTGCAGCAGAATCAAACCAAATAATACTTTGCGCAATCATTGGACTAACAGATTTCATAAGCCAAGAAAGAACCATATGATTGCAGCGCTCCCAAGATCCATAGATAGGATCAGTTCTAGCAGGTTGAACAATAGTACCGTCAACAAAACTCATCTTGTTCTTCGACATGAGAGCCATTTTCATAGATCGTGACCAAGAATGGTAATTTTTACCAGTAAGAAGAGGAGAAACAAGAATCAACGACGGATTCTCATTTGGATGCAAGTAATAAGGACTTGCAACATCATCAGATCGAGGAACAACCATAGAAATTTAGAAAAATGAAGAAACAGTCTTCGAAAGAAAACTCAAATCTGATGAAATAGATGAAATTAAGAACAAAATTTAGAAGAAATTTGGGATTACAGCTCAAAAATCACAGAGATTGTAAATCACAGATCTAAAATTTGATGAACTGTTGAAAAACACAGATCGCAAATCACAGATGAAAAAGAACTTTCTCGATTTCGTTCTGATATTTTTTCTCTCTCTTATTCTCTGATACCATATTGAATTATCGTGTAAGGAAAAAAACAAAAGTTACTTCTCCCAATCCCCACTTAACACATATATATAATATGTATACTGTATGTATAAAAATACTCCTAATATGTATTGTAATATATTTATTTATGTGTTGAGCCTTTTTTTTTTTGAGTATATATCTATGTGTTAAATTTTATATCTAATAAACATATTGATCTAATTAATATAAAATTATTATTATTTTTTATTTTTAACATCTATATAGCTTTTGAGAGCGAGATCAATGTTTTTCAAATTTATATTGAAAATATAATATTAGAGCAGATATTTTTGCCATTAAATATAAGATGGTTGGTGCCTCGAAAAACTATAGAAATTTATTCATCATTAACATTTAAGTTTTGTAGATATAAATAAAATTTTGAATTCTTACTCTACCAAATTTGAAGGTAACTTTTGGCAACTCAATTCACATTAATATTACTCGTGTATGATACCTGATTACTGAGCAAGAGACGTGGGATGCTAATCTTTTAAAATCCACTTTCTCTGAAAGAGAAGTCAGAGTAAATTTTGAGATTTTTTTTCAGCCTTGTCACAAATTTTGATATTTTTATATGGTATCCAAATAAAAATGGAAGATTATTACTAGTTAAATCACTATATCATTTTCTATATAACGTCAACTATAATTTTGAAAGAGGTATCTAAAGCTCTTATGTAGTAAGACCCTTGCTATTTAAATAAGTTTGGAATCTTAAAATTCAACCCAAAATCAAGAGCTTTTTTTTTGAAGAGTCTGTAAAAATGCTCTCCGTTCCATAGTTAATCTTTGCAAACGACATCTTAAGACTAATAATCAATGCTTTATTTGCAAAAGGGCTGAAGAAATTGATATGCATATTTATTCAATGTGATCGTGCTAGAGCCTCTTGATTTATGTTCAATTTTGGGTTTCAACCCTTTTGCTTACAAATCAGTCAAGTTTTCATATTTGGTGGCTTGATATTTTGAATGCTTTGAATCTTCCAGATATACATTCTTTTTAGCCAGAATAGCTGATATGCTTTGGAGTATTTGGAAGTCCAAGAATGAATTCTATTTTAAAGGGACACAATCAAACCCTTCCTTTTTAGTGAATAGAGCTCATATGCTATATAAGGACTTTTTGGAGGCTACCTTAACAGAAGTCACCCCAATCTGCCTCTTTTCCTAGTAAGACCAGAGCGATTTCACCAAATGCATCCATGCCTAAATGGAGTCCTTCTCCCCAAGGTTGGATTAAGTTCAACTCAGATGCATCAAACAATACAAAATCTCAATGGGCAAGAGCAATTGTATATGATTGCCAAGGCCTGGAATAGAAGGTTTGTGGATAGAGTTGCTTGTCTAATTTGGTCTTCTTCCCCCATTAGCAATGAGGCACAAGCTCTCTTACTAAGAGTGCAGTATTTCAACTTAACAAAGTGTATCTTTGAGTTTAATTGCTCCATTCTTTTACAGGCTATCAATTTTCTGGAATCTTCCCCATTTGAAGTTGCAGGATACGTCCAGAGGATTAGAAGCCTTATAAATCTTTTTGTGGATTACCCCTTTATTTTTGTTAAAAGATCTTGCAATCTTATAGCTAACTAGCATGCAAATACAGTTTGCATTAATAGCTTAGGCTTGATTGGGGAACTAATTAGCCCCATTACTTGAATGTTTTGTTGTTGAATGATTTTAGTTAACGCATATCTTTTCCGATAAAAAATTAAATAAAATTTGGAATAGTTTTAAATTATTAAATTAATAGAAAAACTATCCAATTTTTTTTGTAAAATAAGTCATATTATTTTATTATCTTATGAAAAAACAAAGTATAATAATATAAGCAATATAAAACAATATGTTCAATTTTTTATATTTATGCTTTCTTATTAATAGGTATATGATTAAGAAAATTTTAGTATTATACTCAAATATTCTGAGTATCAAACTTTAGAATCAAGTATATCTACTATTAGTATTCATACAATAAATTAAATATATATATACTACAACATTGAAATTTCATTTGAATATGTGGATATATTACTTAGAGAAATTAAATATAAAAAAACTTCATCAATCAATTATATATTTACATATAAAACATTTTAAATATGTAATTGTAAGTATATTTTTTCATTTTATTTTTAAATTATGTATTTTTTATCACAAAACTATACTAAAAAAGGTTATTCTCCTTTTTCATTCTCTCTCTCTCTACTTTTTCATTCTTTCTCTCTCAATTTTTTTTTTCTGAATAGTAGTGAATGATATTAAATTGAGATTAAGAAACATCTGACGATGACAAAGCTTTAAGTTCAGGAGGGTGTAAAAATATCCAATCTCTCCTAAGTTTTCCATTCAGAACTGCAGTTGCAGCCCAATCTGCTACTCTGTTAGCTCATCTCTTAACCAAATCAAAAGAAACATTTACAAAGTCTTGGATTAAATACACAATATTAGATACTAAAGCTTCAATTTCCATATGGGCAATCAATGTGACCATTAATAACTTTAATGATAATTTGATTATTTGATCCAAAACAGTAGTTTTGAATAGAAAAATCCAATGCTTTTCAAACTACTATTAAGAGGCCTTAAGCATTATTGTTTAATGGCCAAGAAGAATCAATAATATAAGCAAGACCTTCCTTCATAATCCCTTCATGGTTCCTTGCAATAATAGCAATTTCTGCATAAGACAAGTTTACAAGTAGCATCAATATTGAATTTGAACCATCCAGTAGGCGGAGGTTTCCACGATTGCCATAATTGATAAGCTTCAGTGTCTGACATCATGCTTCTCAAAAAACCAGATTGGGGAGCTTCTAATATCTGAGCTGTAAGAAAAATGAACAAAAATGTACAACTTTAGAATCAAGGGAGGACATCTTCAAAGCAGAAATGGTTCATAGCCTTCCAAATACTCTAACATAGGTTTGCAATATTGTTTACTACAGATGAGTTATCAAGATAATATATTAATTTTAAAAAATTTGCCCACCGATCAAAGAAGTAATTAGAGTTTAGTACAGTGAGGATAATCTCTATGTTGGATTCTAGCCAAGATGCCCTAACAAAATACAAAAGAATAGCATATGCATGATAGATTCTTCCCCATTTTTATATATAGGGCACCGACTTAAAATGCTCAGCCTTCTTTCAAATAGATTCACCATCATTGTAAATACACATTCTCCAACTCACTAATGAATTATTCCAAGATAGTGGACCATTTCATTCATTTGAAGTTGGATCCAGCTCACAATTAGCAGAAAGAGATTCTCAATTATCTCTTCCAACTCAGAATAATCCACCTGTCTAGATAATTCAGGACTTGTCCAGCTCGATTTTCCAAGGACTACAGATGGTACTTTAACCACTCGGTAAGATATTGATGTCTCTTTAGCATCAGCCAGACAGTCAGCAGCTACTTTTAACTCTATGGCTTATGAATAGAATCCACTTGTTCGTGCTTTTTATAACTCAAACAATGAAGATTATTAGAATATGAATCTTTCACCGTCCCACTCTCACCAAGTGGATGAACTATATTTATACTTATGTACTGTTTGTCTTACTGTTTATAATAATCTGATTTCACTCAGTCTTAGTGGATGTCCTTTGTTTCTGTTTATATAAGTGTGTAATGAAGTCATCCATTATGACTTCTTATTTGTTGTATCTTTATCCACTTATTTATATAAGGGATCAGTTTGTAACTCTGAGGGATACAGTTTTCAGACTAATCCTCTCTTCCTTAATAAACGTATGGCTTTTTAATTTCCTTCTATTTTCCTTCCTACACTTACTTTCTGCTTATTCATCTAACAGTCTAGATCCATTGATATGAAGTAATCCATTTCAGATGAATTTCTAATAGAGATATAAGTTAGTCAAAAAGGCGCTGTCCAATTGAATGCTCAAGAGGAGGCTTGTTATGGATTATGCATGAGACTGATCTGTGTCTCTATGAACCTCAGACAGATCTTCACTTATGTTCATGGAATTAGTATACTTTGTTCAAATATCTGATCTTGTATATTCATATATAAGTAGAAATCTTTTAGTAACGGCTACCAGTGAGCATGTTTAATTGTAAATTTTATTGAACTAAAAGCTTTGTTTTTTCATTTTTTTTCGTATGAATTATGATTGTTATAAATTTTCTATTTTTATTGTCTTGAATGTTATATTAGTGTATTACTAAAAAAGTTCTCGCACGATGTTGTAGGTATTTTTTACTCAAATATATGCTAACTTCAAAATTTATAATAATTGTAAGCAAATAAACATTGGAGAAATGAATTACAATTAAAAATTAAATTAAAATTATTTGTAAAAATTAAATTAAAAAATTATACGTTTGATGTAAATAAAACTTAAATAATAATAATTAAAAAATAATTCCAATAAAAATTAAATAAAACCTATCATAAAATAAAACATAATCAAATAATAAATCTAAACAAAATAAAATAAAATAATTGAAATTAAAATAAAATCATAAAAAATTAAATTACATAAATTAAAAAATCCTAACACAAATTAAAATAAAATTATAGATTTCTCAAAATCAAATAAAAATAATTAATTCAAAAAAACTCAAAAAGAAGCTAAAATAATGATCAAACGAATAAATAAACAATAGATTAAAGGAAATATAGGGAAAAAAGCAAAAATATATATAAAAAAAATGATATATTATATACAGGTCAATTGAATAATAGTATTATAGTTTTAAAACTAAATAGTATTATAGGAGAAAAAAATAATAGCATAATAATTATAGTTTATATATATAACTAATTAATATCAATATCAAATAAAATATTATAATTCTATTTATTCTATTTAAACTCTCCAAATAAATATAACTATTATCTATTTCAAATAGGATATTATAATTATATTTGAACTTTTTAAATAAATATAAACTAATATCAAATATAATATTTTAATTCTATTTTAAATTTCTAAATAAATATAAAAATATATATTATATAATAAATAATTAATTTAATTTAAAATATTAAATAATTATATTATATGAAAAGATTAAGACAATAACACATATTATGATATTATACTAGTGTTAGTTGTTTTACTATAATATATAAAAAGCATATAATAAATTGAATTTTACAATATAAAATAACTCAAATTATTTTAGTTAGGGTTACTTTTTTAATTATAAACTCATTATATTTTTTATAGTTATAATTAGACGTGGGATGGTTTAACACAAATTAAAGATGATAAAGAAGTATTTTCTCCAAAAAACATATTACTCTGAGAATTACAAGATATAAATATACAAAGAGTCCCTTAAACTTAGGGATAACAACAATACAAATATATTTAAAACTAACAAACTCTAGCAAGAATAACGAATCTGTTATTATCTCCAATACCCCCTCTCAAGCTATGAACTTCGATCAAGAATTCGTAGCTTGGTCTTGTGTTGTGCAAACCGTGTTGAGCTCAACGGTTTAGTGAATATGTCAGCAATTTGATCCATCGTAGAGATATGTTGAACACTGATATTACCTGCTTTAACCTGTTCGCGAACAAAATGGAAATTAATTTCAATATGTTTTGTTCTAGCTTTGAAGCATGGGTTGACAGCCAAATAAGAAGCTCCAATATTATCACACCAAATGATTGTTGGATTGCGGACTGGCTGTTTTAATTCCTTTAATAGTGAACGAATCCAAATGATTTCTGCAGTTGTATTGGCCACAGCCCGATATTCCGCTTCGGTAGAGGATCGAGCAACAGTTGGTTGCTTTTTTGCGGACCAGGATATCAGATTGGTACCCAAATAAATTGCAAATCCACTAGTGGAACGACGATCCAGAACATTCCCTGCCCAATCGGCATCGCAAAAAGCTTGAAGCTGGAAATGATTGGCAGATGTAATAAAGAGACCATGAGAAATAGTCTGTTTAATATAGCGTAGTACACGCTTGCAGGCTGACCAGTGAGCCGTTGTTGGAGCAGACATGAATTGGCACAAACGGTTTACCACAAAGGCTAAATCTGGTCGTGTCAAACAAGCATATTGTAAGGCGCCAACCGTTCTGCGATATAAATTAGGATCATTCATCAGTTCCCCATCAGTAATCTGTAATTGACATGTAGTGGCCATAGATGTTCGAACCATTGTTGCTTGATCCATTTTTGTGGCAGTAAGCAAGTCATTCAAATATTTTTGTTGTGAAAGCAAGAGACCATTGGATCGGTAAGAAACTTCAATTCCTAGAAAGTAACCCAATTTGCCAAGATCTCGAAGCTGAAATTCTGTTGAAAGCTGCTGAATACAATCTTGAATTGCAGCAGAGCTACTGCCCGTTATAACTATGTCATCGACATAGAGTAAGATGTAAATGACTTCCCCATCGTGGTCTTTAATAAAGAGTGATGAATCCGTATGTGAACCTGCAAAACCAATGGTAAACAAATATGTACTTAGTCGCTGGAACCAAGCACGTGGAGCCTGCTTAAGTCCATAGATAGACTTGCGCAATTTGCAAACATAATCCGGACATCAGGAATCAGCAAATCCTGGGGGCTGTGACATAAGTGCTCTGAAAAGTGCTCTGTCGAGCCACATTAGCATGAATCGGTGTTGAACGATTTGATCCTTGTAAGAGAATCTCATGAGCCATTAACTGTCCAGAAAGCTCAGAGAAAGATACCTTCGATTTGCTGGCAGAAAGAGTCGCAACAACCGGATGATAATCTGGTGTTAACAATCGAAAAATTCTAGCATTGAATTCATCAGTGGAGATTGGTGTACCAGCAACAGCTAATTCATCAGCAATAGCCTTAGCCTCACGCAGAAATTTAGAGACAGATTTGTCTCCTAGGGTTAGATTCTGCAAAGCAATATGGAGTTGTACACGTTTGGCACTGTTTGTTGTTCCAAACGCATCAGATAGAGATTCCCAAGCTGCACATGCCGTATCAATTCCAGTAACATAGGGCATGACCTCTTCAGTTAAAGAAGAGCAAATCCAGCTAAGAAGAAGCTGATCTTCCTGTTCCCACTTGAAGTAATCTGGATTTGGGTCAGATTGATTAGTTGTTGAATTTGTGATAAAAGGAGCAGGAGGTGGTGTTCCATCGATATGCCGTTTCAAATTGTAGCATTTGATGATAGGTAAGAACTGAGTTTTCCAAGCAAGATAATTTGTCTCCTTTAATTTCAAAGAAAAGGAGAGTTGTGCATGTGGTGGTGTAGAGAAAAGATTAGATGGTTGAAGAGAAATGACAGGTAAAGGAGAAGAAAGGAGAGAGGATGAGGTGGAATCTGTAGATTGTGGAACAGTAGCCATCGTGAGATGTTAAATGGCTCTGATACCAAATTAAAGATGATAAAGAAGTATTTTCTCCAAAAAACATATTACTCTGAGAATTACAAGATATAAATATACAAAGAGTCCCTTAAACTTAGGGATAACAACAATACAAATATATTTAAAACTAACAAACTCTAGCAAGAATAACGAATCTGTTATTATCTCCAATAACACATACCATTGATTGTTTATTTGAAAATGGCTACAAGTGAATTCCATTTACTGTAGTACATCATTTGACATTGACTTTCCAATGTTCATGGTCCAAGAACCAAGAGCTAGCTTAAACAAAAAAATGATTTTCCTACCATGATGACCTTAATTTAATTTGAAGAGATAACCAATATATTATAATCTTATCATGACATATCAAATTAAATTTCATTCTAAGTGATCAATCCCAAAATGAAAGCAAAAAAAAAAGAAGCAAAAAAGAAGATTGAAGTTGATGAATTAGTGAAACATCCCATTATATCTTCTAGTCGATCAACTATTCAACTAGCTAGACAAGCCCCTTCGATGTTCACATGAACCATTCCCTACCTTCTGGACTCATGGCCAACAGTGGGTCATGATGTTCTATAGAAATGAAAATCGATCAGCTAGTCTTTTAATTCTTGATCATTAGGTTGAAGACGAAGCCATGTGATTTTTCATAACATACCCTTTAATTTGTGTATATATATATTCCCTAACATTTAGATTGAAAGGCATCACTAAGTTCTTACATACTTCAGCATCAAAAGTTCCTTCTTCTTGAAATCTTTATTGATCTTTCTCCTTTAATTCATACTCTATTATGGGTTTCCGTTTGCCTGTTATTGTCAGCGCTAAGCAAGTTCTTCACAGGTCTCTCTCTACTGGAAGCCAAATAACGTCAGTTGTCAAGGAAGTGCCAAAAGGTTACCTTGCAGTCTACGTTGGAGAAAATGATGAAAAGGAAAGATTTGTTATTCCAATAACATTGCTGAATCAGCCTTTATTCCAAGACTTGCTAGGTCAAGCTGAAGAAGAGTTTGGATATGATCATCCAATGGGTGGTCTCACAATTCCTTGTAGCGAAAACATTTTTATTGATGTTATTTCTTGCTTGAGCCGTTCTTGAACAATGAGGGAGAATTACTGCCAACACAATTTTGTAAAGTAGAAAGAGTTACAAAGTATAATGTACAAACATTGTATCTTTAGGAGTTGATCATGAATTTTTTTTCGTTTTTGCAGTTCTCATATACAGATTATGTTATACCAGTTTCTTCTGCATGATTTCCTGCTATGGGAAAATTTTTCATTCAACCGAATATGGAATCGATTTCTGTACACTAATAAGGGAATATGAAATATAAATTCAACAAATTAAGCAAATTTTTCTGTAGTTAGTGCAGATTGGTGGTTCCATTATGTGCTGCTTGAATCATGGTTTTTTCTTTGATTCTTGTTCTGCTCGAATCAACCTTTACTTGAAACTTGCGAAATCAGGACTAATTTATGTTTTCGTGTATCATAATCCCCTCCACTCTACACAAGCTTACTGACTATTATGGGCAAAAATAAAAACGTATTCCCATACAAGAAATTACAGCCAGGAACACAAAATATAAAGTTCATGATACCTTGTTTCAATAAATAAATTATATCAATCCCCTCTTTCATAAGTTTGAAGCCAAGTCTGGTGTAGCGTCGAAATCAAGCTCTAACATGTTTCATACGCAATAGACCTGGAATTCATAGTAGAGGACCCATGGAGGGCCTATTGCATGACCTGTAACTATCAGGAGACCAGAATTTTCACTATCTTACTTTGACCATAGAAAGATAATGAATGGAACAGAGAAAAAAGGTGGTGCAGCAGTAGGCTGGTGGCACCCACCATTTGGCATGGCTGATTGTCATGTTCTATTTATCATGCCAGTCTCTGGCGCAGGTTCTCTTGATTGGAATTTGTCAATTTTAAGAGCCATAAATGACTTTATTTTTTATAAAATTCAAGAAACAACAAGATTTTTCCTGTCAGCTTCTCCCTAAATTTTCTTGACAATTAATTGCTGGACAAGACCATGTGATCAGTGGGCTATCTTTGTCTTCAATCTAGTCCCACCAATCTTCACCACTCATCCAAACTTCACATACATTTTTCTCAAATTCCCTTTATCTCTATATAGATAAGTAATTATGCATCATCTCACAGCCCAACTCAGGTCCTCAAGACATCACATTCTCTACTTACAAAGCAAATTCCTTCTGTAACATTTCTACTATTTATAAAATTCCTGAAAGTTGAAATAAACAAATAGGTATGGCTATTCATTTTTATGCTATTAAACAGGCTAAGCATATTCTTCGCCGATCAAACATGGTTCAAAATCATGCTGTAGAGTCTACTTTTACAGATGTTCCAAAAGGCCACTTAGCAGTATATGTTGGAGAAAACCAAAGAAAGAGATTCATAGTTCCATTGTCTTTGTTGAATCAGCCTTCATTTCAAGAATTGCTACAAAAGGCTGAGGAAGAATTTTTGTTCAATCATCCGATGGGTGGTATTACAATTCCCTCCAGAGAAGACATTTTTATTGATCTTACCTCTCGTTTGAATAGATCATGATTTGCATATAACATAAGCATCAAACACAATTTTGTAGATTCTCTATATATATTTATCTAGTTTTTTCCAATGAGATTTTAAAGATAATTACAATTATAGTCCTTGTTTCACTCAATAGTACTTCTCTTTGATCTATTTGCAACTATTTAAGGAGAGTATCATATATAAACTAAATGATCAAGGAAGAGATGCTTAATGACCAAACTAGATAATGGGAAAACTTCAATATATTGAGTTTGTTTGGCAATGTTATTGGATTGCTATTGACAAAAACACTATGTAGAAAATATCAATTATAGACCAATAGAATTTATTTTTAAGATGTGTATCACATGTACTAGTCATAAAAGCTTCAAAGCTGCTAGAAACAGCTTCAAAGCTAATGCAAAACAAGCTGGTTGTATGAATTCATGTATGAAAATGTCAGTGAATATCTTATCCCAAAAAGTCAAGTGGGTATCTATAATATTGGAGAAACCCAATTCAGCAGGAATAAAGTCCAATTTCATACTTAGAAGCATCTCAACTTAATAGAGCCTTAACCTCAATCTAGTTGGGATTGTTTATATGAATCTGCTTTCTCTTTTTCATCTGGTCAGGAAAAATGTCCAATAGTAGGTAAAACACAGTGAAATGAAATTATCTTCATATTGCATAAAAAAAAAGGGACCCTTGTTTAAATTTCTGGTATATATAATTCTAAATGTGTAATGCATCCAATAGTGGATTAAAGGATTCATTAAGATCTGTAACATCCCAAAACTTGGTAAAAGTGTATAATCAAAATTTAATCTTTAGCTTTTGGTCTGTTTTGACATGACAAGCATGAACGTGAAGTACTATCTCTTAAACATCTTTGATGTATACAAAATGCTATGTAAGAATCATGTTTTTTATCCAGACTGATCCAGCCATTTGTTATCTGTATATATAGTTCTTTTCATGGATCATTCCACTTTCCATTTCTCATATTTAGACGTATCTCTGTTGCCTTATCGAAGAAGAGAAGGGCAGGGCATGTGTTCTGCATATATACATATATATATATGTGTGTGTGTGCGCGCGCGTGCGTGTGTGTGTGTTGATTTGCCAAGAAACAAGGCCATGTGATCGCCTCAAGAGGAATTCTCCAAGCAGCAAACTCCAAGAGTGATTCATGATCACTCAATCCAAAACTAAAGTAAAGATAACAGTCAAATGATTTTACTCACCACACAAATGATGATCACAGTCAATTAATAATTAAGTCTTCACATCCTAAATCAGTTGTTTAAAGCATGTCCATGACCTAAACATCATTTAGTTATGCTACAATATCAACATTAAATACTCAACCTTCCATTTCTATTGCTATATATCTATTAGTTGGTCTCAATTGTAGCTGTGGGCCATAGTTGTATTTTCATCACAGAATAAGGAGCACTAATAAATAGTTGGAAGACAAAACCATGTGATAACTCAAGCAGACACAAGCAAATGGCTCTCAGCCGTAAATTTACATTTTTCACACTAATTACTTTCATCTATATATACCTACTAATTGATTGATCATAAGCAACTCAAGTATTCAGATTCTCTAGCAATAGCTTTCTATAGAGAACAAACCTCTTAAGTTATTTTTGTGATTCTATTCCCAAGACAAACAAATTAACAAATGGTGTTTGCCGGGTGTTCTTGCTAAACATATTTTTCGCCAATCATCCAGTAGAACATCTCTAAGTTCTTAGGTTGAAGCTATTCATGTAGATACTGTTTCAAATATTCAAAAGGCTTTTTAGCTGTTTACATTGGTGAGAGGGAGAAGAAGCTATTTTCAGTTCCAGTATCCTATCTAAATGAGCCTGCAGTTCAAGATTTGTTAAGTAAAGCAGAAGAGGAATATGGTTTTGATCATCCAACGGGTGGTTTGGTGATTCCCTGCCGAGAAGATAGTTTTATTGATGTCACCTCTAGCTTGAGTAGATAATAAGAGAAGGCATTATAATCACAGAAAACAATTTTGCATTAGACCAGTGAATTCATGTAGATACTGTTTTTGCAATAGAATGAGAAAGATTGTTACATAATTTGAATTTCCCTGCTATTTTTGTTCAACTTATCTTAACAGTCAATTAACAAAATATAACATGCATTCTAAAATGACTTTACTGACTGATTCTTATGACTAAATTATTACACTAAACTAATTTATTTTGTTCTTTTTCTTTGCAAAATAAATTATTTTAATGCCATTTCCCAAGAAAAAAGAGTCTGTTCAAAAGTATATAAAAGCTCATGGCATTCAAACATTTGAACCGCAAGAAATTTTTATAGGGCAAACATCTTATGAATTTCAAGGAGGAATGAAACTCCAATTTCAGAATTAAAAACATTTCAAATCAACAGAGCAATAATCTCAGACCAGTTGAGATAGTTTATATTTGTCAACTTAATCCTGTTAGGAAACATGTCTAATAGTAAAATGAGATTATCTTCATAGTACATCCAAAAATGTAACCTTTTCTGAATTTCTGATATAGTTATTGTGTGTGTGTGTGCGCGCGCATGATGCATCACTAATGGATTGGGATTCGTTAGGGACTGTAACATCCCAAAACATGGTAAAATGTATAGGCAAAACTTGATCTTAACCTTTTTCCAGTGTTTGACATGACAAGTATGAACATTAAACTAAGCATTTTAGGATCAAACAAAATGCTATGTACAAGTCATGTCCTTTATCCAGACTGATCCAGCCATTTGTTATCTGTATGTACATTTCAATTCATCAATCGTTCAGCTTTGACTAATTCCTCATATTTATGCATATCTCTTTTGCCTTAGATTATAATTTTTAATTTTATTCAATAAGAAAAAAGTGCTGTTCTGCAATATATATATATATATATATGTATGAATTGTGACCCCTCATGTTGGTTGATTTGTCAAGGAACAAGGCCATGTGATCACCTCAAGAGAAAACTTCCAAGCAGCGAACACCAAGAATGATTCATGATCGCTCAATTCAAGACCCAAAAAGATTTTTCTACAACTAGAGTGATCTATATATACCCACCACAAAAATGATGATCACGGTCAAGTACTTAACTGTTTGGATCCTAAATCAGTTGTCTAAAGCATGTCCCTGACCTAAACATCACTTTGTTATGCTACTATATCAACATTAAATACTCACCTTCCATCTCCATTACCATATTAATTACTTCGTCTCAATTGCAGCTGTGGGCCGTATTTGTATTTCATTACAGACAATAAGGACTGAATAGTTGCAAGACAAAACCATGTGATGCCTCTAGCAGTCACAATCAAATGGTTCTCAGCCATAAACTTACATTTTCCACACAAATTACTTCATCTATACATACCTACTAACTGATCGATCATAAACAACTCAAGCATTCACATTCTCTTGCAATAGCTAGCTTTTCCATATACAACAAGACATATTTGTAATTCTATATTATCAAGACAAATACACTAAAAAATAGAATGGGTGTTCATCTGCCTGGTGTTCTTGCTAAACAATTTTTTCTCCTGTCTTCCAGTAAAGCATCTCTAAGTTGTTCTGACGTTCCAAAAGGCTTCATTGCAGTTTATGCTGGGGAGGATCAAAAGAAGCGGATTCTGGTACCCATATCCTACTTGAATCAGCCTGCATTACAAGATTTGCTTAGCATGGCTGAAGAGGAATTTGGTTTCGATTCATCCGATGGGTGGTTTGACAATTCCTTGCAGAGAAGATATTTTCAGTAATGTCATCTCCAACTTGAGTAGATCATAACAGAGGCATAAAAAGTAACCCCTTGTTTTTGTATGATAGGAATTTTCAAATTAAATGTAAATATAAGTCTACAAGGCTAAACAATTTTGTTTAATGTGAGAAAAATTCTTAGATACAATTTTCTGTTTCTTCTGGAACAATCAGTGCTCTATATTTTTCATTTTTTTCTGCCTTGTTTTGTTAGAACTCATTCTTGACAATGAACTGAATAGGATTATTTATTATTTCCATAATTCAGTTGACATGACTTGATTTATTTCACTATTCAAAATAAGTTAAATGGTAGAATTATCAAATCATAGTAATTCATGTTTGGGGAAACTCAACCACTCAATGGGGGAACCAAAATGCAAATTGGGGAATTCTAACAACCATTGAAAAAACCAACAAAACCAAGGGGGGGAACTAAAACACCGATTATTGGAGAAACCAAGCTAACCAAAGACTCTTCTACAACCAAAACTTCCTACCAGTAATCCAAAATTAACTATAAAAAGATTCCAAACGCGGATTTAAACTAGCCCTTAAAGAAATTTACATCCACCACTAATGATATGTTTGACAAGATGGACTAGCTACGGATGAACCAACTTAGCACTCAAAATGGCAATATGAAAGTTTGAATGGGTCAATTAGTCAATTCTCTTGGTGGAAGATAAATCCACCAAGACAACATTGCAAGGCAGATAAATCCTGCCTAGTCGAACTGAGATAAATCCTAGACAACATTGCAAGGCAGATACACTTAAAAGCGAGAAGCAGTTAAAAGAACTTCCACTAAAGAAGAAGGATGACCCAGTTGTTGAAGGTAAGAAGATCAATGATGAGTGAATGGTGGAAATGAAGCCCAAAGAAGTAGAGGAGAGCAAGGAAGCTAAAGAAGAAGAAATTGAGGTGATCAAGAAAGAAAAGAAAGAAACAAATTGCTGCGTTACTGGCTGCTGGAAAATATCAGCTTAATATGTGCAACTCTGTTTTTGCTGTGCTTGATTTGTTGCTCTGGCTGGTCGAGCAGAGAAGAAACAAATTGTTTTTGGTCTCATGATGTTTGTGCTGCCTGTCTGTACCTATTTTTACATCTGTTGTCTTCTAGCTGCTGTTATTGATCTTCATTGTTCATCATTTACAATTGATATACATGTTGCATGCTCTTTTTTGTCTTTCGAGCAGTGTAAAGGTTGTTTGGGTTGATTCACTGTTAGAATGCAGCGGATTACATATAAAATTTTATTTATTGGTAATATCGAGAGAATATTGAGATAAAATATTAAAAAAATAAAATTAAAAAAATATCGTCAAATTATCGGCAGAATAATGACAGACCCATTTGTCGACAGAAATTACATCGATAAATAGGACGCGATATTATGGCGGATGAATTTACCGACAAAATTTATAACGAAAAAAGTTTCTCTCAGTAAATAATAAGTATTTACCGAGAGAAAATCTTTCTAAAAAAAATCCAATATAATCATTATTAATTATATTTATTGCTAATTTTACCGAGAGAATTAGATTTCTATCGGTAGTACCGACGGAAATTTTTTTTATCGGTAAATAGATATAACAATAACTAATATTTATTTATTTAGTATTACCAAGAGAAATCTTATCTCTCGATAATTTAATAGTTTCTAATACATTTACCGAGAGAAAATATATTCTCTTGATAAATTATCGACGAAAATATTTAACTGTCGGTAAATAAAAAATCTAATATAATTATTAATTATATTTATTGCTAATTTTACTGACAGAATTAGATTTCTGTCGGTAGTATCGACGGAGAGATTTTTTCTCAATAAATAAATAGCATAATAATTAACATTTATTTATTCAGTATTATCAAGAGAAATCTTATATCTCGTTAATTTATACATTTGCCGAGAGAATAGATTTTCTCTAGATAAATTATCGACAGAAATATACATCTGTCGGTAAATGTATAGTCAAATTTTTATTAGAGACAATTACCAACGAAAATATCCATCTCTCGGTAATTGAATAGTAGAGTGACGTGATTTTTACAGCCAATTATCAGCCATTTACCGAGAGAAAATTATTTCTCTTGGTAATATTGACGAAAGTTATTTCTGTCGGTAATGTCATAGTGTCAAACAATTAATAAAGCTTTGCTTTTAAGAAAACTTACCGATAAATAAATATTTTTATTCGGTAACAAATAGCAGAATGACGAAATTTTTGACGTCCTTTGATGTTATTTATCGAGAGAATATTTTTTCTCTCTGTAATATTAACAGAAGTGCGTTTCTCTCAATAAATTGTTAGTGTCAGTCAATCAATTAGTCAAGATCATTTACCGACAAAAAAAGCCTATCTGCCGGTAAATTTACCAAGAGATTAAAGTTACCGATAGACATCTTACCTCTCGGTAAATTTAACATATACCCTATCTTCTTCTCTATTTTTTCGATTTGCGCTGCTGCTCCTTCTCTACTTGCTGCTTGCTTTTTGTCCATTGATTTTTGTCCTTCTGCTTACCGTTGCTTGAAGAAGAAGAAGGAGAAGGAGAAAGAGAAAGATATAGGTATTTATTTCGTTTTTTTTTTTTTAATTTTTGTTAAATATTATTTATGATTTTTATTTTAATTGAATATTTTAATTTATAATAAATTTTATGTTTTGTATTGTTATTGTTTATATTTGTGTAATTTAGGTTGATAATTGATATTTAAATACTGATTGTTTGAATTTTTAGGGTAACTTTATATTTTTACAAAAATATATTTGAAAATTTATTTATTTTTACACATTTATATTTACTCATAATATTACTTTAGGAAAGTAAAAATTTTTATAAAAAAATTTAGAGAATTTTTATTTTAATTTTAGATAGTGTATGTATTATTATTAAATTTTAAAAAATTCAAGTAAATTATTTATTTGATTTTCAAAATTAATTTAAAAAAATGGATTATATTTTCTAAAATTTCATAATTTTAAAGATATTTTTTGAATTTATTTTGATATTTATAGTATTATTTTAGTGTTTAAAATATTTATATCGTTTAAAAAAATTAATATGTGTATTATTGTAAATTTTTGTATAATTGTTTAAAAAAATAATTAGGTAGAATGAATTAATTTTATAAATTTCAGTAAAAAATATTTTACTTTTTAAGATTTTTTACGGTAAAAAATAAAATTTTAAACAAATTTAAAATATTTATATTTTTGGAAATTTTTTGTAAATATAAATATTTTAGATTAATTTATTTTATTATTGTTAGAATTTTTTAAAAATTTATGTACTTATATTTAATTTAATAAATTATAGAATGAAAAAATATAAAAATTTAAGTATTTTTAATGGTTATAAAATATTTTTTTAAAGAAATTATATTTATTGTTAAATTTTAGAATTTATTTTGGTGTTTATAGTATTATTTTAGGATTTTATATTTTTGCATAATTTTTTTAAAAAAATAGGTAGAATGAATAAATTTTTAGTGATTGTTTTACTTTATAAAATAATTTTTTAGGAAAATTTAAAATATTATATTTTTTAAATTTTTTGTAAATAAAAGTATTTTAGGCTTATTTAATTGTTGTTAGGCTTTTTTTAAAATTTTAGTAAATTACATTTAAGTTAAGTAAATTAGGATTTTTTAAATTTTAATAAATTAGATTTTAGTTAATAAATTTCATAACAAAAAAATATAAAAATTTGGAGGTATTTTATATTGGTTATAAAATATATTTTAGAGAAATTTAAAATTTTTAGTATAATTAATAATTTATTTTTAATTAAAAATATTTTAGTGTGTTGAATTTTTATTAAGGTATTTTTTATTTTACAAAATATTTGATACTTTTTTTATTAATTATAGAATTTCATTGCATATAAAGAATTAATTTTGTATCTAAAATATAAAATATTTTAGAGAAATTTAATATATTTGTTATAATTTTTAAACTTTTTTGGTAAATAGAAATGATTTAGGGTTTCAATTTATTTTAGGTAATTTTATGATTTTTTTAGTAATTTTTATGTTTTCTGTTAAGAAATTATAATATATGTATTTTTTTATATTTTAGGTTTAATTTAAAGATATACAATTTAGAGTATATTTTGTGATCCTACAAATTTATCTGGTATTATTAGTTATATAAATTAAAATTTTGGTTATATTATTAATTAATAGTATTTTTTATTTTAGTGATTATTAGGTTGTAATTAAATAATTAAATATTAATTATATATATTTTTAATAATAGAAAATTATAAAATATTTGTGAATATTTTTATTAATATTTTTTAATGTATTTGTACTTGAATTTTTACATATAAATATATATTTTTTATATATGTATTTTTTTATTTTTATAGATTTGAATAAGTATTGTTATTTTTATATTTTTAATAAAAAATAAGTGCGATAATTTAATAATAATTCGAACATTAATAATAAAAATGCGATATAATGAAATCTATTTTATTTTATTTTGAATTGAAAAACTCTCAAATGTACAAATCCATAAGAAATTGGATAAGTTAAAAAAATTAATAGTAAAAAAATTGAGAGCAAATAATTATAGCCCTAATTATATTTTATTTTTTTTAATATACATAATAATGATTATTTCATTTCTAGTACATTTTTAACATTTACACTAATTTAATTATAAATTTTATACAAAAAAGAATATCTTGTAATTACAAGAACTATTACTTAGGTAAAAGAAATAAAGTGTAAATAATTTAATATTCTGATTGTTAACGATTAAATCTAATATATAATTAATAATAAATTCAATGAGCAAATATTTAGTTGAAAGTAAGCAATAAATAATAAATAAATAATACGTGAAATATACTCAGAGTATATATTTAGAACAAAAATAAAATCATTAGATATTAGAATACAGATTACAAATATAAGCAAATAAAAATTTCAATAGAAACTAACGTAGCAAAAAATATATATACTCAGTGACGAAAATCACACAGTTTTAATTTTAATGTTACAGAAATACCAAAAAATATTATTTTAAAAATTTTAAAAAAAATATACAGTTGGTTGAGAAAAAGATTTAATATATATTTGAAAAAAAGTTAAGCACGTTATATTTGAAAACAATTTTTTTAAAAAAAATAATATTTCATTTAAATTTCTCAAAAAAAAATACTAAATAATAGATAGAAGCCCAAATAAATATAATAGATGATTAATATTTTTTTTTATATCTAATCAATTTTTTATAGAACTCTTTAATTGATATATTATTTATTAAATATTATCTTAAAACATACTTTAAAGCAATTGCAATTCAACCATCCAAGACTCAAAAACTTCAAAAAATATTTTAATAGTAAATAATAATAATAATAAAATAAGTTTATTATATATTATAAAATTTAAAAAATAATTTATTTTTTACCGACAAATTACATTTTCTGTAGCAATTTGCATACTTCAAAATTACCGACAGAATAAAAATTCTGTCTGTAATACCGACGAAATATTTTCTGTCGGTAATACCGACAAAACTTCTATTCTGTCGGTATTACTGAGAGAATTTTCTGTCAGTAATTTTTCGTCAGTACCGACGAAAATAATTGTTATCGGTAAATATTGCCGACTACTTTTTTGTCGAAAAATTACCAGCAGATTTTTTCTGTCGGTAATTTACTTACAGATTTCTATTTTCGTTGGCTTTTCGATTACTGACTATAGATTTAGCGACATATTTTTTTTGTCAGTAATCTATCGGTAATAGTAATTTTCTCCACAACCTTTTGGTAAGTCAACATTTCACCAAATAACCTTATTTGATTTGCCAAATCTATCAACCTTGCTGAGTAATTCTTGATTTGTTCATCATCATTCATCCTCAACAATTTAAATTCTCTCTTGAGAGTTAAAAGCTTAACAACCTTAATTCTGTCACTACCTTCAAACATTTCCTTTAACTTGTCCCAAACTTTTTTGGTGACTCCAAGTCTATAATGCTGATGAAAATATTGTCAGCCAAACCAGCATGAAGGCAGGTGAGAGCCTTATCTTTCTTCAAGAGCTCTTAATTGAGCCAAAGTGGGATTGGGTCTTAAAGCCGGTGGGTCTTCATCTGTTTCTATGACCTTCCAGAGGCCAAGTGACTTCAGATGGACTTTTATTTTGATTGTCCAAATGTGGTAGTGGACTCCCTTAAACATTAGAATTAAGGGGGGCAGCAGTAGGTGAGCTAGTGTTTTGAGCAGATATGTTGCTTCAATACTTTGTTTTGCTCTGTTTTACTTTCTCTCAGGTGTTTTTCTTTGGAACTTCCAAATGGCCACAAGTCCCGTAAAAAATACAAACTCTGATATCACTGTAAATGTTAGTAAAATAAGGAGAAGGAAATGATTAGTTGGACATAAACATGAAAATCAATGGAGACAAGTGAACAGTAAAATTGCAGCAGCAGATGGATGAACACAATGCTTCAAAATAGAGCTAAGAAAAATTTGAAAATTAAATTGGAAGTTCAACATATCAATTCACTAACCTGTTACTTCTTTTTATATTACAAACCACAGGAAAAGCTTAATAATTCAAAAATACGATCATTAAGCTTACATAAATATTATATAAGCAATAAGTACATCAGTTTGAAATTTAAACAAAATATAAAATTAAGTGGATTTAACAATAGCTTCTTCCCTCTAAAATATACAGCCAACATACACTTCCAGTAGTAGATTTTCTTAACAAGATAAGTGACATATCCATCAGCAAACTCATAAGGCAACATCAGCATATCTAAGCTTTATGTTCCCCCCCATTCTCTCAAAGGCTTAATAATAGCAAGCTCGATTATCAATATGCCAACTTATATAAAATTCTTGAAGCAGTTATTGTCCATCAAGAGGAGTTCGGAAGAGCATGTCGTCGTTGCACTCAAGAGTAATGCAGTGCCATAATTCAAAAGCACCTAATTAGTTGAAGTATCAAAGAAGCATATCCATTCCTCTTATTATTGGCACTCATGAATATGTGAAAACATTGTGTGACCATAGAGCAAGTATGAGTTTGATGCCTCTTTCCATGTGCAAGAAATTTGGGTTAAATAATTTTAAACCTGTGAAAACTACTTGTGGATACATTGATGAAATATGCATTGGGAATCATTGAAAATGCTCTTATGAAGGTCAGCAAATTCTACATTTCTGTTTATTTTATTATTCTTGACATGGAAGAAGACAATCAGATACCTCGCATCCATGGGCGGCTATTCCTAGCAACCACCGTTGATATAATTTACAATTAAAAGAATTCAATAATTTCCTAGCTTACTCAAGTTATTGCTCTGAATGTTTTATGTTTGCAATCCAATTTTGGACAACTAAATAAACAGAAGTTCATTCTGATTTGGAATTTCCATTTCTTAACTGTAAAACTAGTAGCACTTAAAGAATTATATGCACTCTATATTCTTTAATTGACATTTTGTTACATGATTATAGAGTATGCATAAGGTGACATTGTCCCATTCTACTAAAAAATAATGTCTGTCTCTGACATTCTGCCAACAATTTAAATTTTAAATGATAACTTCTATATTTTTAAAACTTCCATATTTATTTCATTCTTCTTTTAGTTTTCCTGTGTTAGTTCAGTGTGTCACAACCGTTGTTTTCTCGATTGTCTCTCATGTCGCATTTCAACTGACCACGCTTGTCATCCTAATTTCAAGATTAATTTCCTACTGAAATTGTGCATGCTTTATCAATTGCCTATCTTTAACTATTCTATCTTCATCTAATAAATAAATACATACTCAACTAGTTATCAGGAGGAGGTCCTCTTAAAGGGTTACTTTGAGAATACATAAGCTCACCTTATTGTCTCTAGCATGTTTTTAATCTCAAAGTCAGTTAGATAGATATACATACACATATATAAGAATTTAGTATCTAAATATTTTTTTTTCTGGATCTAAATTCTCTTACCGATGTGGTTGTAGGGCATCCTGTCATTAGATCTATTTCATATCTTATGCTAGACCACAATTTGCCTAGAAGTGTGGTTGTGGGGCAAGTTAGCAGTTTATCATGTGGACATAGTATATATATGTGTTGATTAGTTGGAAGGCAAGGCCACATGACCCTTTGAGCTATGTCCTGAGAAGATAATAGCAAATGATTTTGGTCCTCTCATCTTAAAAGAATTTTTTTAATGGATCATCTATATATACCCATATATTGGAGCCACAAGTCACAACCAGCATAAGTCAGCATATTCTCCAACAAAACCATTCACTAATAGAGAAAATCTCTTCTTTTTCTTGATTCATTTCCACAAAGATGCACACTATGGCTAGACGTTTATCTGCTATTCTTGCCAAGCAAATTGTGCAGCGATCTACAAATACAGCATCTCCAGGTTCTTCAAATGTTCCAAAAGGTTTCTTAGCAGTTTACGTTGGAGAGACAGAGCAAAAGAGATTTCTAGTTCCAGTATCTTATCTAAATGAGTCTGCATTTCAAGATTTGCTTCATAAAGCAGAAGAAGAATATGGTTTCAATCATCCTAAGGGCGGTTTGACAATTCCATGCAGAGAAGATACTTTTATTGATGTTACTTCTAGCTTGAGTAGATCATAAGTGGAAGGCAAATTAGCCTAAACACAGAAAACAGTTTTGTAAACTAGATACAGCCAAGTCATTATATATACTTTCTTTGAAATAGAATGAGAAAGATCATTACATAATTTACAGTTGTCTTCTTGTTTTTTTATCCTCCTCTTTTGTTCTTGTTATCTTCACAATGAAATGACAAAGCTTTCCCAGAAAATCAAATAATTGACCTATTTTATATGTCAATTGTTAACCAAATTAATTTATATCTTTTCCTATGTGTACTAAGAGTAGAAAGTAAGAGAATGAATAGGAACAGAACAAGAAGTAAATTATGTTTTCCAACTTATATAGAATACAAAAAAGTTACATGAACAGTGAAATTTTGCAGCATCTAACCAATAGTCTTTTATTTGTATTTGAGCTTAACTCTAACCATAATCGCTAGCTGATTTTTCTACTTCATACACAACTCTTTTTACGGAAATGAAAATACATACCTAATCAAAATTCAAACTGATGCTAAAACTATAATGCCCAGGAAAAGTCTCATTTTCCTCAACTGTAAGTCGTTTACAAAGAAGAGATTTTATTCATGATGTAAAATGTCAGGGGACGAATTCATTAAAACAAGATCAGTATTGACAGGAATATTTAGTAGGATCTCCAATGGAGCCTATGTTGAATGGATGATGAAATAATCAATAATTAACCAAAAAATGCAGGAGAGTTTTGATTCCAGAACATGTAAAAGATTTCCAATATGTTTTGTGCCTGTATTAGTTTAGCTGTTACCTATTACTCAAGAATTTCAGTATCATTTACCGCACGATACAAATTCAAGATTTCTCGCTGATGTGGGACTTCCATTAGGCCTGGTAATAGAGTACTTTGATTAGGTGATATGGTATTTCAATAGGACAAGAATGTGCTCCATACTATTATTGTTCCCACTTAATTATTTTCTTCTGGAAATGAAATTCTACAATCTACTGATTTTCCTAATAAGGAATTGACAAGCGAATGAATTGGCTATTTTTTTCTGTCGGTGCGCTTAGAAGATAACCACATTTGTTTCTATTGATAATGTAGAATCAGTTGAACAACACTAACCTTCCGAATTTGGCATGCAAACAAAAAAGAAAAATGATATTTTGGTTAATGAATTCCTCAATACCATATCCCAAATTTGTTGTCTGAAGCATGTTTCTGATATAGACTTGATCAATATCATATTACTAAATCTAGAGGCTGCTTATTTATGCTTTGATATCATATTCGATCGCATTAAGCACTCAACCATCCTTCACCATTGCTTTGATGGTCCCTCATTGGCTTATCACCACAATTTTCGGCAATATGAAGGATATGAATCCTCGGGCCACTAGTTGAATAGTTGCAAGAACAAACCAGGCAATTCCTTCATATGAGTTATGAAAAGATAACATACTCTAAATATTTTTGCATTTTCCACACTAATAGCTTCATCTATGTATGCCTGCAGCTAACTTATCAAAAACAACTCAAGCATTCACAATCTCTTGTGGTAGCTTTTCTATAAATAACAAAACCTCTCAGCCATATACATACCTTTGGGTGCTAAACGGTTCCATGGGCCTTTTCTTGGCTTATTAATGATTTCTTAGTGTTCTTTGATTTCCTTTACCCAACTATATATATATATGTGTGTGTGTGTGTGTGTTCTTGGGCTCTCTATTCCCAAATTCCTAATATTTTTTTCTGCAGTCAAGTCTGTTTGAAGTATAAAAACAACAAGGTAAAGTTTAGCACAATGAAGTATATAGGTTAGCGATTAGTGCATTTAGATAAATCTTGAGTTGAACCAAGATCATGTGAAAAATCAATTTGATTATAATTTTGTATGTAAGAATATGAAATACAAATTAATCTATGAAAAAAATTCATTCACAGATTTAAATATTAGTTTAGAATCATCAATAAGTATTTTGAACCAAAGTAATTAATTTCAAAAACAATAGGTAAAATATTACATATGAAGCTATATATTGTAGAAGGTTTTAAGAAGCGTTTAATATTTTTCCAGTTACATCGTGTAATGGTTTTTTTTTTCTTAGCTGTAATAACAGATGCGATTTGTAACAGAAAGTAACTCTAATATAGCCAAAGAATTAAAAGAAACTGTTGCATCAAATCTCTTTAATGTCCGACCAATTGAGTTCCTATTTCACCAAACCGTTCGGTTCTTTTACTCAATTTCTTGACCATTCTTGTCATACTAAGAATTTCACAGCCATTAAGAAGCTCCACGCTCACCTGCTCAGGACAGGTTTACTCTTTATCTCTCCTAATATTCATAGTAAACTAATTTTTACCTACACCACAATCCTCAACAAAAACAATCTTCAAATCTTATCCAACTGCTGCAAATTCTTGAATCCTAAAAACCCATTACCCTTCAATCTACTGCTATCTGATTTTTGTCGAAATGGATTCCCTTTATATGCACTGAAAACATGCTCTGTTATGCATTTTAACAGTGTTTCTCTAGATACTTATGGTTTGTGTAGTTCCTTAATAGCTTCATCTTCTGTGCATAATGTAAACTTTGGTAAACAGATACATGCCCATTTGATGAAATCAGGTTGGTTATCTAGTGTGTTTGTGGGTAGTGCTTTGATCGACTTATATGTGAAATTGCAGTTTGTTAGTAATGCAGTTATGGTGTTTGATGAAATTCCTGTGAAGAACACAGTTTGTGCAAATGCACTTTTATCAGGGTATGTTGAGGCGAAGTTATGGGATCAGGGAGTTAAATTGATAAGGAAGATGCCTTTTCTGAGTTTGGATTATGATCATTTTACATTATCAGCAATGCTAAGGACATGTGCAGGGCTTTCTGGTATTGAATTTGGTAGGCAAGTGCATGCCTATTTAATTCGTAAAATTTATGATGTGGAAAATGACGTATTTTTGCAGAGTTCATTGATTGAAATGTATGGCAAGTGTGGTTTTGTCGGGAAGTCTATGCAAGTCTTCAATTTGGCAGGATTTCAACTAGAAGAAATAAGAAATAGGGATATTGTTTTGTGGACTTCAATGCTTGGTGTATATGGTAAAAATGGGCATTTTAACGAGGTGATTGAATTGTTCAAGGAAATGTTAAAAGAAGGGATCAGACCAGATGAGGTGGCATATGTCACAGTTATCTCAGCTTGTGGTCACACTGGCCAAGTGCAACTTGGAATAGAGTATTTTGAATCAATGACTCAGCACTGTAACTTAAATCCTGGCCCAGAGCATTATAGTTGTGTGGTTGATTTACTTTGTAGGGCTGGCGAGTTGAATAAAGCCTGGAAGCTGGTGAATGAGATGACCACCAAAGGATATAAAAGTTTCAGCGTTTCCATGTGGGGGGCTTTGCTTAGTGCTTGCGAGGAACATGGATATATCGAATTGGGTAAGCTGGCTGCAGAAGAGGCACTCAAGTTGGAGCCTCAAAACGTTGGGATCTATGTTATGTTGTCAAACTTATATGCTAGGTTTGGTATGTGGAATGAGATTAGCCAGCTTAGGGAAATAATGAAAGATAGAGGATTAAAGAAAGATGTTGGATGTAGTTGGATTGAGGTCACAGGTTAAGTGTAAATGGAGCATTGTCACTCTGAAACATAATGACATATGGCGCATTTATTGCTTTGATTTTGAATGGATATCAGAGATGATGTATTGACCTTTTTCAAAACCTCAAACTAAAGATCTTCAAACAGAAGCACTAATATGTCAGGTTCCTGACTTAAAAACATAGAAAGAAGAAGAAAGAACAGAGGAGAAGAATGGGAGAAGGAAGAGATAATAGAAAGCAGAGAAGAAGTAGAGGAGAAGAAGAAAAGAAAGAGAGGGAAAAAGAAAGAGAAATAGCAGAGAATATACTGTATTGATTGATTAATTGTTGAATGATAATTCCATACGGCAATATATTTAGTTATATCTGCAAAAGTCAACAGATTCACACAATACTTATTTTCTTAACAATTAACTAATTAATTTCAGCTCATTAAACCAATCGATTTAAGCCATGTCAGCATTCAATCATCATGTAAATCCACAGTAATTCCACAACAATCATTTGCACTTTTCCTCGACACCTTGACACCAGGTTCATGACAGTACCTCGGCCTTCAAAAGCTTCCTTGTTCTCAGGAAGAACTCCTTATTAATAGTAAGCTTCAAATTTTCCTTGAGTAGAGAGTTAAATTGTTGGTTCTTTCTTATTAGCATTTCGTCAAACATCTTCAAAGTAGTAATCCTCAAGAGCAAAATATTAATATTCTGTCTCTGTCGTCTCCATCTTTGCTTCTTCGATCTTGAAGAAAATATAATTTCCTATTCAAATCTCAGCATACAATAAACTGAAGCTTGGAAATTCCAGTAACTAACAACAGACTGAAAGTGAGAAATGATTTCAACACTTGCTGCCCTTTCTTCCTAATAGCAAGCCTCAAATCCCCCTCGAGTAAAATATTTAGTTTATATTTCTTTCTAACTGGCGTTTCTTCAAACAGTTTTAAGACAATAATTTCTCTTAAGCAAAATTCTAATTTTTTTCGTTGTCTTCTCCACATCTCAAACTCATCTTCCAATAACTTAGAAGATCTATCATTGTTATCCAAATTTTTATCAGTAGGGATTTTTTGCTGCACATTAGATATATCATAATAGCCATCACTAACTCTGTTAGAAAAATTCCCTTTGTAAACATGACGAAAAGAACCTTTACCAATTAGAAATTCTTGACTAAAATTATTTATTCTTGTTTGCAGAGAAGCGACAATATACAAAATACCAGTGATTGTCAACTTCGTCATCTTGATGGAACCAAAATTCTCTTGTGAGCTCTCAACTAATTTTCAGCTGGTGGGTGTTTCAAATCTATATCAGCAACAGTATTTGTCACTTTCTGCTCTTGTATCTCCATATTTACCAATTGAAAAGGAGAAACCATTCTTGTATATGAATTGAGGTATTCATAATTGTCTTTCTGAAATTCTTCGAGTTTGTCGATATTGATTGCGATTGGAGTTCTTATATTTTGGAATTCACTACTCTCTTCTTCTTTCTGCGCAATAAGATTTGAAATTGGATTTTCAGAAGCTGCTTTGGTATTTGTAAACTCTTCCACTCTTACTTTTTCTGTTTTATCAATATCATCTAGAGACTCAAGGAATTTCAGTATTTCTTCCTTAATAAACTCTCTCTTATACGATGATTGCCGAATCCATAAAAAATAATAACCTGCTCTTCCTACAAAAGAAAATTTGTAAATAGGATGAGAAGGGTCGAACCCTAGGAACTAGCTTGCCGAAAGTTAACCAGAATTAAAAATAAAACTAAAAATTAAAACAGAAAATTTAAAATTGGAACGAGATTAATTAAAATTAAAAACGAAAGCAACAAAAATAATATAAAACCTGAAACGATGGGGAAGAATTCAGTCAAGGCATACCGCAGTTCGAAGTTTAAACTGATTGATCATTGATTCAAGAATAATCCTTTAATTTAGATTACAGACAAGTTATAGTCAGGAAGAACGTCGACCCAACCAATCCTACCGTATTAATAGGTTGCTAAGATACGATCTAATAACAACCCCTAATTAACTAGCAATCCTAAGTACGACGAAGGATTTAACCGTTAACAGCCTTAAAATCTAGTAAGACATTGCCCTAATTAACAGAAACTACGAGCATCCATTTAAATCAGATTATATTCTTTCTTAATATAACATAAAAGGTTCTACCCAATTAAATTATATCAATCACTACTACATCAATCTAATAAAACAATTACGGATTTGATTCAATTGAATAGTCATGAAAATTGCTATCAAACAAATAACGGGCCCTGTTAAATCATTCAATAGAATTTCACTAAGGGATATATTTTTCCAATAAACCACAGAAAGAATATAAATGCAATGTAAATCAAAGAATTCCATTAAGTTCAATTCAATCTCACAATCATGATCAAACTTCTACCTTGGATTAAGCCTTAACTGAACAAGATGATTAGCCACGCATGGCTGTTGAAGAAAACATCGTAAAATTCTGAAAATTGTTCTGAAATTCGTAATAATTCCCAGGGTGGCTAAAAAGTCCCTAAATAAAAACCTAATTTTAGTTTTTATACTCCTAAGAGTGAGGCCAAAACATAATATAATAAAAGGGTCCACAAAACAATGTTTAATATTCTTCATTGGCTTTAAAATGGGCTGAAGACATAAAATTAAATTGCGAGTCAGCCACCAATCAAATTCTGCCCGCACCTCTCTGCCTGCTGTTTAGTCTTGCCCAAGGCTAAGGACCTGACAACTTCATATTTCTCCAAAGAAATCCTAGCAGCTGCTCCTGCTTCAAAACTTCTTCAATTTTTCTCTTTTTAGCTTCATTCTCACCAAATCCAACATATCCTAACACAAAAATAAGAATCCAACTAAAAACTCCCATATTAAGCACATATAACACAAAATAAACATAATATTAGCAATAAAAACAAGTTGGATTTGCATGTTATCAAACTTCCCCACACTATCCCATGCTTGTCCTCAAGCATGACTCAAAACTCAAAATCAATCCATATAGGAGACCACAACTTCACCATGAAACTCAATCCAACATATGCAAAAACCGCAAACAACTCAACCTCGCAATTGGATACCAAACCGTCAATATCATTCCATCATCATGAACTCAATCGAAAAAGGTTACACTAAGAATTCTTAAAACACACACGCACACATACGAAGTTTGAATCGATAGGCATTTTATTGAGCAATTAACAAAGCATATAAAACACATTTTCATAGCTTCAAGAAAACCAAATAATAAACAACCATAGGCTCTCCTCCAAATTCCCTCTCCACTAATGTAGGTCAAGTCTCAACAAAGGATCAATAGGTCTTTACTCAGGTTAGGCTAGGGTGACAGTTACAAAGAAAGGATAATGTAAGGATAAAGAATAACAAGAAAATAAGTCTCCAATATTAAATCTCAAACGAGCAATGCACAATGTATTTACCCTTAATTAATGCTCAAATGACTACAAATGCGACTCAAAATAAAAATTCTATACGAATACAACTACAACAACAAGACTTACAAAATTCTATATACAAACTCAACTTTTCATTTTTTTTTCTTTTTCATTTTTTTTTCTTTGCTGTTTTTTTTTCTATTTTTTTCTGAATATTTTTTCTTCTTTTTTTTTTATAAAGAACACCCTAAAATCTATTTACAACAATAATTGAACCCAAGAAAAATTTACATCTAATAAGCATGGGTAGCAAGATTTCAAATTCTAAAAACTAAACAAAATGCAATTGTGTCAATCCCAAATTATTAACATATGCACTTGCTCAACAAATAATTGAAAAGACTATTTTCTCTCAAAAAGGGTGGTAAGCGAAGGCTTTTTCGGTTATATGGTTATATCGTGGGTTATGAAATGAATTTAGAGTACGCGTTTAGCATACTTCGTAGGCTAGAAGGGAGTGAGAGAATGGTAACGTAAAGGTGGGAAAAACATAAAAGGATTAATGAATCGGCCAAGAGAATGCCCAAATCATTTCCAAAGTCGAGACTCGCCTAGGATTTCGCCTCAAGGGAACGTAAAAGAAAGTTCTAGTGTTCGGAAGCTATTCTAAATTTTTAGCTTCGGAAATTGCTCTCAAAAACACCTACCCAAAGAAACTAAGTTTTGAAAACTATTTTGAGAATTCAAAGTGTAAACAATTTTAAATTAAGACTCATGAGTGCAATGACGGTCAATTTCAAGTTATGGTTTCCGCTCGCTAAGCCTTATCGTCTAAGGTTCTCACAACGGTCAAACCAAGTCACAAAAGCAAAGTTCTCCTCTCTAGGCTTCCTAGGAGTTTCAAGTCATGTTTAAAAACATAAACAGCCCAATGAGTAATCCCAAAATCAGTTTAACACATCAAAATTGCAAAAATTTTACTCAAAATATCATGGGATAAGCGTCTAACTTCCTAACCCAAAATCACCTTTTCAAAAGTCAAGTCTCATACCAGAAATTAAGCATATGACAGCAGCTATTAATCAATAGAAAGCTCAAAATTTCAGCAATATAACATCAAAATTTCAGCTGCTCAATCACATAAATCAGTCCCAAAAATTTCAGCAAAACATTCTCATATCAAATCCCCTCCCCATACTTATTTCACACATTGTCCTCAATGTGGACAAATCATAATCAAACATAAAGAAAGGGTCACAAGCAAATAAAATTAAAGAGAGTGAGTATAAGAAGACTGCCCTGTTCGGAGAAATCTGCTCATAAATTTTCCCTGCTTGTTTAAGCATGGTGAGGAGTTGGTTTTGAACCAATCCATTTACCAAAATCATTACCTGTCAAATAACGCAACCCAAGGCAACAATACAAGCAAACGAGCAATTGACAACAAATTATGATAAAAATATTATCAAAATTTGATCAACATTTTTTATTTGCACAAAGCAAAACACTAAGATGCAGCAAAGACTAAAGCAGATTTTGGAATCTCTTCCAATGCAAATAATCACAGTTCAAAATTCTCATACAAGCAATATAACCAATCAAAATCAAATTGCAACTGAACCTGTCACTAAGATGCAATATTGAACTTTATTAACACCAAGATTAACTTCTCATGCCAAAGTTTCTCAAGTTTTTTTTTTCTTTTTTTTAGCAATCACAAAAGTAATTTTAATTTTAAAACAAAAATTCAGTTCAATACTAACCTAAAAAGAATTAAAATTACTTATTTGGCATCTCAAAGCTATAAATCATCAGCACCTTGGACTTAACATCTCATCATTCTTACTAAAACTCAATCTAAATTTTCTGCTCAACACTCAACATTTAATTCGAAATCAAATTTAAGGCATACCAACAACACTCAATCAATCAACCAATTTGCAATATAATCACGGAAGAGTGAATATTAGAACAGAATTCGAAGCTCCTTCAATTGCAAATAGTTACAGTTCAAAAGCGCATCGAGCGACATAATCAATCAAAATTAGAAATGCAACTAATCTATGGAAACAATTAAAACTTTTTAATCTTTTGTCGCACAATCCCAGAGAAAATCAAAACACCCAATTGGACAAGTTGAAAACCAAATTCTAGCAGTATATATGAAGACAATATCTCAATTTACGAACCCAAGTTGGCACATCCGTGTTCACTGCTACTAATTAGCACAACAAAAACTCAATTCCAAACTATCTCTCACAACACTTATCCAGCCTTTACCAAAATGAATCAAGGTAACAGAATCAAAATTGCAAGCTCATCAATTCAATTTAAAACACATTCTTCTCAATTCAATTTAAAGCCCAATCTTTCATCACCAAAGTTATGTTATCACAATACCATTCAAAGTTTACCACCAATTCACATAACATTCAATTAATTAGCAATTTCAAGGCATATCAGAAATTTTTTTAAATGCAATGAAAAATTCATAGAAAGGTACTTACCTGATCTGAACTGCGAAATTGAAATTGAGTTCAAAAATACCTCACTACCGAAGTTCCTTTCTGTTGTAAAACCAGAATTGGAAGTGCAGTGAATGGAAGGTGGCCACTTATCTGAACGGCAGAGGAGAAATCGCAAGTTTGATGTTGCGAGGTAAGCCTAGACAGCGGAACTGGTGCAGGTGGTGGTGTGGCGATTTGGGTGACTCATACCTGATAAAATCGAAACCAAAGGGAGCAGTTCTTGAACTGTTTAGTCTGAGGTGTGGGCAGCGGACTGTGGCGGGTGCAGCCACGATCTGAATCCAGATCGGTGGCAAGTGGCTATGCTGGATCGGGCTGGACGGTGGGCGGGAAGGGAAGAGGGTTTAATGGAGATCGAGGTGGTGTGGGGTTATGGGTGAAAATCAAAATAGGGATGTGAGAGGAGGATTGGTTCGAAGAAGGGGATGATGGATTCGACGGTGGGGGTGGAGGTTTCAGTAGGACGACCGGCGGCAGGTGGCTATGCTGGACCGAGCTAGACGGTGGTGGTTGTGGCGGTGGGTGAAGGTGGAGACAGAAGCTTTCCTCGTGAATTGAGAGAGAGAAGGAGAGAAGTAAATTTCTTTTACTCTATCTGTGAAAGAAAAAACAATATTAAAATTATATTAGAGTAAAAGAAATACTATGGTAAAAATAATAAAATGCGAACCCAGTAGACCCGCTTAAAAACACTAAGTAAATATATTTGAAACTCTCTAACTGCCAAACCAATAGAAAAAATATTACCACCATTAGAGACCACATTTAAACCTCTCTGCACTTAAAATACCCAGAATGGCAACAGGAAGAAGATGATACTGTTCATTCTTTTTTTTTGAAAAATAAAAACAAGTGCAGAAAATTCAAATAAAAAGAAAACACAAAATTTATTAAGCTTGGGTTGCCTCCCAGAAAGCGCCCTCATTTAACGTCTTAGGCTAGACGTTCCCGAATTTTCAACCGAATTTCGTCGGGCTTCCAAAGGCAACATTCTTCGCCCATCCAAAATTATCTTTGTACTCATTTAGCACTCGAATCATCTTTTTTTCTTACTCATTGCTTAGCTTTTTAGAGACTATCAATGCAATTAAATCTCCATCATCTAAGAACACATATCTCAAATGGCTAGGCAACGGTTTTAATCCCAACTTCAGCGCCTTTTCCATCTCAATTTCCTGCAACTTTTCATCAGACAAAATTTTCTCTTTAAACTTGTTAGTGCATTCATTATCAAAATTCTTACAAGAAACCACATTAAGCTCATTCTTATCAATTATTGGAGAAAATTTATCACTTTTGGGATCAAAATCAGACACGTCACTCACATTGGACACAATATTATCATCTTGGACTTCATTATACATGCTAAATTTGACAACTTCTCCATCCAGCTTCATGGTAAGAATACCATCAAAAACATCAATTTTAGTCCTAGCTGTCCTAAGAAAAGGTCTTCCTAAAATGATTTCACTAGAATTTGAAGATTTAGCATCCTCCATATCAACCACATAGAAATCAGCAGGAAAAATTAAATCATTAACTTTCACCAACACATCCTCTAGCACCCCTTCCGGGTAGATTACGGACTTATCCGCCAATTTAATGCAAATGCTAGTTTTCTTTAAAGCACCTATATTTAAAGAAGAGAAAATAGACAATGGCATAACATTAATTGAAGCGCCTAAATCACACATAGCTTTCTTAATTTGCACATTGCCTATTCTACAAGGGATAGAAAACATATCTTCATCCTTGCATTTTGGGGGAAGTTTTCTTTGCAAAATAGTGGAGACATTCTCCCCCACACTTACCTTTTCAAACTTAGCTTGTCTCTTCTTACTTACACAAAATTCCTTCAAAATCTTTGCATATCGAGGTATTTGCTTAATTAAATCGAGCAAAGGAATATTTACCTCAACCTTGCGAAAAATGTCAAGGATATCTTTCTCTTCTTTCTCCCTCTTGCATTGCCTCAACCTTTCGGGAAAAGGAGGCGGCATAAAAAACGTCTCGGGCTGGCGCTTCTCAACTCGCTTGGGAGGTTCATTCCGCTGAATTTCTACCTCTTTTTCAGCTTCTTTCTTAAACCCACTGCTGCCTTTCTTTGGAGCTGTTGTATTTAGCTCTTTTCCACTACGTAAAGTGATAGCACTTACGTTCTCTCTCGGGTTGACAACAGTTTGAGATGGTAGCTTCCCTTGTGTCTCCAATCTACTCAAAGAGGAAGCCAATTGGCTGATTTTAGTTTCCACATTCTGAATGCTCCTCCTAGTTTCCTGCTGAAAGGCATTAGCATTAGAAGTCAACTCATTTATCTCTCTTCTGGCTTCTTGCTGGAAGGAAGTCGTGCTAGTGGCAAGGGATCTAACTATGTCTTCCAAAGACATGTTTGAATTAGAAGCTTGTTGAGGAGGTGGCCTAGCTTGCTGAAAATTCTGCTGCCTATTCCCATAGCCATAATTCTGTTGATTTCTCCATCCTTCATTAGATGAATTAGGGAATGGCCCTCGGGGCTGCCCGAAAAATCCACCCATTGCATTGACTTGTTCCTGATCATCTTGTATTTGATAACACAAGTCTGTCGGGTGATCAGGCGAATTGCACAATCCACACACATTTGCACGAGCATTGAATCCTGCAGTAAAGGTTTTAAACATAGATGTTAGTTCATTAAGTCTATCATCTACAGAAGAATTACTTACCTGGTAGACTTTTCTTGAAGGCTCTTCAGTTTGCCCGAATTGCTGTGAATTTACTGCCATAGTAGTTATGATCTCTCTAGCTTGGGCTGGAGTTTTATTCACAATTGCTCCCCCACTTGCAGCATCAACCATTTTCCTCTCCATATCTATCATTCCTTCATAAAAGTACTGGATCAAAGACTGATCTGACATCCCGTGTTGTGGGCAAGCTGCACATAACCTCTTGAATCTCTCCCAGTAATCATAAAGGCTCTCTCCAACTCGTTGCTTAATACCACATATTTCCCTTCGAATAAAGGCAGCCCTAGAAGCGGGGAAATACTTCTCCAAAAATACACGAGCCATTTCGGGCCATGTTGTTATAGAACCCGGTGGTAGGTTAAGCAACCATTCTTTAGCAGCGTCTTTAAGTGAAAACGGAAATGCTCTCAACTTAATTTGCTCTTCCGTCACCCCTTGAGGCTTCATACTAGAGCAAACTCCATGGAATTCTTTCAAAAAGTTGTGTGGGTTCTCGGTCTTCATTCCATGGAAGGTAGGTAGCTAATGTATCAATCCAGATTTCAGCTCAAACGGCCCATCTAAGTTGGGATAAGCAATACACAGGGGCTGCTGGTCTACAGGGGCAACCTGTAGCTCTCTAACTGTGCGGTTATCAGCCATCACTTCTTCTCTATCAGAATCTGTTGAGGAATCTTCTTGCACTAGACTTCCTTCTTCAATTTTCTGTGGGATTATCAACCAAATCAGCAGCTGCTCCTTCCAAACCAGATGTGGAAGTTGCTTCTGCCCACCTTCGTTCCTTAGTTTTCTTCTTTAATGCATGAGCTGTCTTTTCTATCTCTGGATCAAATTCTATAGGCAAATTTTCAACCTGGTCATCCAAAAAGACAACAAACAATAAAGTTAACTAGTCCCCGGCAACGGCGCCAAAATTTGATGGTTGCCGAATCCACCAAAAATAATAACCTGCTCTTCCTACAAAAGAAAACTTGTAAATAGGGTGAGAAGGGTCGAACCCTAGGGACTAGCTTGCCGAAAGTTAATCAGAACTTAAAATAAAACTAAAAATTAAAACGGGGGATTTAAAATTGGAACGAGATTAATTAAAATTAAAAACGAAAGCAACAAAAATAATATAAAACCTGAAACGATGGGGAAGAATTCAGTCAAGGCATACCGCGGTTCAAAGTTTAAACTGATTGATCATTGATTCAAGAATAATCCTTTAATTCAGATTACAGACAAGTTATAGTTAGGAAGAACGTCGACCCAACCAATCCTACCGTATTAATAGGTTGCTAAGATACGATCTAATAACAACCCCCTAATTAACTAGCAATCATAAGTACGACGAAGGATTTAACCGTTAACAGCCTTAAAATCTAGTAAGACCTTGCCCTAATTAACAGAAACTACGAGCATCCATTTAAATCAGATTATATTCTTTCTTAATATAACCTAAAAGGTTTTACCCAATTAAATTATACCAATCACTACTACATCAATCTAATCAAACAATTACGGATTTGATTCAATTGAATAGTCATGGAAATTGCTATCAAACAAATAACGGGCCCTGTTAAATCATTCAATAGAATTTCACTAAGGGATATATTTTCCCAATAAACCACAGAAAGAATATAAATGCAATGTAAATCAAAGAATTCTATTAAGTTCAATTCAATCTCACAATCATGATCAAACTTCTACCTTGGATTAAGCCTTAACTGAACAAGATGATTAGCCACGCATGGCTGTTGAAGAAAACATCGTAAAATTCTGAAAATTGTTCTGAAATTCGTAATAATTCCCAGGGTGGCCAAAAAGTCCCTAAATAAAAACCTAATTTTAGTTTTTATACTCCTAAGAGTGGGGCCAAAACATAATATAATAAAAGGGCCCACAAACAATGTTTAATATTCTTCCTTGGCTTTAAAACAGGCTGAAGACATAAAATTAAATTGCGGGTCAGCCACCAATCAAATTCTGCCCGCACCTCTCTGCCTGCTACTTAGTCTTGCCCAAGGCTAAGGACCTGACAGCTTCATATTTCTCCAAAGAAATCCTAGCAGCTGCTCCTGCTTCAAAACTTCTTCAATTTTGCTTTTTTTAGCTTCATTCTCACCAAATCCAACATATCCTAACACAAAAATAAGAATCCAACTAAAAACTTCCATATTAAGCACATATAACACAAAATAAACATAATATTAGCAATAAAAACAAGTTGGATTTGCATGTTATCAATATCATCTAGAGTCTCAAGGAATTTCAGTATTTCTTCCTTAATAAACTCTCTCTTATATGATAATATGGTGTTAAATTCCTCTTTTAATTTGCTTTGGATACAACTCACTGTTGTTGGATTGAAATCGCACACTCTATCGATTTTTCGAAGCCGACACACTAAATCTAAATATGCTACCATGGAAGTTTCTATTTGATTACTCGTATTTTGAATTTTGTTATTCCTATTTGTGATGGTCGTCTCTCCTAACTGATTAGCTAAATTAAAATGGGTTTGAGTTTAAAGATAATGGTTGGCTGTAGTGGGCTGGGTGAATAGATGATGGTTGGGTAAAATACCAGTAGCCAGAGGATGAGAATTTCCCTATGTTTGGCTCCTGAAAGTTTGGTGGAGAAGTGGGAGTGGATGAGCTTGTGTTCGAGATTTGGATCTGAGAAGGAGTAAACTGATTGGATTGATGGGTTAGAGGTGTTAGATGTTTGGGTTATCTGCAATGTTTGGATCAAGGTTTGACAACGGATGAGGTCGAGGTATCGTTAAAATTATCCTATTTAAATTCGTTTAATTTTTAACCCGTTTAATAATATCTATTTATTATCTAAATTTTTTTAAATATAAAAATTCAAAGAAAATATAAAATGTAAAATACAAATTAAAAATTTTTAATTAAATAATTACAAATAAATATTGAATATTAATATAATTTTATTAAAAGTAATTTCATCTTACATAATTTTATAATTAAAATAAAATATAATAAATATATGATTCAAATTTTAATAAAATATAATTAATATATAATCAGATTCAATTAATAGATATCCAAAGGTTTAAACTCAAATCCGACTCTAAACGGATAATAATTTTAATATACGTGTACATCCAAACTCATTTATAAACTATATATTTTTTATATAAACGAATTGAAATACACGGGACATCCTAAAATACCCGCCATCCCTAGTTTGGATTTGACCAATGATGGACTTCATCATCTCCATCAATTGAGTCATCTGCATCTGAATGGCAGATTGGGCATACTGGTGCTCGTGAAATTACTGATGGAGGGGTTCTAATTGCTCATAAATTTTTTTCATAAATTCTTGGTTTCTATGGTCCATTACTTGCACTTGCTCCTCCATCTGCAGGAGCTGATGCACCTCAGTAGCTGGAGCTTTGGTTTTCCTTGCCATGGCGGCTATGGAAACAAGAGTGGGATCAGTCTTAGAATCTGTGGCAAGCTCTGATACCAACTGTCAAGTTTCTGACTTAAAAACAGATAAAGAAGAAGAAGAAGAAACAGAGGAGGAGAAGAATGGGAGAAGGAAGAGATGATAGAAAGCAAAGAAGAAGAAGAGAAGAAGAAGAAAAGAAAGATAAACAGTAGAGACTAGACTGTATTGATTGATTAAGTGTTGAATGATAATTTCATACAGCAATATATTTATTTATATTTGTAAAAGCTAACAGATCCACGCAATATTCATTTTCTTAACAACTAACTAATTAATTTCAGCTCATATTATAACCAATCAATTTAAGTCATGTCAGCATTCAATCATCATATAAATCCACAGTAATTCCACAACAATCCATCTGCAATTTTCCTCGACATCTTGACACCAGGTAGTTCTGATTGAAGAAGCAGTAAATTTCAGAGTTAAGTTTGAGAATAAAAATTAAACCCTTTCAACTTGGTCAATAATAAGTGAATGTACATCATTCTTTTCATCCTTATGTATATGATGCAAGTTATTATGCATTCGACTTTAAGATTTTATGTGTTTTGCTCTGTTATTAGTTTTTTCTCTACCTAGATTCATTGGAAAATTTTTAAAGGAGGATGGAGATTGTTAAAATTTGAACTTTCATCTCTAAAATTACAAGGCAGATACTCTACAAATAAATTACTAATCCATTGATAATTAGTAATTAAAAATTTTAATTAGTAAATTTTATATTTATTCTTTGTCAATTCTAGTTTCACATACGAAACTCAACTAAAAAGTAACACAGCTAAAATCTAAAATAAAAGAAATTAGTTGATATATATACATTTGTTCATGAAAAATGAAGTCTTAATATAACGGTAAGCATTGTGTATATAATAAATCTTATGGGTCCGATTTTTTTTCTAAATTCCGTATATTATGAGAACATTCATTCATGGGACTGACTATTTTTTATATATATTTATTCATGAGCAATTTTTTTTTTCTGGAATAGAGATAAACTCTTCTATTGTTATCAATATTTTCCTTTGACTATCGTGATTTGTTTATAGGAGATATTAGAACACTAAATAGTCCCTTATGTTCATCATTCTATGAATTGGATTCATGCTTCTCATCCATGGATTCCCAATCAAGAATAATTTTATTTTTTTCAGTAAAGCTACCTTAATAGTAATTTCATTCTTCTTTTTGTCTTTCCAAATGAATTATATATTCTCTCCGTTTATAAATAATTATCATTTTTGGTGATAAATTTTATTCATAAATAATTATTATTTTATAAAAATTAAAATTTTTTTATATTTTTATCTCAAATTTATACTTATATAATTAATATATAATGAAATAAGTAATAAATTAAGAATAATAATAATTTAATAAAATAATTATATAAAATATATTATTAAATAATTTTTTTTAGTTCTTGTAAAAATATTTTAAAGCCAGAATTATTTTTGAAAGTAGGAAGAATATTACAACCCTCAAATTTTAGTTATGGGCAAAACAAAAACACGGTCGTTATAAATGCCGGGAAAAGAAATTTATTATAGTACATTGCACATACTTATACGCAAGCAAGTCAGAACTGCCACGCCCTTAAACTATGGGCTTTTTAGTCATTTAATCGCACAATAAATTCCTTATTGACGATATTACCCTCTATTGTCTATCTCTGATTGGTCCATTGATTAATCATCAAACCGTAGACTAGGCCCTGTAATTTGGCATACAATAACCCTAATTTCTTTGAATCAAAATTCATATGTAACAAAGAGGGTGTGTTAAGGACATGACAAATAGTTCATCATCGAAAGGAAACGGTCAAGATCAGCCTGAAATTAGTGGGACCACTCCCAAATCGCAGAGAACCAAAATAAGTAAACCCGAGGACCCTGAAAAGAAGGTAACGACCACTTGCACTTTCAGGTTGTAATGATTTATCCATCTCTTAATTCGCTACAATAATGTTCCCCACAATCACAAGACTGTTTTTTGGAACCAATTTTTCTTATTCTTAATGTAAAGACGGATTTGAGATTGCTTCATTGGTTGATATGGGACTTATGCAGTGTGTGAGTTAAATTTGGTTTATTTTCTATTTTTGATATTTACCCAGTTCTAGAATCAACTTATAAAATGCTGCCTAGAAACTTAATAAACTTGTTCCTTGACTGCAATTTTTTTGTAAAAAAAAAAGGCAGAAAGGCTGTTTTCATGGATTGCTAGTTGCTGTTTTATGGGATTTGTTTGCATAGTGCTCGGACTTGATGTTTATTTCTTTCTCATTGGAAATGAGTCTTATTTTTTGTTCCACTGATTACTCTAAAAATAAAGCTACTTCTGAGAGTTTTTTTTCCCCTGTTTGAATGTTGAATGCCAGTGATCCGTCTTTGATTTCATCAATTTGTATAGTGTATTAGTGTAAATGTTTTATTTGTAGTCAAATTTGAGCTTTTACCCCATTATTTTAATCACTGTTATTATTACACATTATAGCTAGCATAGAATCCATGAGGCCTTGTTTTGGAACTTTCCCTTTTTCAATAATGCCATTGTTGATGACTTTGCTATAGATTCTGAATAAGAAGCTCAAAGATATGGAGATTAGCATTCCGATAGTTTATGGCAACATTTCATTCTGGCTTGGCAAAAAGGCAAACGAGTGAGTAAATTGTTAATTGTTATTTAAATGAGTCCTTCTTGTTTATTCATTAAATCCTATTTACAGACTGACTCCCTAATCAGGTAACAGTCACATAAATGGACTGTGTATGTACGGGGGGCCACAAATGAGGGTCTTGGTGTAGTTATAAAGCGAGCTGTTTTTCAGCTGCATTCCAGTTTCAATAATCCAACAAGAGTTGTTGAGTCACCACAGTTATCGGAAGCAGGGTGGGGTGAATTCGAGATTGCCATCACACTGTATTTCCATATTGATGTTTGTGATAAACCCTTAAATTTGTGAGTTTCTTTGTCTATTAATCAATTTAATTTTAGCTACAATGTTTTGAAAATCACAGATTTGGACTGCTGATTTTGTGCTTAATCATTCTTTATATTCTTTTAGTATTTTGCAAGAATTCAAAAGTCTGCACTGTAAATAATAGAAACCGATGTAAAAATTGATGTAAACATGTAAACAATGTGACTCTTAGTCGATGTAATATTTTGCATTATGAATATGATTGGTCATTCATTGTACTCAATATTGATTTTAATCAGTATTAAGAGTAGTTCAGAAACTATAGATTTCCCAATTAATCGTCCACAATTATTCTTTGTATTCTTGGAGCACGGAACTAGCATTCAGAAATATGTACATGAAGAAAATAAAACTTACGAAAAAACATGGTTTATTTACACTATATAAAATTTAAAAAAAAAAAAAAAACCTCAGTTGTGGTATTTTTACACTAGACACAATTGACTGTTCTTTAGGACGATACTGCTAACATATTCTGATGCCAAATCAAGCTTATTATACAAGGTTTATCTCACTAACCAAATAATTTTTATTGAAGTTGATTGATTAAGTATATATTAATTATGCATTTAATTGTTCTATGAGGTTTAGAATGGAGAAATGGGTTCTAGATCTATTTGTTGATTTGGATTGATGCCTGATCTCCATGGATGTAGTTATAAAGGCCCTTTGAGGAGGAAGAGGTCATAAGATAAATTTTTGAAGAGACCAGGATAAGGCACCTAGTCTTGATCGCTTTTGAAAATCATTGATTCCTGGAACATGGTCAAGGAATGCCTCTCTTGAAGCCTTTCAAGAATTCTTTTGTAACTGCTATGACCATAAATGATAGAAATTCCTCTTTATAACCCTTGATCCTAAAATGATAGAAACTTCAATGACTGGGAGATGATGAAATTATCTTCACTGCTTGCATTATTAAATCTGTTCATTTGCTTCCTAGGGTTTGATGAGAGGATTTGTGCTTTATTTTTTATCATAACTTTCTTCCAAATCCTTATATTGGCCCTCTTATAAATATTCTTTTTCACTCGGCTAGAATTGGAAAGCTAAATTGTTACTCAAAGGCAAAGCTTTTGTTTGGTTTGCAATTTTCTAAAGGTGAATAATAATGATACACTGCAAGTACTAATGCATAACAGGGTCTCGTCCACTTATTGGTGTCTTACTTGTTGCAAGTATAGTATCTTTCTCATTTCTTTTTGCATTATAAGGTTGCTTGGGCTATTTGAAATTGCCATCTAAGTGTTTTCCGAGGAATATTAGAAATGTATAAGGGTTTTGGATATGGAAAAGCTGCCTATTCTTTGGAATTTTGCTTTTTCTATAATCTTATAGAGTATCTGGATGGTGAAGGATGCTTTCATTTGCTATTTGTCCTTTGCTTAGAGATGAGGTACGTTTTTTTTTTTTTAATTTTCAATGGGTTTAAGTCTCAAGAGATCTCATGGGGATGCCTAAGTTTTATTTAGCTTAATTGGAAGGCATTATTTTTGTGGACTTTTATTTATGTTTTTGCTTGTAATTGGGTGTTGGATTTTATAGGAGGATACTTTATCCTTCACGTTATTTGTTTTCGTCATTAAAAAAAAGGTTCATGCAAAAAATATAGTAGGTCTGTTAAGGTAATGGACTTTAACCAATTACTAACTTTCCATTACTGTTTGTTAATATGATTCCTACAGTTAACCTTCTAACCAGAGTTATTTCATTGAGGGGAGACAAAGTTTGGATGGAGAGTAAAGTTCTAGTAGAAACATTAGCCTATAACCTACTTAGGGTGGTTCCTTTGGGTTGTATTCCTAGGCTGAAGGCATTTTGAGATCTTATGGCTGCCAAAACCTCTAAGACAGATTGGCGAGACAGGATTTTGTTCTCTGGCAGTGAGCATACTTCTCTTATTGAAGCTTGCGTACTTACCTTACTAAAATTCCTCTAGGAATTGTTGCTAAGCTTGAAAAATTAATGACAGGTCTGGTGTGGGATAAAGAAAAAAGGAGAAATCATCTTGTATGGTGCAAGGCAGTGTTTGAACCAAATCAAAAGGATAAGCTTGGAAATTTAGTGTCTAAAATCGTTTCTCTAGGTGGGAATAGCTCATGTAATTCTTTAAAATCTCATCATTTGAGATAAGATATTAAAAAAATGGTTTGCACTGGATTGGACAAGAGACCATGATATATAGTTAGCAATCTCCTAATGTTGTTCATGCAAGCCTTTGGAAATTCATTTCAAAGATATCCCTTTCTGTTATCTCATTTATAAAATATAGATTAGAAGTGGAAGATGGCTCCGTATTTTTGCTTTTGGAAAGTTGCTTGAAAGGAATACTTTGTTTTTGTTTTTTAAATCTTTTCCTTCACTTCTATAAAATTCTTGCTGTTCATATTTCGCCTATCTCAACATTTCTTATTGTTGATATTCTGTGCCTTGTAATGATCGTTTTTTCAGGAACTTAAATGATTGGGTGTGTGGATCCTTGTTACTTAAGTCTTCTAATTGTTCTGTCTAGTTTTAGGTAGAAGATTTTGAGTACAGGACAATTCCAGAATATATTCTTATAAATATTTTTATTCTCATCATATTTTTATTCCAACCATCACACCTATTTAGAAAATTAAATTTTAGAGTAACCTTTAGTAAAACTTTTCAAGTCCCAATAGAATCACTATCAAGAATCCATGGCAGGTACAGAGATCTGACAAAACACTATTTAACATGTTTGGAGTGGGTTGTTGGTAATTCTTAGGACAATTAGGTGGCACAAGAATACTAGAAAAACTTTCTGAATTTAATTTCAAGAAATTCAAGTTTTCTTGGCCTTGTTATGAGATTTCTACTTTAGAGAGATTTGAAGGAGCCCCATTTGCCGATATTCTATGTGACTGGAGAGCATTACTGATTAATATTTCTTTCAGTTAGATTTCTTATTTTCCTCAGAGGAAGATATATCTGCCTCTAATATGTATCTGCTCTTCCATAAATATCCACAACATAGCAAACAAGTGTTGTGGTTCCATAGTGGAGTTGTGAGAATGAGAACTTGAGACAGTTCTCCGGTCCTCATTTTGCATGAAATATCTTTCTAGAACACAAGCCTGCAGCTTCATGTCTGCAAGATAGAGACTTTACCTATGACACCAAGCAACGTCCACTATTGTTAATGTATTAAAAGTTGAAAATGAGCAAGCTTTATTGGCCCACTTAAGTTTTGAGTTATGCACAGATATCATCATTTGAAGTTGTACCCAGAGGATGAAGGTGGCCCTATGCCAACCAAGAAGCCTGTTGTTGTGGAATCATATGACGAGATTGTGTTCCCTGAGCCTTCCGAGGGTTTCTTTGCTCGTGTGCAGAGTCAATCCTGTCATAACCTTACCAAAATTACCTGCTGGCTTTACTTTGCCTTCTTCTAGTATGTTTTACTAAAACATATTTGCAATGGTTTCTCCTCAGTTTGAATAAATTAGTCTCTTTTTTGTGTTTATAGTACCAGCTGAGGATGCAAGTAGAAGGAAGAGAGGTGACACTAAAGATCATCCTCTAAGCTAGTGTTTTATGAATTTCTCAGAGGCAGATGAGCTATTACAACTTGCTGCGGCTCGCCAGCAGGTCAGAAAGAATTTCATATCTTGATTTCATTAATATTCATTTCTTTGTGTCCTTTTAGATTTTAGTCATTGTTTATTTTTACTACATTCTCACATCCCCATGGCATTTAATTCCGTCTAAAATGTACATGTTTGTGATCATTCTTACCATCTATCTTCATCTAAGTTATATGTGTGCTTTCGGGATTTGTTTGATCGAACCTGTACCACAGGTTGCAAGTTTTCTGCCTGTACCCTTCTTATTTCCAGATTTCCTATTGTTCTTGGGCAGGACTGCGTTGGGAGTAGCTAGGTTTATATGAACGATAGGAAGGGTATAAACTATAGGTGAAAGGTTAGTGTTTGTAAAAGGATGGGTTAGGGAAGCAAAACTAAGGAATAATTGGGAATTTCATGGCTAGATAAAGCACTATGAACAGTAATATAAGATAAAATAGTTTAAGCTTTTTACTCCTAAACTTTCTTGGACATCACACCCAAAATCCCATGGCTTCACACCTAGATTGAATTGCATCAAATAACTCAAAATAGGATAATTGTTGTTTTTTTATATGATATAGAAGCAATTCAATGCTAGGCATTTTATAAACTCAAACAACTCCTAATCCTTCAAGAAAAGGACATCAAAACTAGCCTTCATCCTACAAGGATTCGGATTCCTAAAATAAACTAAAAAAGGAATAAATTATTCCTAAACCAACAAAAAAAGACTTATAATTAAAAAGACTACTAAAGAAATTGGGACAGATTTCCTAGCAAAGCTGTAAATTACAGAATTGCTCCTGATTTAAAATAATAGACCAGCAGCTGCATTTATTTAAATATGCCTATAATTATAACTTAATAGGGCTGAAATTACTTTTATTCTCCAATAAATCTCAATCTATACCAGTAATCTAAGCTTGAGTCCTTGAATTTGAAGTTTCTTGCTTCCAATTCTCCCAAGAGAAATCCCCTCTTTGTTAATTTTTATGAACATGAGAGATTGTGGAGCCTTGGAATATTTGCTCAGACAGTTCTTTATGGGTTTGTAGAAGCTTCCTTTATTTTTTTGTTCCCTTGGTGGTTCATGTGGGTTAATGCCCACCTCATCCCTTTGAATCTATTTCTGTTTTCAAGGTTCTTTTTTCAATGTACTTGCACCTTGAAATACAAGTTTTCTGCCTATGTCCTCCTTGTTTCTAGATTTCATATTTTCCTAGAAAATCCTTCTAGAAAAATCTCCTTATTTTGTGATGAACATGATGTGGATTATAAGCCTTTATTATACATATGCTCAAATATTAGTTATGGACTCAATATAGAGTTTTTTTTCCTTCTTCTTCTTCTTCTTTGAATTTATTTCTGCCACTTCTCTTTGAATTTATTTCTGTTCTGGAGATCATTTATTGTTGGAATTTTGAGATTTTTGTTGGATACACTTTTATTATTTGAATTTTGGAGGGAAATTCAAATCTGTGTTGTTATTGTAAGCTTGCTGTTCCAACAAGCAAGTTAGTGGGATTAGGTAGAAGTATTGGCTTAATACAACTTGAGTGTTCAACTAAGCAAAGCATGGGTTGGTTTTGGTTATAGGGTGTAGTCTGGCATGATTGGGCATGGTTTAAGTCCACTTTTGCTCTGAAGACCTCCTATTAGATCTATATATGTGTAATAAAGAAATCAATGAAAAATACAGCTCTTTGATGGTTCAAATTCCAGAACCTATATTCGATGTCTTTGTGCTGTGTTTTAGGTTTTTTTTTTTCTTTTTTCCCTTAAAAAATCCGACATAGCATCCAAGCTTTAGATGAAAGCAAAAACTTTTTGTGCTGAAAATGAAAACGTAAAAAGGAAAAAAGCTGTAAGTTCTCAGCTTTTTCTTTCCATTTTAGTTCTTGTTTGTTATCTCTCTTCCTTTCTTTCCCAACTCAACAACTGGTTAAATTAAATTTCCATGTCTTTGGATGAAGCATGGTTATATTGGTATTGTGTCTTTCCACCAATTTTCATGGGTCAGAAGTATGTTTTTGGTATGTTAAAATGAGGTCTTTTAAGAAAGTGCGGTCCAAAAACTGAAAAAAAAATGTTCAAGGAGACTTCAGCATGTCTAAAAACAGCAGAACGAAAATATTTTTTGCTATTGTTGTGAAAAAGAGGAGCTGAAAACTTTTGTGGCATTTATTTGTGGAGAAAAAATTTGTGAAGTTTGTGGAGAAGAGCCATGTCTCATTGATTATGTTTTCTTGAAGAAATCCTAGAATGCTCTCAAAGGAGGAAAGTCAATTTCAAGGAGGAGTTTTTAGAGTGTTTTGTTGAGGAGTACTCCCGAAAATTAATGAAATATGCTTGGAGATAAAGTGCTCTAAGAAGAAAATCAGCAAGAATGTTGTCATCTAAAAAAGCTCAGAGAAGATGCTCCAAGGAAAAGGAAGATGTCAAAGAGGCCTGGAGATGAGAGTTGCTCAAAGATGTAAAACAGCCAAAAAAAACTTGGAGAAATGGTGCTAGAAGAAAACAAGCAAAAAATTGAATGAAGTTATTTTATGTTATTTGAAAGCATAAGTTGAAGCCTCCAACAAAAGATCTAAAGGAGGATTGTTGGGATGCTGAGATTTTTTGTTGGACACACTTTTATTATTTGAATTTTGGAGGGAAATTCAATATTGTGTTTGTTATTTTAAGCTTGCCATCCCGGCAAGCAAGTTAGTGGAGTTAGGTAACAGTATAGGCTTAATACAACTTGATTGTTCAAGTAAACTAAGCATGGCTTGGTTAGGTGATGATTAGGCATGATTTGAGTCCACTTTTTTACTCAAGACCTCCTATTAAATCTATATATGGGTACAAAAAAAATAATGGAAAATACAGCTCTTTGATGGTTCAAATTCCAGAACCTATATCTGCTGTCTTTTGTTGTGTGTGATGTCTTTTTATTTTTTTCCCCCTCCAGAAATCCAACATTTTTTAATGTACCCTTGGCAATGTTATGAAGAATTTGGGAGGTTGTGCTGGAAAGCACATGAGTTAATTGTATTCTGAATTTTCAATCAATTTTCTGTTTCAAATTCAATGATAAAAAAAATGAAGGATGGAGGGCATAATTATAATAGAATACTGTTTTTCCTTTTGCCTCACACTCTTTAATTTGAACATTAAATTAGTTATCAACCATGAAGATAATCATTATTGTTTAACGAAATATATGAAGACTGTAGGCTTCTATGCATGATTAATGATTAAGGGAAAACTCCTAAATTGGTGTAAGGTCTAAACTTTGTTAATTAGATATTTGTGGATTAGCAGTTATCCTTCTTCATAGCTTTATATTTTCTTCCACTGTTGGGAATTCCATTCTTGTTTTCCATATCAGTAAAAAATTTGTCCTAGAAAAGTAGTTAAACAGTCCCCAATCTCATGGAGCCAAAAAAAAAAAAAACTCGGGTGTGACATTCTGATGCAGAAAATGTCTTTTTATTTTTAATTAATTAATTTATTTATTTTTGTGCGGTCACAGAAGTTAAGGGGTCAACCATCTTTCTCCAAAAGATGGACCTGAATGTTTTTCATGTCTTCAGCTCGCATGAACTCTAACGTATGCTTTTCAGTCTTCTTTCTCCATTACTTCTTTTCTATCTATTCTAGTACTTCTCATATAAGCCCCCAACTGGGTACACCTTTTGTCCCTTTCTATCATCTCATTGTTCACTATGTTACCTATTTTTTGACAACATCACATGGTGAAAGTGCCTCTGTCCGTTAATTAATGGCATAACATTGATGCCGCATTGCCCTTCTACCCAAAACCTTTTCAAATGGAAACAGTGACTAAACAATGACAGGTGAGTTGTCAGGGATTAAAAATTATTCAATTGATCTTAGCATTCTTATGATGTTTAAAATTATGAATTATTGCCCAACAAGTAAAGTCTATGCCACTGTAACTTCTGTTGCGATCGTGGATGACACAACCCAGATATACTGTTAATGAATAGATGCATTTGTCCGTTTTATGCTTTGCCGGAATTGAGTCTTCTTCCAGATATTATCGAACTCTGTTCCTGCACAAAGTGTACAATAGTATGCATATGTTCCTGCATGTGTGCATGTCTTTGAGAACAAGAGAGAGGTCAGAGAATTTGAAGCTGGAGATGGGAGGGTCAATTAAGTCCTTTATGAGAGAAATTGTGTCTGCGTGACTTGTCAATTTCCTCCCTCTTTTAAGCAGAAATTGTTTGCTAATCTTCATCATTCCTGAGACATAGTTAAAACTTGAAACATTTCAATCTTTAGCTGCTTTGTCTTTTTTCTTTATTGGTATAACATTGGATTCACCTAGAAGTAACTAAGTTACAAAGAATCATTTGGGTGTACACTTGCATGTGATGGAAAGTTGACAAATATTTCTTTCATTCATGTCTTTAATTGTTCACACAAAACATATATAACTAGGATGGATGAAGCACAAGTTTCCATCCCCTCTGGTTCAAATTCTAGGATTATCAACCTGAATGCAGCTCCTTATTTCATTTCAATATTTATTTACTTGCACTCTGCCATCACATATATCTATAGACCTGGAATGCATGGCTTTAATTGTACCAAGAAACTAGGTGATTCTTCCTAGTGAAAATGTTTGTACATAAAATCATACAAGCACCCTCCTTGCATATTTTTCATCAGAAGTCGACATCATGAGCATTGTGGTTTTTTTTTCTCTTTCTTTTTAGTGATATAAAAATGTAATTGTCGAGAAATATTAGTAAAATCAGCAAAAAAAGAAATTTGATTAAAAAAATTAACAAGAAAGCATTTTGTGACTTGGCTAAAGGGCTGTAAAATTGTTGAAACACTTAATGTATAAAATGTTGATTCAGTTGTCTAATGGATCTGCATTATTGTCACTTAATGAATTGATACATTGGACAATTCAAAGAATATTGCTTCAATTGGATTAATCAATCCTGAGTTCTAATCTTTGTGCTTGATACCATTTTGCAAATAAAAAGCTAGGATTGAAGGAACAATGGATGGTCAACATAAGTTGTCATTCATAATGGATTGCATAGAGTGAGGCCACAAGATTGCAACTGAAAACAGTACACTGGATCTCAAAATTAAATTGTTGGGCATGCTTGATCATTACAGTCATTTTATTGGCATAATAGAATTGGCCACCTCTGCACTATGTTAGATGAAATAAAATTGGCAAGAACATTGGTGCTAATTCTACTTTGACCTTGTTTGTTTTGAAAGCTAACATATCATTTTAGTTGATATATGGCATTATTTACCTTAACTTGCATCTCAACAGATCTTTATTTATAGTATAACTAAGAGCGATAATTATAATATTGAAACATATTGAGTAATGCGACAAGAGTCTCATGTTATTGCAAAATACCAACTAAGTTGAAGGGAAAGTTCTATAGAAACACAATTGTTGCACAACTCCAATGTATGGCAGCGAGTTTTGAGCAGTAAAAAAAGCAGCATGTAAAGAATATGATCTAGAAATGAGAATGTTAAGAAGGATATGTGAAAATATTAGGATGGACCTGATAAAGAATAAATACATTTACAGAAAAGTAGAAGTGGTACCTGTTAAGGAAAATTTTAGAAAATAGAGATTGAACTGGTCTGGATAAGTGCATTGTAGGCCACAGATTCACTGGCATGGAAATTTGAGCATGTTGAAGTCGCTTTAGAAAAGAAAGCAAGGAGCGAACCTAGATGAGTATTTGAGAAAGTGGTTGAAAGATATTTATAACCCTAGATCTTTCTAAAGCCATAAACCTAATCTAGGTGAAATGAAGGGGTCTCTGTGGCCAGTCTCATTTAGTTTGGATTGAAACTTAGTTAAGTAGAGTGAGTTTAGTAATGATCAATGTCAGTGGCTTCACCGTATACTTTCTTAAGTGGAGTTAGAATACATTCTAATAATCTCTTCAGTGTTTTAGTAAATAAGCAGAAAAAACTTGTGTATATTTTTATTTTCTTTTGCATAACAGCAATGATCACATAGGCAAAACTAACTTATTTTTGGATATCAAAGACTGCTTCTGGTACTTGTGAGGCATAGCTAGTGGTTCTTTCTGTGGATTGCGTTTGCTCTTGTAAATTCACCCACTTGATTTTATATCTTCAATGTCTTTTTTATTTACTTTGACGTCCAAATGAATTGAAATGAGGTATGTGGTTTGAGTGAGAACTTTTTGCAATTGATGGAGAAGTTTTATGCTTGGGAGATACTAGCACTGCTGTATCTATTTACCCTTTTTTTGCGTTAGAATCATTCTTTCTAAATTTGTTCAGGTCTGTAACTAAATTATTTGACATGATAGATTCAATGTATTTAATAGGTGCAAGCTCATATTGCAAAACTCAGACGACAGATAAGCGTGATAAATGGACAGCATCAACAGTTGAAATCTAGCTCTGACCATTGACTATACATTACTATTGAAAATTTCTTGAGAGTTTTACTTGACATTGTTTTGTGCAGCTGCGCATGATGGCATAGGCATCTAACAGTAATTTTTATTGTCTCAACTGTTGGGAGAGAATTCCCTTTGGCTTCTTTTATTTTTCATTTAATTTTCTTTCATTTTTTTCTCGCAATAAGTGCTTACATATGAAAATGTATCTTTGTACCAATAAACGAAAGAAGAGTGTATAATTTTATCTTTAGAAGGCAAAAGTTGAATTTTAATCAATTGATTACATCTAAAATTATGTATTCCAATAGTGTATTTGATATGCATAAATTGATCAATCGATAGGCTTCCTTTCAATTTGCACTCAGGAAAAACAGAGGCTGGAAGAAGAGATAGAATAAACGTAAATAAATCATATAAGCTTTCTTATCTCTCATTGTTCATGGGTTCTAAGTAATATTCAGCAATGTCACAGGCATGAAATTTTTACTTTTATTGCAATTCATGAATGTCACTGAGGGAAAAATTATGACTATATGCCATTAGAATAACTTGTGGTAACTGAAGTGTTTGGATTTCATTTTTGGATCCCTTTTAAACTTTCCAGACTTGTAGGGTTTAAGCTTGTGTTGGCCAATATAAAGGGAGTGTATGCTGATTCGTTATATTACCTTTTCTGTAATTATTTTTATGTGTATGCAATACAGTTGTTTAAGATAATGTCTCCTGAATGCATCAACTACCTTAGTTGAATTTACTTTCCAAACTGTTATGCTTATCATATTCTTGCAGAGTGCATGTGCTCATATTGGAGTGCCCCTTCAGTGAATTATATGTCAATAAAGGTGAGGGCCCTTCTCTAGTACTTCTATCAGTTCTTGTGATGCTCTTAATCGATGTTAAATAGAAATGGGGTCATCTATTCTGGCATTTGGATGGGACCTGCTTTTGCTGTCATAGTCATTTCAATTCCTTTGTCACGCTCTTCTTTGGTTTCTCACATAACAGGTACAACCCTAGCCTTAATTCTCATAAATTGTCTTAATTTTTTTTAAAGTGGGCCCAGCTAAATAATATTCTCTCCTCACAGCTGGCTGAAGTCCATCTTTATCTAGGCTAGGGTTTTTATGGTCAAGTTCCTAATCTAATTATTAAAGTTTGCTCAATTGTCTTTTTAGTTGGTTATGGCGTTTTAGATGTCCTAATTCAATATCAATACCTGATTGATAATTTTAGTTTTGATCTTACATGCCAGTCTGCTTACCAGGTCCCTTTACGTCTAAGTACTGTCCTTACAACCCATGTGAGTGCGTTTAGTTTTGCTTCTTGTGTTTAATTTTGGTTGTTTACATTTCTGTGGGATCCCTGTCTGTTACCTGAGTGTTAAGTATTTATTAAAACAATACTTCATCTCTTGGGAATATTTCAACCCGCCACGTTAATTTTCATATCATTATTAATTTCCCTCGTGCATTTTTCAGTGAAAATTAATTAAGCATTTTCTTTCAACCCAATCAGGGAGAATTAATTATTCTCTTTCTTGCATAGTAAGGAAATAAATGAATTGTTATAAACTTAGGTGATTTTGTCAATGCCTATTACACGCAAAGAAACATAATGTTACCTCACACAGTTGCTTTTTGTACAATGGCTTCAGCTCTGACCAAGTTCCTAGCTATCTCTAATAGGCTGGACAAAAAAATTCCTAAGAGAAGAAATTTAAAAAATCTTATGGGGCATATAAACAAAAAAATCCATGGACAGTTATAAAGATTTGGCAAGCCATTTGAAATGGTTGAATTGATCTTACAAGGCCTTACTGTTTTATCTTTACAGAAAGGTTTTGGAGGCAAGAGTAACATGGCCTTCATGTGCTGAACAATAGGCAGGGTCATTATCAACTATAAAGAAAATGTTGCTCTCTTGACTCTCCGCGGGGCACCGCATTTCAGTGTGATTGGTGGGCCTTTCAAGTCTGCAATTTTCATTGTCCATTCCTCCAATCAATCTCATTCACAGAACATGAAAGTCTTTTTCTCAAAGACGGTGACTCAGGGGTAATTTGTTTCTTTCTTTACTGGGTTTTACCTGTGAAACAATTTTTACCCACGGCAATATTATTATGCATACATCTATGAATGCGAGGGAGCATATACATACATACATATATACACTAATCAAATATCACTATGCAGATCTGCATGTTAGTCCTAGATAATATGTTTATCTTTGAGTTAGTGAACCCTTCTTCGGTTCAATGGTTCTCACTATGGATTTGACGAATAGATAAGAATTCAACTTGGTTAATTTTAGAGTTAAAACTCTTACATGTTTCTAAATATTATTTCTTATACTCATTTAAAAAAAAAAAGGGGCCAATACCTGAGGATACGTATACGTTTAGACTTGTGGGCGGAGATGGACTGTCGTGGACTCTTTGGGGTTTGATAAAAACAAAAGGAGAAGACAGAAATGCTGGACAGTACGTATCAGGCATTAAATATAGTTTTTTGCAGATGACTTTCTGGGCCTGAGAACATGTTGTAGATATAACTTCTTTGAAATGTAGCCAAGCTAGGAAGATTTCAGTGGTGCACATTTAGGTATATTTATGTCTGATAATTGCTCTTCAATTTTGGTGGTGGTGGTTTAAGTTGGACCACATATCAATCCTGTTTATTGCTGAAACACTTTTTAATTATTCTTTGGTAATAAACACTGCTTTATTGGATAATTAGATTGGATAGTTTTTGCAGATTTAACAAAAAGCATAATTTCTTGCATATATTTATGTCATATACAAACTTATCTTTGCTTCTCCATTCCCTAAATTAAGCTATGTTCATATTGTTCCGGAAATCATATAAGCAAATGGTTTGGTTGTCTTGCCCTTAACATAGGAATGATTTGTTTTGTTTTATTTTATATATTTGGTCCAAAGAGACTGCATACTACAAATCATTAAAATATATAGATGCATGAAAATCGATTATGAATCTATCTAATAAAAAAATATACACTTATTATTAAACTATATCAGTATAAAAAATAATAAATGTAGGTCTGAAGGTGGTAAATTGTTAAGATAAAAAATGGGAGTAAATGTAGTTGTGATAATTTAGGACATTAAAAATAGATAAGCTGTAAATTGTACAATATGGAAAGGTAGGTATTAGATTAGGGTTTAGGGTGAAGGATCTTCTCAGGACTCAATGGGGTCAAAACTTTCAGAAATGGCAGTCGTCCTTTTGGTACCAATAGCTAGAGTTTCTATTCCCTCAGTTGAAATTGTATCAAAGTCCTCACTTTTCATTAATGTAAACTACTATAAAAACAAATGAAAATAGAATATTTCTTGTCACATTTTTCCAACCATAACTAAGAGTATTTTATGGAATATTAATTTCTTTTCAAAAATATCCCTCCTTAATATGATATATATTTTTTAAAATTTTTAAGAATTTATTTTATTTAAAAAAATACTTCAACCGTTCTCTTACTTTATAAAAAAAATTTATTTAGAATATTCTTTTTATATAAAAAAAATATTTAGAAAGAAAAATATTAAAAATTATTTTTTAAGAAAATTTTAAAATTACTATTGCAAGACTATATTTATACGTCAAATGAGACTAGTAATAGATAAATATGAGCTATATAATTAATATACGTTATTTTTCAATGTATGAATTAATATTATAGTTATTAGAGTTTTTACTAAGTTACTCTATTTTACAAATTAGAGTACAACTATGAATTAATTTTTATCAAGTATTATAAAAGACCAGTAATTTTAATTATCGCGTCCTAATTATTTAAAAGATGTGATGATGTCGGTATTATACTGATAATTAAAATATAATTTTAAATTATATCAACCAATATAATTTGACATGTTATTATTTTTAGGCTACAATTAATATTTTTTTTGTCAAAAAATAGCTTTATGAAGTCATTAAATTTAGGCCACAATTTTATACATACATTTAAAAAGTATTACATCCTAGTTTTAAAAAGTTGTGCTGTTTTTTTATTAAACTATGTCCAAATATTTTTAAATTTTATTTGTATTAATTGAATATTGATATCAGAGATCAAGTTTATTTCTATATAGTATTTTATTGTATATAATAATTTATATTATTAATCAGTTGGGTAGCTCAACTGGCCATCTGATGTTATTCTCAATAGGAGAGATAAGGAGTTCGAACCTTACAAAAACGTATTTGCAAATATTTGAGTTTTTTAGTAAAAAAAAATATATGTCTTTATTATACAAGTTAAGGATAAATTTTTTTATGTATTAAATTTTAGTCATAAATATTATATAGAGTATGGTAATATATGAGTTTAATAAATTTATTAATTATCTTTTAAATTGCTGTGTTTTTTTTTAAAAATAAGAGAACAGAGGCATTAATTATATTTATTGGGGTGTATGTTTATATAATAAGGATATAATATTCAATTCAAGTTTAATGATGTAAAAAAGCTGTGAGCGTCAAAAATTAAAAAGGAAGTTTAAATGTCGTCACCCTTGTAATTTTATATATTTTATGCTAAAAATAAATATTTTATTTCAAGCGACTTAAGGTTTATATTAGTATATATCATATACAACTTGTATTATTTTATTATTTACATTTTAAATTTTGTATAAATTTTAATAAATTAAAGAATACTAATAATTTTATTATAATTTAATTATCATTTCGTTGATTATTAATTATTTCTCGATCTCTTATATATTTGGTAATTTTTAATAATTACATTTTTATTGATTATGTTCATAATCTACTATCTTTGTTTTTAACAATTAAAAAATATTTTTAAATCAAATAATACTTATATTGAATTATGCCATAAAAAGTGCCCAAACGAAAATAACTTTTCGTAGGCTAAATATTAAGATTCATGAAGAGACTACGTGTATACCAATAATTAATTCGATTAGAGATGTATATACATGAGGATAATTAGTATGAATTTGGACATTAATTTGGACATGAAAGAGAGTTAATTGAATTGATTTCTTTCTGCACGTTTGAATTTAACATCAATTTATTACATTTTCTTTTCTTATTTAAAAAGAAAAAATTAAATCAGTGTTTTCATTTTAGCTATGTAAAGGCAGAAAAGTTATTTATCTTTATTGACAAGACATCGTTCAATATACATATATAAAATGTATTTGATAAATGTTTTATTCAATGCATGTTATTATTGTCACATAAAGTTCATAATTTTAATATTAAAACAAAATGTATTAATTAAATTTCATTAAAATATTAACAAATATGTTAGTATAAATATTTTTTCCTACTTCTTTCACTATTTTAATTAAGGAAAATTTGCAAGAATATCATTTTTAGACAAAATAAATTCTTGAAAACTAAAACAAAAGTATATATTATTTTTAGGTTAGTATAGAGTAATTAATGATAATGGGATCAGTATTTAACTGACAATGATAGTGTAATTTTATGGAATGGAAAGAATTATTATATTTTTTTGAACAACGAAAGAAATATTATATGAAGCGAACGGTCTTTATAGTTTATAGTTGGACGTGACAAGCAACTTTCAGTTTTTCGATTTGGTGAGAATAATATGAAAAATGAAAGGTCGTGATTTGATAAAATTTAATCCAACGAACGAAAAATAAGCTGTGTTGGTACCAAAGAATTAGCCAGAAATGGCAGAAACATACACATGGGTTTGCGAAATATTTGGATGTTTACTGTGTAAGAATTCTTGTTTTTGTCTGTCAATCAGTCCACAGAATCACAAGCCAAACAATCACTAAAATCCAAACCGTCAACAGTGTTGTACTCTCCAGTACACTTAATTTTTGGTCCGTGATCTCAGGTTTAGGTTTTTATATTTATATTTTAATTTTAGAACTAAAACCATAGGCAATAGTGAAGGGTAAAAACTGAATACCACTATTGTTAAATATAAAATCACTTGTCTTTATGTGAACCAAAGAACACATGAAACCAAGAGATTTATTTGGTCATGGACACTGTTACTAGCTAGCCCGCTGCCCGCCCCATGAATTTTGCTCCATGTTATAATAAGACTTTGAAAAGATTACATGGAGACTTTCAAAGATGATCGTCTTTGAGATCTTGCCAGATATATTTATAAATATATTATGCATGGCAGAGTTAGTGTGGGCTTATTATGACCTTGAAATATTCAGAGTATTGAAAGATGTAAAGATATAGCAGTAGTCTAAGTTTGCTCCTGTATAGCATGTAATCAATAATTCAAATCTCAATATCCTTTAAGCCTTAACCTCTTATAGCAAGTATTATCAAGAACTCGAATCTTAGTAAGTCTTCCATTCGAGAAGAATAGTTGAGAGTTGAAAGTGCATCTAACAGTGAGATTAAGTAATGAAGGCTTAGTTATTAATTAAATCTTGAAGCATATAATAATTATAAAAGTAATAATTGGTAGCTAAAAATAGAGCACACAGAAGGAAATAAAGTCCTAACATTACCCATATAAACAGATGAGAAATTGGTAAAAGAGAAAAATGTTTTAGCTGAAGAAATTTAATGCAGTGATAGAGAGAGAGAGGGTCCATATTGTCATTAGGAGGGCTAACATAGAAGTGTAAACAAATGGTGTTGGCTCCCCACCATGTCCTTACCTCACATACACATAGCCCAAAACACACATGGTGTGTCATTTTGTCCCCACAACTCCACATGACCTTTCTCTCTTTCTTTTTTCTCTCTCTCAACTTTCTTCATAAATAGCCCCATCACCGCCCTTCTATCCTCCCCATCACCTCCAATCCTCACCTTCTCTCAACTACACCATTCTCTTCTGGCTTCCTTTTTTGTTCCCAACTCAATAAAAAGAGAGAAAATGGCCATCAGAAAACCTAATAAACTGACTCAAACAGCAGTACTTAAGCAAATTCTCAAAAGATGTTCAAGTTTAGGCAAGAAACATGGGTATGATGATGATGGCCTTCCTCTTGATGTACCAAAAGGTCACTTTGCTGTTTATGTTGGTGAAAACAGAAGTAGACATATAGTACCCATCTCTTTGTTAACTCACCCTGAGTTCCAATGCCTACTTAGACAAGCTGAAGAAGAGTTTGGATTTGATCATGAAATGGGTCTTACCATCCCTTGTGAAGAAGTTGTTTTTCGCTCTCTAACATCATCACTCAGATAAAAGATGCAAGAATTGACATTAAAGAATCATGTGATGATGGTGTTGTTTGCATGGAGAAAAGATGGTTATAAGATGAAAGCCAAACTAGCAATATTTGCTGGCCTTCTCTTGTTTTTTCAACGTCTTCTCCATTGCGATTCTTGATCTTGTTTTTTTTTTCATTTCTTATAATTTTTTTTCATGTATTGGATCTTTTAAACCCTTTTGGAGGGGGTTTTTTCATGTCTAATATTACTAACTTAGAACCCAAAAGGAAAAGTTTATTGGGTTAGCTAGATTTGTATAAAGTTTGGTTTTCCTAACAGATGTAGTTGTTAACACTACTGCGAGAGAAGTTCTCAAGTAATGCGCAAAAAGGTTTATTTGCCTATTTAACCTTACAATTCTCTTTATTTCTCTCAATCTCTTAATTTCCATCTCTCTTATTTCTTTGTACATATATTGGAAAATGACTTAAAATTTTCAAATAGTAAAACAAATCCTCGATTATTGAAATGTTTTATCTTCCAAGATTTGAATAATAATGTAATATTTCAAACTTTATGTGAAAGAATGAAATGATTATAAGAAATGGCTAAGTAGATTTTTTTTTTTTGAGTAAGTAGATTAAGAAATGACTAAGTAGATAATAATTAAGAAATGTGTATGGCTATCCCTCCAAAGATAAAAAGATGATATTTAGTCAAAATCAAATCAAATCAAGTGTATGTATGTGTGCATGACTTTTGAGAATGGCATCCACAGACAACACACTCCAAACACCATAGTTTTGTCAGAGAATGCGGGGTACATTTTTATGTACGGACATCAGATTGCCATTTAGTTTCTTTTCTTTCCTCTTTTTATGACTTTGAATTTTGAAATGCACGCTCATGAAGATAATTCATGTTTAGTCCAAATATAATACGAAATATTATCGTTATTGATGTTTAAGCTTCGATAGTGATAATAATTTAGATTTATATTTTTTTTTTGTTGCGGTCATTAGATTAAAATGGGTTCAATTTAAAACTGTAATTTATAGTTAAAGAAGTTATAGTTTAATGGTGGGTCTTGACCTGTGCATGTAACAGTTCCAACCGTTGGTTTGTTAGCTTCAACCGCTCTCTTTTGTTAGGTTTTCGTGTCATAAGTGGAGTCCCCCCCCCCCGGCAGCAGAGAAAAAGAAAAAAAAAGTACACTTCTCAAGCTCACAAATGTCCTTAGATTTAATTTAATTTAATTTTTTTTAAAAAAATTTGAATTTGCATTAGTTTTTGTTTGAACAGTAATAATTTTAGAGTTCAAATTTCAATAAATTTTAAACATAATTTATAGTCTACAGTACTTGTATTTACATCTTATGACACCAATCATGAAATAGTGCAGTGAATTTGAAATATTTTACTAAATTAAAAAAAAAACTGATTTTTTAAAAAATTTATTAATTAAAATACTAAATATGCAGATACCTTAAATTTAAAATATAATTGAGAAAATTTTATTACTTTTATAGTTCTATTAATTACATTAGTTTTTATAACTATTTACAAAATATGTATATATATATATATGAATATACATTTTATATATTTATTTATTATTATCTACACCCACTTCTCTTTTTAGGGATATATTCAGAAGAAGATTACGGTGTAGATGTGCATGTGGAGTAGCAAAGTGAAGTCCAATCTTAGTCATCAAATTTATTTGTAATTTTTTTTTTCCATTATCATGTGTAGATGCTTGTGGGTCTGCTTCATCCTTCTTCCATTAATGGTATTAAATACTTGCAATCCCATAGCTCACAAAATTATTTCCTTCATTTCCATTTCTGCATTTATTTGTAATATTTCTGATATATATATCATATAATTTTTATTTAATAAAATCACATGACCATATAATATATGACAATATATATAAAAAAAATTTTAAAAAAATAATGACTCTGTTATCTCATCCTCTTATGATATTTGTGGTCCTTCTCACCTCTTCTAATTCATTTTGAACTTGTATACAGTACACCCTTTGCAACCCCCCAAAATCCACCCAACAAATTTTTTTAGTAAAGCCAAAATTTAAAAATCAATTATCACATTCAAGCTTTTTCTACTTTGAATTTAGCAAAAAAAAATTAATAAAAATTGAAAAAAATAACAAAATTAATATTTATAATATATGATAGCATATATAATGTATTAGTTTTAGGAATATATATATATATATATATAATGATGGGGGGCCAATTGTACCATTAAAAAGAGGTTGTTAATGAAAAGGATAGGGCTTATGCATAATGCATGTGGTGGTTTGGTTATTGTTGTATTAACCCTAGCTTTATATAGCCCTACAATTATTATTTTTTTTTCTTTTTATTTTTCTCTATCTGTTCATTTTCCAAAAAAGCAACAATTTAAAGCTATTATATATCTAATTTTGTTTTGGGGTCATAGTCAATAATGTCAAAATTTTCACATGATTAAGAGTAGGGGAGTACTAAGGGAGGTGGGTTGTGCCTTATTAGCTAGGCTAAATATAGATTTTTATTCTTTAATTCCAAGAGTCTTTTTCAAGAAACAAAATTCAAATTTGATAATGAAAATCTAGTTAAAACAAATAATATGTAAAAGAGTATTTGAATTTATAAAATTAAATTGGAATTAAGGCTTAATTGCAAAAAAAAACTTAACTTTATTATTTTATAATTTTATAACAATTAAATATATAAATTATTAAAAATTTTGCAATATTATCCTCCACCTATATTCTACTTAATTATTTGGCAAGATTTGTAAATATAACCATAATAACTAAGTCTAATATATATTTTTTTATTTATTTGGAAGTTGGAATAAAAAGAAAAACTAGCCAATGCATGAATTGCACCTTTCTCTTATATCATAGTTTCACTTACACAACCAATCTCTAAATGTTAATAAAGCCATTAGAGAGAGCATTTAATTATGTGGGAACTTAAAGAAGGGAGCAATTGCTTTTGTTTAAAAAAATAGGACCACTTATTGTTGCAAAGGCTGCCTCTGGTTTTAGATGGTCCTTCCTCTTCTTTTCTTTTAATGCTCTGTTTGTTTCTTTATATTTCAGCCACAAAACAGCACCTTCGCAATCACAACTATTATTAACATAATATTATAATATTAATAATATAATTTTCATATATAAAGAATATCTTCTGTTATACACAAAATCTTATTCATAGAATTTCCTCCTCAGAAAAAAATAAATAAATATCTTCACCCATTATTTATTTGGTTGTGTTCATTGTTGCATCTCCATCTCGCTTTTCTCTTTTCTTTTTCTTTAATGGGTCTTATTTGTCTTGAGTTGGAAAATAATAGAAGCGTTTATTATTATTATTATTATTATTATTATTATTAGTAATCACTATATATAATTAAAATGATAAAAATCCAATGAATGTAGAAAACTATGGAGATTTTTCTTTTTTGAGATCTGACATGACTCGAATTCAGATTAATTGAGTATTATCTCAGATGCATGATGATTTAACAAAAAAAAAAAGGCAAAAATCCAAATACCTAAGTTTTTAACTAAATAAAATTTTTGTTGTGATTTATTCAATTATCACTGGACATATAATTAACTGAGTTTGATTTGAATATATACATATGACAATGTGAACAAGAATAATAAAGGTGAAGGATACAAGAAAAAGATATTTTATAACTCATGACTTAATCATTTTAAATTATTCAATGTTGCTTGCTTTAAAAAGAGAAAACTTTGGTATCCATTGTCAACATAGATCACTCATAATTTTAAAATTATATTAATTTGGTGTATGAACTTTGCTTTTTATTATAAATATATCTAATCTTGTTTAATCATATGAGTTTACTAATGTGTCACTATAACGTACTTTAAATATTATAAATGAATTTGAAAAAAAAAAAACTATCATATATATTTTCAATTTAGGCCACTTTTTTAATAATAGCCTAATTTTAAAGCTATATCAATTTGAATTATTTTATGTTCATTATTATTTATTTAGCTTATAAAATTTAATCTAATTAATAAGTTTATACTTTTATATTTATTTTTATTCATAACTCATTTTTCATCTAATATAATTTTTTCAAATGAATAAAAAAAATATTAAAATGATATTTCAATATATTGTTAAGTAGTTATAGAACTTAGTATAATGCAATTTGTTAATAAAAAATCAAATTGAATATTAATTTTTTAATTTTTCACTTAATTGTTATAAAATAAATAAAAAATTCATATTATATATTTTAAATATTAAAAAATATTTTTACAATGTTTACAAAACTTTAGTTTTTTATCTGTTTGAAATGTAAATAATATTTTTTTTTACATAAAATATGATTTGTTATTGTTTTCAGTAATAAAAAAAGAGAGAATTAAGAACAAATCTTACTACTAAAACTATAAAATATTTTTTAAAACAAAAATTAAGTTTTTATTAACCTATATATAAAAAATATATGTTTTAATTATGTCACAAAATTAATTGAATCTAATTATATTTTAAAAAAAATCATTATTCAATTTGAGTCATATTTATAATTAAGTATATGTTTGAGTACTTATTTTACTAAATTTATCTTTTGACTAAAAATTTAGAGATAAAAGTAAATTGCACAACATTTTTTAAATATTTAGTAAATATTTTGAAACGAAAAATTAAATATTAAAATAATATAGAGTTGATAAAGTATCTTAAGTTGCATATAGATATAATAATATTTCCTTTATTTTTTTCATATTATCAATTCATTTTGTATTATTCAAAGACATATCATCATGACATATGAGTAAACTCATGTGACTATATTAGATAGATTTATAACATTAAATAAAGTTAATATATCAAATTGATACAACTATAAAATTAAGACAAAATTTAAAATATGACCTAAATTGATGATAGATATAATAGTTTTTCTTAAGAATTCAATTAATAAGCATATGTATGTATCAATCTGATATATTACTAATACATGATTATTACCAGAAACGATAAGAGAAAAATGGGAAAAGATGAAAGTTTTGAGAGTAGTTGAAAGCGTTTAAGTGTGTGGCTGTCATTTGAAAGTATAGTTTAAATGTAATAAATCCATAGCATCTATGTGATGTAGCAGTTTACTGTCTTTACAAGTTCACAAGTCTGTGAAAGCCTTTATTCACACCTACTCTTTGTCTTTTCATGCTTATACTCTCTGCCCACCCTTCCTTAATCTTTTAATTTCAGCATATAATAATATTTTTAAAAGAATAAATATATACTCGCAAATATAGTTCAATAATAATATATTTTCTAGATTAAATAATAAATTTATATTTCAATATTCTATATATTATTATTTGAAAGAGGTAAAACTATTATTTCGAGTGAGATTAAACGTATTATATATAATTAGATAATAAACTAAAAATTTTATTCTCATTATAGTCTTAATCGGCTCAACTTAAAAAAGATAAAAAAAAATGATAATAAACAACGGTTTAAAGACTAGATGCTAGACGTTATCAATTTTTTTAATATCTCGATAGTTTTGAAATACTATTTGAAACACACTACCTTGTTTATCAAACATTTCAAACCAAATTTCATAGTTTTGGATTCGCTATTCCGATCATAATTTTTCTATCTACAGAAGGAAAGATTCTTTCCTTTTTGGCCAGTCGTGGGCAAGGAGGGATTCGAACCTCGACATTGTGGTTCGTAGTCATGTGCTTTAATTCTCTGAGTTATAGGCCCTACCCAATTTTCACTGGATTTATTCCTAAAACAGAAAAAGGATCTCATTTTTTTTATCTGGTCCGGGTAGAGAAAGGGTCTTCTCCTATTTCAGCTTTGATACATGCTGCTACTATGGTAGTGGGCTAGCGGCAAGATGTATTGAATATTAAATATTTATTCCTACTATTTATATAAACAAATTCATAATTCATGGTCTATAATAAAAATAATTCATATCAATTTGTGATTCACTGTGGTAGGACTACTTATTTATTGATCAATTAAGTGTACTAGAGATTGGTAGTTTTTTTTTTCTTAATTTGTTGGTTTACGTATGATTATTCCAAGTATCATGCCCATAACAAAACATAAATAGAAGATAATGGTAAAAAATGGAAAATAAAGAAATGAAAAGCAGAAGGCATCAATTAAAATGAAGAAAAATTCATGTTCTTAAGTTAAAACAAATTAAAGATAATCAGTTGATTAATACTTAAGCATGTTGATTATAAATTATAATTATAAGTAACAAAGTAAAGACAATTACATCATTCCAAGAAACTTGTCTACAACAAAACAGAGAGAAGAAAATAATAATAATGATAATAGAGAAGGAAAATTAAAGAAATAAAAAATTGAGAAGGCATCATCAATTAAAATGAAGGAAAGAGTATAATTAATTAATTGACCATTAATTAAGGAAATGCTGATACATATCCATTTCATTAAGAATTGGAATGGGGTGACAAAATTCACATGGATAACAACTGCTTGTACAATGAGAAAAAGTCATGTCTTTCACATCAAAATTTAGAAAATTAAAAAAAAAAAAAAAGAGTTGGATAGTTTTATATGTTATAATTTATACCAAAATAAATTTACAGTTGGCTACGCATATGTATCTTCTGCATTTTGTCTCCAATTAATGGCCCACTCAATTGTTTACTTGAATTTTCTTGGAAGGAGCCTTCAATTTCTATCTTCAATGTCACCCTCAATGCGTATCAAATCAATGTTTATTTTTCAATTGAATCAAATGATATTCTAAAAATAATTTTTTTATAAAAAATTATAGGATAAAAAGCTTTCTAGGTAGTTAGATTTTTAATTAAATTGATTTTGACAAACTCAATTGATCAATTTAAAAAGTCCTAGATCTAAGCATATAGTAATTTCACCTAATTCAATGTCCATCTTAATTTAATCCAAAGTGGACTATGTCTCTTTTAATAATTGATAGCTAAATAAATCACTTAAAAAAAATACCCCTTCAAATTATATTTATGAATTTTTTTATATTATATTTTATATTTAAAAATAAATTTGCATCCTTAAACTATCTAATTTTTTATGTACATTATCCTTTTGATAAATGTTATGTATTATACTTTAATTATAGTATAGAATAATTTATTTTATTATTATGTGAAAAATGTATAATTTCTATTTTTAAAATATTTGTAATTTATCAAGTCAAATATATATTTTTTTCTAATAAATATTCTGTTTTATAAATATAAATAGAATAAATTTCTAACTAAAAGAAATAAAAGATATATAAATTAAAATTTATCTACAAATTTATTATAATTTGAATAAAATAATTTTTTTATAATCTAAATAATTATCTTTATTTAATTATAAAATAATTTATTTTACATTTTACATTTGATTTTCATAATTTTAAAAAGTTTACTTATAGAAATAGGTGAAATTTATAAGGTAAAAGTGAAACTTACATATAATTAGTAATTATTATATTTGAAAAAAAAATATATAATTAATTTTTAATTATAATAAAATTAAAAATGGCAATTAAAAAAATAATAATAACCAACTTGCAATTGAATACTCTAAAACATAAAAAAAATGAAGAAAATTAGGAAGAATTAGAATAGCCCACTATTTGGTTGTGGCAATGACATAAGTATGGTAGTTGAGCAATCAAACGATAGTAGCTGACTAATCTTGTCCTTTAAACATATCAAATCAAGTCCTTTTTTAAATCATTCTTCAAATTAGGGTTCTTACTTTTGCAAGTAAAGGGGGAGTTTAAAGGCTCTAAATTGACAAGCTTATGATCACTTTTATATCTTTCTCTTCAAAATTGATTTCAATTTTCAAGTTTAATTATATATATATGTCTTGGTATTTGTTGCTCTTTCTAAAAATAGCATATATGCATGAGAGATTCTTATATATATATATATAATTAATTAAGGACAATATATAATACCATTGATTTCCAAATAGAAAAACTATTGCTCACCCACTTATATATATATATATATATATATATATATCACTAGAACTATGAGAAAACAATACCTAAATCAAATTATACCTAATTAACATAATTAATTAAGTTGACATTATTAACTTTTGGTTAGCCAGAAATGGTTTTCTAAAATGAACATTTATGAGGTACGTAGTTGAAGTTTGCAAGAGAATCCTTAATCATTTGAAGCCATATATCCTACTCATAGCCCACAAGAAAAACTTCATCGCTAGTTTTTTTTTTTAGGGCAAAAATAAAAGATCTAATTAAAATCAGACTTGCATGGGAACAAGTGATGATGATTTTTTATTTGAATTATGCATGAATTATATATATTTAGTATATGTGTGAAAATTGTTAAAATCTACCACCACTAACATTTGTTCAATATATAGTACTTTGCATATAATTATATAGTGTTGGTAGAGATTGTCAATGTTGTTCATAAATGTTAAATAAATATATAAAAAAAATGAAATATCTTAAAAATATATGTGAAGAAAAAACAAAGCGAGAGGGAATTGTGTATTAATAGGGGAAGTGGGGATAACATGTTGGGCACCAAAATATATTCCAAGGGATACTATAAAAGGGTTTTGTCGGACTAACTGTCTCGTACTTTTCACATCTCATTTTCAACTTTCAATACATATATATATATATATATATTATTTTTTTTTCCTTCTTCTTCTTCTTCTTCTTCTTCTTCTTCCTTTTCTCATATATTATTATATATTTCCCACTTGCCCATTAATTCACTTTCTAATTCGTACCAGTTTGTACTGTATTGTACAAAAATATTTTTTCATGATAATTATTTTATATTAAAGTTTTTAATTGAATAAATTTCTTATTGAATAAATAAAATATAACAAACATTTATAAACAAACGAGTTTTCTGTTAATACATATGAGTTGACTGCTTTAATATAAAAGCATTTTAGTAGTTATTTACTTTTCTAATTGATTCTCCATGCTCATATATAAATTTTAATGATATTAAAATTTCATATCTTACATTCTTGGTTTAAAATTTTAGTTCTTAGTTTATTTGGATTGTTGTTATTGTGTATTCAATCAATTAAACGGAAGATACTTTATCAACTAATTTATGCAAATGAGTTTTAACCAACTTATTAATATTAGTTAATTTAGTTATATTTTGAAGCGTATATTAGAAAATTAGGATTCACCAGATATTCAATAAATATAAATTATGATTTATAAGTGGATTTGTATAGTATAGTAATTTCTACAATACAAAGCAAAAGGTTGTGTTAAAAAATGAATTTGGTGATTTGATAACTAATAATTACTGTAGTGGTATACCGAGGTATATTTAGTGATAAATGTATGTAAGATCCAGACAATAGATTTGGGTTTAAATATAAAATCTAGAAATGTACCATGCATTAGAATTTAAGTATGGATTAGAATTTTTAAGTTTAATATGACAGATTATCATGCAGACGTATATAATATGACAAATATAATTCTCAATTATAGCAAGGAAGTAGCTAAGGAGGGTAAAGAAGGAGATCTCTATTGGTAGGGTTGGGGAGATTTCTAACAGTCAAGAATATCAAATAAATGCTAACATCTATTTAAAGATTGGTAAAAGGAGTTTGCATTAAGGAGGTCTCTAATACTATGCTAGATAATGTGATGGAAAGGTTCATTTAACAAGAGGAAATGGGAGGGAAGGGAAGGAAAGTGTAAAAGATTAATAAACTTTACTTGGAAAAAAATAAGAAAAACAGAAGGTAATTTTAATATTTTTGATTGAAAAGAAGGGAATGGTAAAGAAGGTTATACATGAGAAGTATACAAATATCTCTATATTTTGTTAAAAAGATGTATATCTATACTTAAAATCAAAAGATAAATTTTATTTAATATATTTAGAAACAATAATATTAACAATATTTAGATTCATCTATCCTTGTTTACTTATTCTAATTAATTTATATAGTCATAAGTGAACTATTTTTTCAACCTCTAATTACTAAAATATAATCATAAGTTATTGAATAATGCCAATATTTTAACATAAAGTATAAATTAAAATTGATAAACATAAATAATAATTTTTATGGTAAACAAAATTAATTAGCATAATTTAGGATCCTAAACCTCAAAGGCCACTAACGAAGTTTTAGACCCAAGTTCATAAATAATTTTTGAACCACAAAATTATAAGTTTAAAATTTATTTTTAATAACATTAGCACCTAATACCTAAATACATAAATATTATTTTTTATTATATTAATTTTGAACTAATTTGCTCCTTTCATCATCTGTAACATTAAATTCTTACGACATTCCCAAGGACAATCAAGAAAAGCCTTCAACATCTTAGGCTCCTAAATGAGTGATATGTGCATTATTTGGTGCTTTTATTGTCTACATTATTATGCATTTTTTGGTTATTTATGTACTTAATTCACTTTGTTAGACAATTTTTACCAATTAGACATTATTTTAGTTGCATTTGGAATAATATGATTAAATTGGTAAAATTCCAGCATTTTTTGTTATCTTGACCCTTGTTCGGTTTTTCAGGGATATCTAGAGTTGTAGACCTTCAAATTGGATTCCGTTTGATGCGCTGGAAACATGAAATAAAGTTCTACAATTGTCAAAAGGAACTAGAAGCTAATTCAGTCTCAATATTGATCAAATTCAGCTCTGAAGTTTGAAGCTATGTGCTGTATAACTAAGCACGACCTGTTCTACTGTGGACTTCATATCTGGAGCTCCAAGTGTCAAAACAAGGAAAGCCCAGGCCCATTAGACTCCTAAAAGACATCCCTACAAATGTCATGAAGACCACTTATTGAAATGGTGTCGTTTTGAGAGTCAAAGACGGCAGCTAATTTGGTGTTTCTGCTACAACGTACTCAGAGAGGGCTGTTACGGTTTTTAGGTCATATCTGGAGCTGTGAGGCTCAGTTTCAAGTGAGCCTTAGCTCGTTAGAATCGTGAGAAAGATATTTTCAAAATTGTTGAAGAAGTCAGAACCATATTCGAAAAGGAGGGAGCCGAAAACAGGGGAAGATAAGAATAGAATATTTTTCATCTCAAAATCCCTAATTAAATGGGGATTCTTTTCTATTCTTCAAAAGGAAATGTAAGGAGCAGGGGGGGGGGGGGGGGGGGGACATCTACACTTCATTCACGATTCACTCAGAGCTTTAATTTAATTTTTTAGTTATTGTAAGCCATGAGTGGCTAAGTTCTTTACTTCAATTCAAGGGGTTTATTATCTTTGCACTCTTGTGAGACTTGAGTTTTTAATTGAGTAGTTTCTTCTTGAATATCTATTGTTTCTTGTTCTTATTGATTTAATTCTATTAAACTCTTTGCTAAAAAGGCCTATTAGTGAATTGTTTGGTATGATTAAATGTTAATTCAGATTTCATAATCCGTAATTGTTATGAAAGTTTGAATGTTAGTAGCAATTAGGTATTACTGATTATATTTCAGGTTTTCAGTAATAATCTATAGAGACAATAGGGTTGAATTAAATGGTTTATGCTTTATAAATTGTTGTTCAAGTTTAACTACTTCCTTATTCTTAATGCTTTTATTAAATTGAAAGGGATTGTTTAATACCGGATCGTTTAATAATTAGAGTTAATGAGGGTGCTGGGCTCAAGTTAACGAAATAGGGGAGTTTTGAGAATTTATCATGCTTTTTGGTAAATTTCAGTTAAGTATTCAAAGAGTAATTAAATCATAAGTTGTCTGTGATCAATTGTGCATTGGATTAGAAATCACCTTGAATTGGTTCTTCATCAATTTGCATTACTACTTCAGTTTAATTAATTAATTTTCTTTTTTTTTGAATTGTTAAGTTGAATTTTTCACAAACAAACCCCCCTTCTTTTTACACAAAAATTAAGATTTCAGTCTCTAGGGTTCGACCTGAATTCACCACTTCTACAGTTAAATTTAGTAATTTAAATTTTGTGGAACCGACAAACATCAAATTTTTGGCGCCGCTGCCGGGGACTGAAAGCTTATTATTTTGTGTTTTTATTTTGTTTAAAATTGTGGTTTTACCTTTGTGTAGTGTTTTGGTTTTCAGGTTTGTAGTGAAAAGTGCAATATTATTTTTCAAGAAGGAGAATTTAAGTCACTTGGTTTATGACTAGAAGTTCTCAGTCTGGTGAAATTCTCTTTGATCCTGAAGTAGAGAAGACAGCTAAACACTTGAGGAAATTAGCTAAACAAGCTGATTTGAGTCAAGTTTTATCTGAGCGGATGATTACGGATAATTCAAGCAAGTCTCCAAGGGAATCAGTTTCAGATTCAGATTCTGAAATTGAAACCATGGCAGCCAGGACTTTAAAAGAATTGGCTACACCTGATTTAAATCAACAACCTTTGTGTATTCAATTTCCTACTTTAGATGTTGCTTTTGAATTAAAATCTGGTCTAATCCATTTGTTGCCTAAATTTCATGGACTTTCAGGTAAGGATCCGCATAAACATTTGAAGGAGTTCCATGTGGTGTGTTCTAGCATGAAGCCTCAAGGAGTTTCAGAAGAGCAAATTAAGCTTCGAGCTTTCCCTTTCTCATTGGAAGACAAAGCTAAGGACTGGTTGTATTACCTTCCTTCTGAATCGATTAACTCATAGAATGAGATGAAGCGAATATTTTTAGAGAAGTATTTTCCTGCATCTCGGGCTGCCAACATAAGGAAAGATATTTGTGGCATTCAGCAATACAGTGAAGAGAGTTTATATGAGTATTGGGAGCGGTTTAAGAAACTTTGTGCAAGTTGTCCCCATCATCAAATTACTGAGCAGCTGTTGATCCAATATTTTTATGAGGGACTTATGCCGATGGATCTAAATATGATTAGATGCTGCTAGTGGAGGTGCTTTAGTTGACAAGACACCGAAAGATGCAAAAAGATTAATTGCTAACATAGCAGCAAATTCCCAGCAGTTTGGAATGAGAATGGATCACACGTCTAAGAAGGTTAATGAGTTAAGTACGTCTAATCTTGAGAAACAAATTTCAGATTTAACTTCTTTGGTTAGACAAATTGCTGTAGGAAATATGCAAGCTGTTAAAACATGTGGAATTTGCATGGTTCCTGGTCATGCTACTGATATGTGTCCTACACTTCAAGAGGATGAACTAGTGCAGCAAGCCAATGCAGTAGGGAATTTTGGGCAGCAACAACGCAGGTATGATCCCTATTCTAATTCTTACAATCCGGGATGGCGAGACCATCTGAATTTGAGTTATGGGAATCAGCCAATGCTAAATTGCTACCAGCAGCAAAGACCACAAGTGAATCAACCATCTTCCTCCTCTCAAAATCAAGGTATGTCACTTGATGATATTGTTAAAGCTTTGGCTACTAATACACAACAGTTTCAGCAGGAAACTAGGACTAGTATTCATAGTATAGAGAAGCAGATTGGTCAATTAGCTTCATCTGTGAGCAAACTTGAAGCTCAAAATTCTGGTAAGCTTCCATCGCAAACTGTGATTAATCCTAAAGAAAATGCTAGTGCTATACTTTTGCGAAGTGGGAGAGAAGTTGATAATCAGGTTGTAAAAGAGTCAACAAAGAAGCACCAGCAAAGTTAAAAAGATTCTGAGATTCCTGATGTTGAGGTAAATTCTAAACTTAATGATGCTAATAATTTTGCTGTCCCTCCACCATTTCCTAGTAGGTTGGCCAAGATAAGGAAAGAAGAACAAGAGAAAGAGATTTTGGAGATGTTCAAAAAGGTACAAGTCAATATACCTTTACTTGATGCAATCAAGCAAATTCCCAGGTATGCTAAATTCCTTAAGAAATTATGTACTGCAAAGAGAAAGTTTAGAAATAATGAAAAAGTTACTGTTTGGGAAAATGTGTCGGCATTCATTCAAAGAAAATTACCTCCAAAGTGTAAGGATCCAGGTTCATTTTCTATCCCATGTAGAATAGGTGATTCTAAAATTGAGAAAGCAATGGCAGATTTGGGAGAATCTATTAATATCATGTCGCATTATGTTTTTCAAACTTTGAATTTAAATGCTTTGAAGGAAACCAGTGTTATTATTCAATTGGCTGATCGTTCTAATGCGTACCCGATGGGTGTAGTTGAGGATGTTTTGGTGCAGGTTGGGCAATTAATTTTTTCAGCAGATTTTTATATTTTGGATATGGGGGAAAGTGTTTCCACATCAAATTCTGCATTGATTTTATTTGGTAGACCTTTCTTAAAAACTACCAAGACTAAAATTGATGTGGATGCTGGCACATTAACCATGGAATTTGATGGGGAAGTAGTTAAATTTAATATTTTTGATGCTATGAAGCATCCTGTTGATGAGCATTCTATTTTCTCTATTGATGTAATTAATACATGTGTGCAGAATGTCTTTGAGTTGAGCAAGGAGGATGAGTTGGAAGTAGTGATTAGTCAAGGAATTCATGAAGGGAGTACAAACCAGCCCCTAAGTGCAGAAATTCAAGATACAGTAATGGAATTGCAGTCACTACCATTAGTTCCAAAAAGGTATGAGGTTTCTAAGATTGATTTACCTAATCACACAAAATTATTGCCTTCTGTTGTAGCTGCACCAATTCTTGAACTCAAACCATTACCGAAGCATTTGAAGTATATTTACTTTGGAGATAATGATACACTTCCAGTTATCATTTCAAGTAAGTTAACTAAGATTGAAGAAGAAAGGTTGACAAGAGTTCTAAGAGTACATAAGGAAGCAATTGGATGGACATTGGCTGACATCAAAGGTATAAGCCCATCCGTGTGTATGCATAGGATTTTGTTAGAAGATGATGCTAAGCCAAGTAGAAAAGCTCAAAGGAGGCTGAACCCACAGATGATGGAAGTTGTGAAGAAGGAGATTTTGAAGCTATTAGATGCTGGGGTGATTTACCCAATTTCAGACAGTAAATGGGTAAGTCCAGTTCAAGTCGTGCCAAAGAAATCAGGAGTTACAGTTGTAGCAAATCAAGATAATGAGCTGGTTCCAACACGGATTCAGAGTGGATGGCGTATGTGCATAGATTACCGCAAGTTAAACTCTTCAACTAGAAAGGACTACTTCCCATTACCATTCATTGATCAGATGCTTGAGCGGTTAGCAGATAAGTTTTATTTCTGCTTTCTTGATGGTTTTTCGAGGTATAATCAAGTTGTGATAGCACCAAAGGATCAAGAAAAGACTACCTTCACTTGTCCTTTTGAAACTTTTGCGTGTAGAAGAATGCCCTTCGGACTTTGTAATGCACCAGCAACATTTCAGAGATGTATGGTCAGCATATTCTCAGATTTTATTGATAATTGCATTGAAGTTTTCATGGATGATTTTACAATGTATGGTGATTCATTTGATGCATGTTTACATAATTTAAATTCTGTTCTTAAACGATGCATTAAGAAAAATATGGTTTTGAATTATGAGAAGTGCCACTTTATGATAGACCAAGAAATTATTTTAGGGCATGTTGTTTCTAATAGAGGTATTGAGGTAGACAAGTCAAAGGTTGATTTAATTGTGAATTTACCATACCCCACAACTGTGAGGGAATTGAGTTCTTTTCTTGGTCATGCAGCTTTCTATCGAAGGTTTATCAAGGATTTTTCCAAGATAGCAGTACCTTTATCTAGACTATTGCAGCAGGATGTTAAATTTGAGTTCTGTGAAGAATGTAAGGAGGCTTTTAACAAGTTAAAATCAGCACTGACGACACCTCCTATTATTCAAGCTCCTAATTGGTCTATACCATTTGAAATTATGTGCGATGCATGTAATTATGCGGTGGGGGCTATTTTAGGGCAGCGTGAGGAAAAACTTTTTCATGTGATTTATTATGCATCCAGGACATTGAACTCTGCACAGCGCAATTACTCCACAAGTAAAAAAGAGTTCTTAGCTATTGTTTTTGCTTTATATAAATTCCGGTCATACTTGCTTAATTCTAAAGTGATTGTTTTTTCTGATCATGCAGCTTTAAAGTTTCTCTTAGCAAAGAAGGAAGCAAAGCCAAGACTAATTAGATGGATTCTTCTTTTACAAGAATTTGATCTACAAATCAACGATAAGAAAGGTGCTGAGAATTTGGTAGCTGATCATTTGAGCAGGTTAGTGACACAAGAGGATCCAATTCCTTTGCAAGAATTATTTCCTGATGAGCAATTGTTTAAATTACAAGGTATGATCCCTTGGTATGCTGATTTGGTGAATTATTTGGTTTGTTAAGACTATGCCTTCTGATTTAAGTAGAGCTAAAAAAGAAAAATTGAATAGTGAATCTAAGTATTATGTATGGGATGAACCATATTTGTGGAAATTTTGTTCTAATCAAATTATTAGGAGATGTATTCCTGATAATGAGATTGAATCAATTCTTGTTTTTTGTCATTCATTTGCATGTGATGGTCATTTTGGACCTCAGAGAACAGGTAGGAAGATAGTGGATTGTGGTTTTTATTGGCCTACCATTTTTCGTGATGCATATATTTTCTGTAAAAATTGTGAACAATGTCAGAGAACAGGAAGTATATCTCGAAGGAATGAGATGAGTCAGACCCCAATACTTGTATGTGAAATTTTTGATGTGTGGGGAATCAATTTTATGGGTCCATTTCCTTCTTCTTTTGGTTTTATTTATATATTACTTGCCGTTGATTATGTTTCCAAATGGGTGGAAGCTAAAGCCACCAGAACTGATGATTCTAAAGTTGTTGTAGATTTTGTCAAGTAAAATATTTTCAGCAGGTTTGGAATTCCTAGAGCTTTAATCAGTGACAGAGGCACTCATTTTTGCAATAGAGCTATGGAGGAATTATTAAAGAAATATGGTGTTTTTCATAGAGTTTCCACAGCTTATCATCCTCAAACAAGTGGGCAAGCTGAGGTATCAAACAGAGAGGTGAAGTCTATCCTAGAGAAGATGGTGAAGCCAAATAGAAGGGATTGGAGCCTTAAACTTGATGATGCTTTGTGGGCATACAAGACTGCCTATAAGACACCCATAGGTATGTCCCCTTACAGGTTGATTTTTGGTAAGATGTGTCACCTTCCTGTTGAGATAGAACATAAGGCTTTTTGGGCTGTTAGAAATTGTAATTTTGATTTAGATGCTGCTGGTGTGGAAAGAAAGTTACAATTGTAGGAGTTAGAGGAGATTCGTCTTGATGCTTATGAAAATTCTAAAATTTATAAGGAAAAGACAAAAGCATTTCATGATAAAACTAATTTTAAAGAAGGAGTTCGTGGTTGGGCAAAAAGTTTTATTGTATAATTCTAGATTAAAGTTAATGCCCGGTAAGTTGCGTTCTCGTTGGATTGGTCCGTTTATTGTTATTAATGTGTTTTCTTATGGTGCTGTTGAGATTCAAAGTTTAGGAACTAAGAAGGTGTTCAAAGTCAATGGCCATAGACTCAAGCCATTTTAAGAAGGCTTCCAAGAGCATTCACTGGAAGAAATCAAATTGAGTGATCCAATTTATTTGGATTGAAGAAGATGTTGTGACCATGTCGAGCTAACGACGATAAAAAAAAGTGCTTTTTGGGAGGCAACCCAGATTTTTGCTTTATTTTATTTATTTATTTATTTATTTGTAAATAAATAATGTCATCTTCCTCCTTTTGCTAATTTTTTATGCAATTTTGGATAAAAATGAGCTTTTAAGAACTTTAATGGTGGACAAGTTTTTGTTGAGTTAGTAGATTCAGTCTTATATAGGTTTGTGCTAGTGAATAATGGTAAATATGACTGAATACTGATAGGAAATTCTGCTTTTATTCATTGATTTGATTACTTACACTGAGACCACACTGCCATTATTCTGTTCTCATATTATTGCTGAAATTGGATTTTGGTTGGTATATTAGGCATTTTTAGTTTTCTTAGGTTTGTGCAGATTCCTCAGAATTTAAAGTTCCTAAGAGATTAGTTGATTTGTTAGTTCTCTGCTATTTCCTTGAGTTAATTATTGACTTGGAAACGGTTGAGCTTGTGTTGATAATTTGTGCCTAAATTTTGAATGATGTTAGGATTTGAACATTGTAAATGAACTGATTTTCAGGTGCAGGGCTGGATAGGTAACAAATGTTGCATATGGTTGATATTGTTAATAATTTTGGTCGAAAAAGTGACCAACCATTCACTTATTTGCTTGTTTGTCTAGCTTGAGTTTTGCATTTTATTCTGTAGCATGTACCCTTTACCGGACAACAGCTTGGCTTTTGTTTGCAATTTATTTGATGAGTAAATTTCAGCGAAACATGACAGTTTTCTATTACTCTACTCTTATTATTATTTTTTTTTGTTGAGACCTTTCTCTTGTGATTTAATTGTGATTTGTCCACATTGAGGATAATGTGTGAAGTAAGTGTGGGGAAGGGTTTTATTATTAGGGGTGTTTTTATTTGATGATTTTTATGCTCCATGGTATAATAATACTGCTGAATTTTTGAGAATTTGCTGAGTTTTTGAGGTTTATCATATACAGTGCTGCTGCCATGTGCTCATTTTCAAGTAAATTTTGACTGTTTTGGAAAGAAATGATTTTAAATTGCATTTAACCACTTATCCCATGGTATTCTTGAGTAAATTTTTAAATTTTTGATGTGTTGAACTGATTTTGGGATTTATTCAATGGGGTTATTGTGTCTTTATAACATGAATTGGAACTCTTAGAAACTCTAGAGAGGGGAGCTTTGCCTTTGTTACTTGATTTAACATATATGAGAACTTTGAATGATAAGACTAGTGAGCGAGAACTTAGCTTGAGATTGACCATTACTTGCATATGTTGGATTGAGTTTTAAGGTGAAGTTTGTGACTCCTATATAGAGTTAATTTGAGTTTTGAGTCATGCTTGAGGACAAGCATGGGATAAGTGTAGGGAATTTGATATGTGCATTATTTGGTGCTTTTATTGTCTACATTATTATGCATTTTTGGGTTATTTATGTGCTTAATTCACTTTGTTAGACAATTTTTACCAATTAGACATTATTTTAGTTGCATTTGGAATAATATGATTAAATTGGTAAAATTCCAGCATTTTTTGTTATCTTGACCCTTGTTCGGTTTTTCAGGGATATCTAGAGTTGTAGACCTTCAAATTGGATTCCGTTTGATGCGATTGAAAGATGAAATAAATTTCTACAATTGTCAAAGAGGAACTAGAAGCTAATTCAGTCTCAATATTGATCAAATTCAGCTCTGAAGTTTGAAGCTATGTGCTGTATAACTAAGCACGACCTATTCTACTGTGGACTTCATATCTGGAGCTCCAAGTGTCAAAACAAGGCAAGCCTAGGCCCATTAGACTCCTAAAAGACATCCCTACAACTGTCATGAAGACCACTTATTGAAATGGTGTCATTTTGAGAGTCAAAGACGGCAGCTAAGTTATTGTTTCTGCTACAACGTACTCAGAGAGGGCTGTTACGGTTTTTAGGTCATATCTGGAGCTGTGAGGCTCGGTTTCAAGTGAGCCTTAGCTCGTTAGAATCGTGAGAAAGATATTTTCAAAATTTTTGAAGAAGTCAGAACCATATTTGAAAAGGAGGGAGCCGAAAATAGGGGAAGATAAGAACAGAATATTTTTCATCTCAAAATCCCTAATTAAATGGGGATTCTTTTCTATTCTTCAAAAGGAAATGTAAGGAGCAGGGGGGGACATCTACACTTCATTCACGATTCACTCAGAGGTTTAATTTAATTTTTTAGTTATTGTAAGCCATGAGTGGCTTACTTCAATTCAAGGGGGTTTATTATCTTTGCACTCTTGTGAGACTTGAGTTTTTAATTGAGTAGTTTTTTCTTGAATATCTATTGTTTCTTGTTCTTATTGATTTAATTCTATTAAACTCTTTGCTAAAAAGGCCTATTAGTGAATTGTTTGGTATGATTAAATGTTAATTCAAATTTCATAATCCGTAATTGTTATGAAAGTTTGAATGTTAGTAGCAATTAGGTATTACTGATTATATTTGAGGTTTTCAGTAATAATCTACAGAGACAATAGGGTTAAATTAAATGGTTTATGCTTTATAAATTGTTGTTCAAGTTTAACTACTTCCTGATTCTTAATGTTTTTATTAAATTAAAAGGGATAGCTTAATACCGGATCGTTTAATAATTAGAGTTAATGAGGGTGCTGGGCTCAAGTTAACGAAATAAGGGAGTTTTGAGAATTTATCATGCTTTTTGGTAAATTTCAGTTAAGTATTCAAAGAGTAATTAAATCATAAATTGTCTGTGATCAATTGTGCATTGGATTAGAAATCACCTTGAATTGGTTCTTCATCAATTTGCATTACTACTTCAGTTTAATTAATTAATTTTCTTTTTTTTTAATTGTTAAGTTGAATTTTTCACAAACAAACCCCCCTTCTTTTTACACAAAAATTAAGATTTCAGTCTCTAGGGTTCGACCTGAATTCACCACTTCTACAGTTAAATTCAGTAATTTAAATTTGGTGGAACCGACAAACATCAATGAGATAAAGATAGCATGGATAACGATTTTGCTTATCAACATCCAAATCAACCAATAAACTCCGTACTTCATTATCTGGGACTGAGAGTATGATAGCCTTAACCAATTCAACGGTTGAATTGATAATGATTTGAGCAACATTATTAAGTTCCTCTTTGAAAACTATAACTTCATCGATTTTAGCTTTTTTTTGTGCTTTGAAGTTGCTTCATATCGAGAATTAGCTTGAGATCTTATAATTGGTTCATGATCTTGAGTTGGAACATTTTGAATATTCTTAACACCTCCATCTAGATGTTCTAAAATCATTTCTTGTTGAGAACTTAGGGAATCAATTCCATCAATAGTATCAAGTGATACATCAATATTGGAGTCTTCAACAAGATTAGCCTTTTGATGTTTTATTTTTGATGCATTTTCAGTATATTGTCTACCAGCTCTATCTTTTGAAAAAAACTGACACAACTTCTTATAATTTCGTATTCACTAGTGTTGTCATTCAGCAACTTCAGGTTTCACCTTCAAATTATAAAGGAACATAAGACATAATACAATATAAAATGAGAATATTATTTAATATGGATATAACTTTGAATTTAGGAATACACACCTTAATTAATTATTGCCAAACTTCAGGTTCATCACTGAACATCTCATTAATAGGATCCCAACCAAAACTAATGCCATTTTCGAATATGCCATAGCATAAAAACTATTTGGACTTTGTTCTTCTCGATGGGTTTATCTGCAAATTTTTATTTCAATGTTTTCACGATAATTTTAAATGCATATATAGTAAAAGATCCACTAACTTTGTTACCAATGATGTGTTCATGCAAATATGCATCTACAAGAGCATCATCCATTCATCTAGACCTAGTGCATTGACTAATGCCCTAATTTACATTTGCATTCCTGGTGTCCAAATCACCTTTTTTTAAGGCATCCTTTTACGAAGTAATCAAGCAATAACAAAATTTTATAAATAATGCAACGTAATTAAAAAGTTAGATGCCAAAAAAACAAATTAACTTTATTAAATCTTATAAATTTTGAGTCCATAATTCAAGCATTACTGAAAACACAATTAAAAAAATATTATATATTATAATCAACCCACATAGATGCAACTACAAAATCTCTAACCATTTCTTCTAATTGTCTTCTCATTCTCATCTCTATTATTATAGTGCTCTTTTTGTGGAGCACTACTATTTGAAAATTCAGCATCTACTTCTGCAAGTATTTCATCATCTGGATCTATGCTCATTAAATAGTTATGCAAAATTCAACAGGCCAAAATTATTTCATTTTCTGAGTTTTAGCATCATAATTAGGTTCCGCTGAACTTGCTAAAATGGGAAATCACTTATTAAGTACACTAAAATTACGTTCAATTTTATTTCTCAAAAAAGAATGTCAATGATTAAACAATTTGCGTACATTTTGTGGTGATTTCGTGTGAATACTCTTTTAAGTGATAATGATCTCCTCTATAAGGTTAATAAAACCATATTTTAACATGAATCCAGCATCAACAAGATAGTATTTTGCTAAAAGAAATTATATTTATCATTAAATTCTCATTACATATAATAATATATTTTATGTATTGTGAATATTATAATTACCCTCTGAAATTTTAAGATGACATTGTCTACTCTGAATTTTTCAATATTCATGAACCAGATGTTGTCCATTCCCACCAAGGTAAAACAAAAGAGAATTTCAAACCAAATGTACTTGCAGCCGAGACATTTTGTGGTAGGTAATATTTTCTATCATAATACCTAGGAGTTTAAAGAGAACTAGCTTTTATATGAATATGTGTTCCATCAATAGCTCCAATACAATTATGATATTACATTTCTTATTAAACATTATTGATAATATAGAATGCATATATTCTTAAATCTCAAATATAAAAATAAAAATATTTCTTACTTTAAAAAATGGATAAAATGTATTGTTTTTGAATATTTTTGAAGGAACTTGTGATCTATCAAGTTGTTTGAGAAATTTATCCTCTACTTCTATCATAGCTCTTAAGACGTTGGGAAAATGGCAACTAATTATCTCTCCAGACCAATAAAAAACTAATTCATGTTTAGTAACATTATATCCTAGCAAATATAGTGTTTTTGCTACTTATTCTTCTACAATTACTCATATTGTCATTGTAAGACTACCTTCCATAACTAAAATATCATGTAATCTCATAAAAAAATTTTAGACCCATTCTTATAATACAGTGACATTGATCATAATTGGTTGAGATCTTTTTCATTAGTTTTGATCTTGTTATTTCTCCTTCTAACCTCATAACATGTGTTATTTGGTTCTTAAGTTTACATCCTTGCAGTCCAAATCAATACACAATAATACAAATAACCTTTGCTATGGGTAAAAATGATGCATACATGGCAATCCAAAAAAAAAAAAGCACTTCCTTTAATGTTTTCACTCATCTACAATTAAATTCAATAAGAATATATCAATTAAATAACATCCAATCAATATTATTAAGCATGTTGAACTTATAAAAAAAAGACAGAACAACGCAGTATGTAAACCATACAGCAAAAGATGCATATGAAAACATATATACTATATTCAAATTAATGAAGATAATAATTTTCTTTTCTTTCATAAATAACATATAGACATATACTAACTTATATTAAACAATGACATATATATTATATGCAAGTTTTTATAAATATGTATAATTTAACTCTAACGTATATACTAAATATATTCAATTGCAAATCCTAAATTATAAATTGCCTCAGCCAAAGTCAAAAAGAGTAAATTATACATTCTTTGAAACAATACATATATATATAACCAACGCAAGCTCAATATTTCTGTATAATAATTTCAATAGAATTTGGATTTTAATTGAGATGTTATTTGCAATTTGCATACAAATAGAAGCAATTGATGGTGAGCTTTTGGGCAAAGTTGATGGCCTCGGTTAAGTTTTACCCTGACAACTTATCAATGTCGATATCATTAGTGATATGGAGATTAATTATAAGGATTTTTGTTGTTGAAAAATTCAATCAAATTGTTGTTCCTGATACCCATAAACTTTAAAGAAAGAAAAAGATATAATAATTTGAGGCAAAGAGAACGGCCTACTTAATCCTTTGTTTGTACAACTCTAATGATTTTTTTTTTCTCTTTCCTATCTCATCTTCTTTCTTCTAACTTTTGTTCCTAATTTACTTGCTCAAATCAAATTAAAATTAAGGGCTCGTTCATATAAGTGAGTTCCACAAAATTAAGAGTTTATCCAACTAAGATGAATAAAATATAGCTTATCCAACTAAGATTAAAAGCATGTTTCTTATCTGTGAGTTTCAAAAAATTTTATTAGATTTATTTATAAATTCACACTTTCACCGATTTGGTATGCACAAAACTTCAATTAAAAATTTTACATTTAAATTCTTTTGAACTCAGTATGGTTGAATTAATTTCTATAAAATTTGTAGGATTTTCAAAATTATTAAACACATATTATTTACAATGGGATATTTATAAGAAAAAAGTAAAAGTGCAAATAACATATGGACTACACAAAAGAGTAGAATGTTATTAGATTTATTGGTTCTTGCTACTAGCTATGAATGGCATGGCAGTTAGGGTTGAGCTCGATTCAGTCTAATACAAAGATTTGAAATATCTAGAACTGAACAGAAATTTAAAATTTTCAAAATTACGATATTTAGAACTGAACCATATATATAAAAAATCTATATTGTATTATTCTAAAAAATTGGAATAACATAATTTGAATATTTGATTTCAACGGACTAATTCCGATTCAAAATGGATCTGGAGATTTGGAGATTTATTTTTTTTTTTCAAATTTAAGCAACAGAACAACATCTAATTGTTTTAGCAATAAAAAATATATATAAAGTTAAGTTTTGTAGTCTAAACTCCAACATCCAAATTATAAACTATACATAACAAAATTAAAATATACAATATCTAATATCAAATAATTACAAATTCTAAATAAAATACATAAGTTATTTCAAATTTCAAATAAAATAGTTTTAATGCATAGGAAAAAAAAAAAGCAAGGACAAGTAAAAATATGCCAAATTCCATAAGCCTCTTTTGAACTTTAATTCCTTGTAATTTAACAAAGAAAATTACATAAAAAAAAAAAAAAGAAGTGTGATAATTGACTCGAGTAATTTCAATAAAATCAAAACAAACTCGAATTTAAGAAAATAATTAGAAAAATTAAAAATAAAATTACTAATTAATAACAATTAAATTGTTATCTCTATTTTTTTTTCAAATCCCATAAATAATATTAATAGCATCATTTACATCAAAATAAAAATAAATTCCTCACAATCAACAAATCTAAGTAATATGCAATTTAATCTCGTCCAATCAAAATAATAAATTTGTAATCCAATTCAAAAATAATTTAGCAATTAGCATCAAAAATAGCAATAGCATCATTTTGCCTCAAATCTAATAAGCACCAAAATACATATAAATTCCTTACAATTAATAGATCCAAGTAATATGCAATCTAACCCCATCTAATCTAAAAAATAATTTAAGAAATAATTTAGCAATCAACATCAATAAACACGACATACATAGGGCCTCAAATCTCCACATTCACCCTTGGCATAATATTTTCTACAATTTCAGGTTCTAGAGTAATATTCGAAAGTTAGAAAATATTAACAATTGGAAGAACATTAGGATTTATTAAATGTTTAATGAAATTTAAAGAATAAAAATCAACTAAAATTATGAAAGATTTTATACCTGATTCAAAGCTTTCGAGTTCCTCAATTATTTCTTCAACTTGGATAGGTTTATTAGAAGTTCTCAACCAATCTTGGCAACAAATTAACACTTCAACTGTAGTAAATGTTAAAGAACTCCTAAATTTATCTAAATTCTGACGATAATGCTAAAGGCATATTCAGAAGCGACTATTGAAGATAGTATAGCCAAAACGTCTCTTGCAAATTTAGATAAAGTTAGATATCTCATTGCATTAATTTTTCACTAACCCAAAACAACAAAAATCAATAGTACTCAACATATTCCTTCAAATACCTATCCAATTCTCCTTTGGTTGGCAATTGATGCCCATCCTCTTATTCTAAGAAATAATTATCAATCTCATATTCTTGCACATATTTATCATTATTAGCCTAAGATCTATTCAAAATATCCATTTCATCCATCATTCCCTCCTTGTCCACTTTCTCATACTCCTCTATCAAGAAATTTAAATTAATGGTTTTCCTAACCACCAAATCAATCGCATCTTTTTTGCTATAAAATGCAGTATATTTTACTTTCATGTAATTCATTTTGTACCAAGAATCTAATACTACTGCTATGAAAATCATTACATTTATTTTATTCATCGAACCCCAATATTTATCAAATTTAGCTTTCTTTTGTTTAGCCATTTCAACCATAGAAACATCATTACTATTTTGACAACTTTGAAATTCCTTCAAAACCTTCTTGAAAATTCCTTCAAACCTTTATTATTTCAGGAATATTGACAGTACAATATAATGAGTCAGATAGTTTACAAGTAACATCATAAAACCTTTTCAAAAATTGAGGAAAATTTACAACCATATTCCAATTATTTCACATGGTAAATCATCCTCGAACTCCCTCGTAAATTTACTATTTATGTCTTCTAGCCTATCAAAAGCTTTATGATATCTCAGGGCTAACTCTAACATCAAGTATGTTGAATTCTACCTAATTGGTCAATCTAATTTTAAAGATATTTTACACTTGACATTTGCAATCTTGCCATATTTTTTTTAAAAAATCAAATTTTTGTGGACTGTTCCTAATATATCTAATCACATTCCTTATTTTTTTTAATAGAACCTTGAATTATCTCAGTTTCACCCATCATAATTAACTGAAAAATATGAGTAAAACACCTCACATGAAAAGCATCCTCACTCAAAATAAAAGTATTTTTTAACAATCTTTTTTTTCAATTGTTGAACTGCAGTATCATTAGAGGATGTATTATTAAGTGTTATGCACATAACCTTATCTAATACCTACTCTTCCATACAAGCATCAACAGAATTTCCTATATTAATTCCTTTATGACTCTTAATTACATAAAAGTTTAGAATTCTTTTGTGCAAATTAAATTCAAAATCAACAAAATGTGCAGTTAAACACAAGTATGACAAATTTTGAATACTTGTCTAAATATCTATAGTTAATGAAACTCTTTGACATTGAAAAGCAAGCAAGGCGTGCAATTTTTTTTTCTCATAAATGAATAAAGAGTAACAATCTCTAGCAATAGTAAACCTAGATGGAATATGAAATTTAGGAATACTAACTCTAACAAATTCCTTAAATCCTTCTCCTTCAACAAACCTAAAGGGAAGTTCATCCTTTTATAATCATTTTGACTAAAGTTTCTCTATAAGCTTATTGATCAAACACCCAACAAGTTAATTTTGCTTCTTTTGAATCAGTTTTAGGTTGAAAATTCAATAAATTTTGTGATTTATCTTCATTCTTATATGCTTCAACTAAATATTTCTGAAATTTAAAGTTTTTGCAAGTTTCCTTAAATGTTTCCATAACCCAAAGGTGCTTAACTCACTTTTACATTGATAATCTTTTTTGCATCACACACATCTAGCCCTTTCAGTCTCTTTTTCCTCATAATATTTTATTTTCTCAAAGTGAATCCAAACTCTTGATCTAAACTTTTTAGTGGTATGAGTAGGAGAAGATGGTTGAACAGTACCTATAGTAGTACTGTCAGATATTTACAGCTAAAAATCTAAGACTTTATTATTAATTTCCTCAATTGAAGAATGAGAAAACTCTTCAAACTGTCCCTCTGCAAATAACATTTTTTTACCTCAATTAAACTCTATGCAGTGTCAAATAGGCAATGAGTTGATAACTCACTAACATTATAGCAATAAATTTTCAAAATGCTAATTTTTTAATAAATTTGATAACAATTTAAAAATAAATACAGAACTTCACATCTAGAAAACTCGTACACCAAATCACAATGCAAGTAAAGGTTGAGACTTGAGAATTTTACTTTTACATAACATCTTTAATTGAACAACTCATCTTAGTGTGAAATTAAAGAAAAATCTAATGTAGTTAAAACCCATTTCATGCTTTTACATAATACTAATAAAATAAAAAAAAAATTGTCCATAATCGTTGAAATCAAAATAAATAAATAAAAATTGATTGTACCTAATAATGAAGATGATGGTGATGGTGAGAGGCGACAATCAGTGGTTGTGAGAGGCAATTTGAGTTTGAGAAGAGCTATTGTTTGAGTATGAGGCGGCATTGTAATATCCATATACTCTAAATATGTATAATATATATATTACGTATGTGTAAAACATATATTTAAGATATAAAAGTACTACAATAAATATCTATAAAAAGTTCTACAATAAATATCTATAAAATTTATTTTTTCATAATAAAAAATATAACTATTAAAAATTTAGCTTTAATTGAATGTAAAATCTATGAGAAAAATTCATCAAAATTTTATCTATAATTTGCTAAATTCCAAAATCAATAAACCACAACCTGCAATAGAAAATACAATCCCAATATTCTCATTTTTACCAAAACTACCACTTCATTAATATACATCCAAAGGTTTCATAATTAAAAATATATATATTATTTATCTTAAGTACGTATATGTATATAACATTCTCAAAACTTATTTAATATAAATATAATATGTTCAAAATGTACAAAACCAAATTACATAGTAATAAAAATTATATTAATTCTTTTTTGGCTCTTAATTACACAAAAATTCAGAATTCTTTTGTGCAAATTAAGCTCAAAATCAATAAAATGCATAGTTAAACACAAGTATGATAAAATTTGAATACTTGTCCAAGTATCTATAGTTAATGAAACTTTTTAAAATCGACAAGCAAGCAAGGCATGCAATTTTTTTTTCTCTTGAACAAACAAAGAGTAATAATATCTAGCAATAATAAACCTAGATGAAATCTGAAATCTAGAAATACTAACTCTAATAAATTTCTTAAACCCTTCTCCTTCATCAAACCTGAAGGGAAGTTCATCCTTTATAGTCATTTTGACTAAAGTTTCTCTACAAGCTTTTTGATCAAACACCCAACAAGTTAATTTTGCATCTTCTAAATCAGTTACAGTTTAAAAATTCAATAACTTTTGTGATTTATCTTTATTCTTATAGGCTTCAGCTAAATCTTTATCAAATTTAAATTTTTTGCAAGTTTCCTTTAAATATTTCCACAACCCAGAAGTGCTTAACTCACTTTTACATTGATAATCTTTTTTGCATCACACACATCTAGCCTTTCTAGTCTCATTTTTCTCAGAATTTTTTTTTTCTCAAAATAAATCCAAACTCTAGATCTATACTTTTTAGTGGTATGAGTAGGAGAAAATGGTAAACGGTGCATATAATTGTACTATCATATATTCCCAGCTATGTCTAAGAGTTTATTATTAATTTTATCAGTTGACGAACGAGAAAACTCTTCAAAATATCTCTCTACAGATAAATTTTTTTTTACTTCAGTTAAACTCTATGCAATGTCAAACAGGTAATGATTTGATAACCCACCAACATTATAGCAACAAATGTTCAAAATGCTAATTTTTCAATAAATTTGATAATAATTTAAAAACAAATATAGAATCGAAATCTAGAAAACTCGTACACCAAATTCATACACCAAATCACAATGCAAGTAAAGGTTGAGACTTAAGGAATTTACTTTTCATAACATCCTCAATTTAACAACTCATCTTAGTATGAAATTAAAGAAAAATCTAATATACTTAAAACCCATTTCGTACTTTTACATAACATTAATAAAAACAACAACAAATTTCCATAATCATTGAAATCAAAATACAGAAAAAATTGATTGTACTCGGTAATTTAAGCAAAATAAAATGAAGATGATAGCGATGGTGAGAGGCGGCAATCAGTGGTGGTGGGAGGCATAGGTCTTTGAGTTTGAGAAGAGTTGTTGTTTGAGTATGAGGCGGCGTTGTAACACCTTTATACCTTAAATAGATATAATACATATACTCCATATACATAAACACATATTTAGGATACAAAGACACTACAACAAATATTTGTAAAATTTACTTTTTCATAATAAAAAAAAATATAACTACTAAAAATTTAGCTTTAATTGAATGTAAAATCTCTGAGAAAATTCACTAGAATTTTGTCTATAATTTGATAAATCACAAAATCAATAAACTACAACCTGCAATGGAAAATACACTCCCAATATTCTCATTTTTACCAAAACCATCACTTCATTAATATACATTCAAAGGTTTCATAATTAAAAATATATATATTATTTATCTTAAGTACATTTATGTATATAACATTCTCAAAACTTATTTAATATAAATATAATATGTTCAAAATGTACAAAACCAAAGTACATAGTAACAAAAATTATATATGTATGCAACACCATCCAAGTTGGTCTTGTGGCAAAACTCAATTCCATATATCAATCACTATCTAGATCACTCTTGTCTGCAATTTTATAACTTGCGCTAAGCCAATAATTTAGTGATGCATACTTTAATAACATAATCCACTTTTAAAATCAATGTATGCTTCCATGACTTACAAAACATCATGCTATCAATATAAAGTAACACTTATTATCCACTTATTATCTTATAAAATATTTAACACCATTGCCATGTGATATTTATTTTCCATCCATTAATTCATAATATATATATCAACATCTCACGAACACACACATTGAGCCTAATAAGTTCCTACACAATATTCAAGTTTCAAAAATATTAATTTGGCCTATTACGGCCTATAGGTCCAACACCAGGGATAAAATGTCACACATTACCCAAAGGTCATCCCCTCTCGACACGGATGAAAAAATGTAATATAAATCACCCGAGAACCGTCTTCTTAGAACAAAAGTACCCGACACCAATGTGTCTCATCCGAAGACATAATAAAATGTCATGACATATCGTTGGCATACCAACTTAACAGTACCAACCTCAATATTCTAGAATATGTAATTGTGCAAGACAAACAACACACATTAACACTATGCATTTACTCATTTTTCATCCTATTTATTATTTCTTTTTCACAATTTTCACATATTTCACATGATCAACTCATTCTATAATCACCTCCACATTTCAAATTAGTTTATAATCATTTTTCACATTTTCAATTACATTACGCATAACCCTTAATCACATTCACAATATAACTTATTTCTACATTTTCTTTACATATTATTAAATATTATTATTTATTATAAACAATGGCATTTAGTGTCAAGCCAAAGCATAAATAATAATTTAGACAAGAATGCACACGCTTGTATATAATGTCACGTCAAAGGAATAACATCCTTTTCAAGCATGCCAATGTGGATGATACCAAACATAAATATTCAATTTAAATATTAACAAAGTATGTACTAACCTTGAAAAGCTTTAAAATCTATCCAATTCACTCTCCTCTTCTTACTTTCTATAAAACCTTAATTATCTCCATTAGGGGAACTTTGGCCTACACACATATCATTTATATAATTCCATGCTTAATATATACCAAACTACCACTAATTACTCAATTTCTATCAAACTTCTAACAAAAATCCTAATTTCTCCTCTTACTACTTTACTCAAACTTTACCATAACCAAGTCATTTCCATTATCCAATATAAAATCATCACATACACACCTAAATAACCTTAAACTAATCAATTTCTATATCAAAAGCCTAAATTTTACATAATCATAAAACTTAACAAAACAACCTTAAAGTAATAGAAACTTACCTAATTCTTAATTAAACTTCAAAAACACCTTGATTCTCTTGAAATTATTGTGAAATTTGAAGTATAGGATGAAAGAACTTCTCTCTCCCTTTCTTACAAATTTCGGCCACCTTGAGGTAGAAGAAAAAGAAGAAAGCTTTTTATATACTAATTTTTTTAACTCTACCCCTCACTTATATATATTTACAAAATAATTAAATAATAAAATATTAAAATATTTTTCTTCTTCTTCCTATCCATGACTCAATTTTAATTTAACTTTTTTACTTTTTTACTTTTTGACTTTTGGTTTTTAGTGAAATATATACTTTATGTATGTCTTGTATATTCATTAAGTATATACTATTCATATTCTTCTTTCAATACTCTAATTACCTTTTCACATTAATTATTCTAATATATATATAAAATGTGGATGTTAAAATTCTATTTCCCTTAAATAATTTCTTCCTCTAAATTACCTACCATGGTAAATAACTCAATTAAAAATAAACACTAATTTCAACTCCCGGTAAAATCAACCACACAATTGTTACCACAACTATCATCATCCCTAACCAAATAATTTTTACTCTTCCCTTTATGGATCTTCTCAAACATCTTCATAAATTTCTAAACTAGTAAAAAGAATTCTCGACTCTAACAGCATAAATAAAGAATAAATAATCAATTCCAATGGAAGTAATTACAGTAAAATGCAGTACTAAAACAATCCTTATGCATAAATAGCAATATCAAATAAGAAGAATTTACCTTCATCTACATCTGTGGCACCTTATTTTCTCTGAATCACATAAATTCTTTGTGATGTTTTAGCTCCCTCTGGTCTATCTATAGATACAGACTCTTTTCTCTGACTATATCCTATTATGCCACCTTTTCCACCTCTGCCCCATCTACTACTAGGCATAGATACAATAGTATCTGTCTGACTGACCTTTGGTGGCTCTAGACAATTCCTAATTTAATAATCTTTAGACCCACACCTAAAATAACCTCCCGAACTAGGTCCCCAACAAATACCCATGTGTGCCCCGCCATATTAGGTACATATAGGTGGAATAAGTCTCTGAGATGAAGGTGTAGGGGCACTAGCCATAGATTGTAGGCCTCTGCCTCTATTGAACAAATCTACTATACTGCTCCTGACCCACACCAATATTTTATGAAAAATTTTCTCGCCCTCTCTTGCAAGATGATGACTCCACCTCAGTTTGAGGTTGCCTACCCTTACTCTTTTCTAACACTGTAGTATGCAGCCTCCTGAGCTTTCTCCACACTCTTAGTAGCTAATACTAACCTAGAGAAAATATTATATTGTACTGTTGCTACCTGACATCTGATAGTAGGCTTCAACCCTTCCTTAAACCTCTTGTATCTATCCCTCTAATCTGAAATAATACCACTAACATACTTACTTACCTACAGGAACTCTTTCTCATACTCTGTCACAGTCCTCACCCCCTGCTTTGGATTTAAAAACTCTCTCTTTTTCTCATCATTATGGTCTCTGGGCATGTATTTTTCCTTAAACTCTACTAAAAAATTATCATAAGTCAGTATTAGTGGTATATCTAACCCATATGGAACCATCTTCTACCACTTATAAGCATTAGTCAGTAATAAAGAAACCATATAATCAAATTTCTCTTTTTTTGTAGCCTCCAGTTGTATAAAAATCCTCCCATCTTTGTCCAACCACTACTCCACCTCAACTAGATCTGTAGTACCCATAAAATCAATGGCCTTTTATTTTCTAAGTTTTTTATATCTCCTACTCTGCTGAGGTGATGGGCCTTGATGAAAATATTCCTCCATCTGCTGAACCTAAGCTGAAGGAACATATACTCCTAGTCTAATTGCCTTTGAAGCCTCTCCAACACTCTCTATACCAACTCCTAAACTAACTCTAATCACTACTTCACCTGTAGCTATACTCTCAGCACCATATTTCTCGGATCTACGTGTGTCAGACGTCATCTCAACCTATATATGTTACAACACATAAATATTACCACATTAGAGACCAATACATGTGTTAACGCATATGCACGTATCACAATTCAATTCGCTATTTTAAAATCTTCTTTTTACTTTAAACTATACTTAGGCCGAGTATCTTAAATCTATACTCTGATACCAAAATAAATGTAGCACCCTTATGTCCTAAATATGTATATACATATACTAAATATACTTAAAATACATATTTAAGATATAAAAGTACTACAATAAATATCTGTAAAATTTACTATTTCATAATAAAAAAATATTAGCATTAAAAATTTAGCTTTAATTGAATGTAAAATCTCTGAAAAAAATTCGCCAGAGCTTTATCTATAATTTTATAAATCCCAAAATCAATTAACCATAACTTGTAATAGAAAATACACTATTAATATTCTCATTTTCACCAAAACCACCACTTCATTAATAAACATCAAAAGGTTTCATAATTAAAAAAATATTATTTATCTTAAGTACATATATATACATAATATTCTCAAAACCTATTTAATATACATATGATGTGTTTAAAATGTAAAAACCCAAAGTATATAGTAACAAAAATTATACATGTATGCAACACCGTCCAAGTGGTCTGGTGGTAAAACTCAACTCCAAATATCAACCGCTCTCTAAATCACTCTGGTCCGCAGTTCTATCACCTGTGCGATACAATCAACCACGTTAAGCTAACAGTCTAGTGGTACATACTTTAATAACATAAATAATTTTTGAAATCAATGCATGCTTCCATGACTCATAAAATATCATGCTACCAACACAAAACAACACTTATTATCTTATAAAATATTTAACACCATTGCCACATAATATTCATTTTTCATTCATTAACTCATAATATGTATATATCAACATCTTATAAATATGCACATTGAGTCCAATAAATCCCTACATAATATCCAAGTTTCAGAAATATTGATTTGACCTATTGCAACCTATAAGTTTGACACCAAGGATAAAGTGTCACGCATCACCTAAAGGCCATTTTCTCTTGACACTAGAGACAAAGTGTCATATAAGTCACCCGAAGACCATCTCTTTAGCATCAATGTACCTGATACTAGTGTGTCTCGCCCGAATGTATAATAAAAAGCCATGATTTATCATTGACATGTCAAATCGACAATATTAATCTCAAAATTTTGGAACATATAATTGTGTACAACAAACAATACACATCAACATTATACATTTCCTCATTTTCATCCTATTTATCATTTTTTTCATAATTTTCACATATTTCACATGATCAACTTATTCTATGATCACATCCACATTTCACATTATTCTATAATTATTTTTCACATTTTCAATCACATTACACATAAACCTTGATCACATTCACAATGTAAATCATTTCCATATTTTCTTTACATGTTATTAAATATTATTATTTACCATAAAATAATGGTAGTTAGTGTCAAACAAATGCATAAATCACAATTTAACAAGAATGTATACACTTATACAGAATGCCACTTTGAAGGAATAGTAACATCATTTAAAGTATGCCAATATGGATAATACCAAATATAAATATTCAATTTAAATGTTAACTAAGTATGTGCTAATCTTAAAAAGCTTTAAAATCCAAATGTTCACTCTCCAACTCTTACATTCTCCAAAACCTCTAATTATCTCCCTCAGTGCAACTTTAGCCTACATATACATAATTCATACAACAAGCAAAATTATTCAATTAGAATCATTTTCATTCTTAATTTATAATAAGCTACCACTACTTATATAATTTATATTAAACTTTCAACAAAAATCATAATTTCTCCTCTTACTACCTTACTCAAACTTCACAATAACCAATTCATTTTCATCATCTAATCATAAAATCATCATATACACACCTAAATAGCCTCAAAACAATCAATTTCTACAATTATAGTCATCTCTATCAAAAATACAAATTTTAAATAATCATAAATTTTAACAAAATAACAAGTAATAGAAACTAACCTAATTCTTGATTAAACTTCAAAATCACTTTGATTCTCTTGAAATTCTTGTAAAATTTAAAATATAGGATGAAGAGAACTCCTCCCCCTCTCTTTTAAAAATTTCAGCCACTTTGAGGTAGAAGAAGAAGAAGAAGAAAGCTTTTTATATACCAATCTTTCCAACTACACCCCTCATTTATACATATATTTACAAAATAATTAAATAATAAAATATAAAGATAATTTTCTTCTTCTTCATATCCAAAATTCAATTTTAATTTAATTTTTTAATAATTATATATTTAACTTTTAACTTTTTGATTTTTGACTTTTTAATTTTTATTTTTTTAGTGAAATTTATACTTTATATATATCTTATATATATTACATATATACTATTCATATTCTTCTTCCAACACTATAATTGCCCTTTCACTTTAATTATTCTAATATGTATAAAAAAAATATAGATGCTGTAGACGTGAAGTATAAAAATGAAAAGAGATCTAGGTTAAGATTTTAGAGTTAGATGAATAAAATATTAAATATATTTTATAAAATAAGTTAAAACTATATAGTTTTTATCAAAACTGCGCAATGTTAATTTAAATAGTGTTTAATATATTAAAAAATGAAAATATTAAGTATATTATGTAATATAAAGTAAAACTATGTAGTTTTATCTTAAAACTACATAATTCTAACTTAAATGGTATTTAATATGTGAAAATTTTAAATAAATTTAAATATTTATAGTGTTTATACTTTATATATATAATATAATATAATATAATATATAGTATATATATGTACAACAAAGTCATACTATATATTTAGTATATAATATATATATACAAATATATAACATATATATGTTTACTGCATATGATATATAATTTATAGAATACATAATATTATATAGTATATTATACTATATATAATGTAGTACATATCATAATATATGTTCACTGCATATAAGATATAATATAATGTAGTATATATCATAATATATGTTTACTCCATATAAATTATAGTTTATAGCATACATAGTATTATATTTAATATATAGACCATATATAGCCCATAGATTAGATTACTTAAATTTATAATTATAAATTTATTTCTTTTTTAATTAATGAAATAATTACTTAATTTTATTTACTTGACTATTTATTTTATAGTTATATTAAGAAATTTCTTTAGTTATTTACATATATGATAAATGAATATAATAAAATATGAGACAATAAAATAAAATAACTTCAAATTTAAATATCTTAATAATTTAAATTAACTAATTATAGAAATATTTTAAATCAATTCACGAAAAATATTCTTAATATATGTAAATATTTAAATTAGTGTATATATATTAATATTCTTAATACTGTATATATATATATACAGTATACACATATATATTTATTGTATCTGTATCATTCATATTCTTTTTAAATTCATTCACAATTATTTATTTGTTAATTATTATTGCTCATATTCATAAAAAAATTATACCAATATTATTTATCTTCACTCTCATTACTGGTTAGTATTAATTTTTATATCCATTATTGTTATTAAAACTACTAATATTATTATATTGAGTTACTTTATTAAAGTACAAATTACTATAATTAGTATGAATTACTATCATTAGTACTAGTGATATCAATTATTTCTATAGACATATTAATAAATTATATTTAGTTATAAAATATAAAATTAAATTAAGAAAATGATTATTTAATTATATTTTTTGCTTGCTTATATTTAAGTTAATATTCATGAAATTAAATTATGAATGGAATAAAATGTTTTTTTTAAATGAATATTATAAAAATATACTAATGATATTTATATATATATTCAATTAACAAAATATACAATAATGAAATTAAGGTATATCTATATACATAAAATATAATATAGAAAATTAGAAATTCTAAAGTGAATATATAATATGACATAGTATGAATTAATAAAATAATTCTAATATATTTTGAAAATATTAAATATTTAGTAATAAATTAATAAAATATAATATAATTTCATATTATTAATAATAAATCAGTTATTCAATTCGGTTTGATATAATTCTCGGTGCGAGTATAGTCTAATATCCAGAACCATTTCATATTTTAAAAAATTAGTTCAGTTAGATTCGAAAAAAATTAAAAAGTGAATAAATCTATTCGATTTCGGCCTGATTATTCGGATCAGTTCAGATATCTCCAACATCCGTATTTAGCCCTACATGGGTTCAAGTACTTTGACAATACACAAGATATTTTCTTTCAGTAATTTCATTGCTCTAACTAGCTTGTGTATCTCTATTTGGAAGTAATCCCTAACTTATAATCATGGTCACGATTCACAGTAGACCTTGAACCAACAGTTTAATTCATGAACCAAATTGAGGCTGAGAAAATAGGTTCTTAACTAGAATTAAGACCGGGTTATAAGGATTCAGTTCAAGTTCATAATTTTCTGAATTGAAATCGAAATCGGCGTTTCAATTTCTGAACTGCGAAAAATAAAAACTAATATATATTCTTATATATATATATATATACATATATATATATGTATATATATATATATTAGAAAATACATAATTTTTAGTTGAAAATTAAAATTTTAGAGTTATTTTTTTTAATTTTTTTTCTTACACTTCAATTTTAATATTAAATATATAAAATTATATAGTTAAATATATATATTTATAATGAAAAAATTATATTTGCAAAAATACTACATATATATTTATAATGAAAAAATTATATTTGTAAAAATTTATCATTATTATTACCATTATTATTGCTATTATTATTATTATTTACTATTAATAATAATTATTGTTAATAGTTAAATTAAATATAACAATTAATAATATTTAATTTAACTTATATTATTAAATTTATGAGTCAATTGTTTAATCTCATAAAAAATATTATCAATTATGATTACTTTTATTAAAAAAAATAAATTATTAAAATTAATTTGAATTGATGGTTCAAACTGAAATTGACCTATTTTTTAAGAATTTAAACCTTAATTGATTTGACTCTTGCTGGCCAAAATTAAAATTCATGATTTTTATAAATCAAAACTGATGATTTTAATTAATCGAACCATGACTAAAGTTACTAACTTATATAGGTTTTATTTGATTGTTAAGCTACTATTTATAAAAAGCTGAGTTTTTGTTCTCTTGCTGGATTTCCTTCTCCGTGCTTGAGAATCTAATGTACTTTGGCATTTCATCTTAATATAACTATATTATTTCTAGCAAAAAAAGAAAAAAATTATTTAGTTATTTATTCTAATTTTTATTTTTTTAAGCTTACATAAAATGACTTAAATAGCCTTGAATATATATATATATATATATATTAGAAACAAGAAAAAAATATTAATTGAATGTTTATTTGAATTTAATTCAATCACTAATATCTTTTTATTAATAACGAAAATTTAATAAGAAATTTTTTCAATTAAATATTTCTTTTTTCTTATTTTAATGTATATACAAATATTTTAATCATTTTATATAAACTTAATTGGGAAACATAAAAATTAGAAGAAAAAACTAAATGGTTTAATAAATATAAAATTTAAAGTCTATTTAGTTACTTTCTCAAAAAGAATACGCTATTTTATTAATCAAATCGAACAGCAAAGATAAAATAATAACTTACTGAAATAAAAATTTATCACATAATCTTATTTTTATATGTATATTTTCCTTATAAAAATTATATTATACATAAATTTTTGTTATGTGCTTCAAAATTATATTTATTAATAAATATTTAAGTTAATTATATATAATTACTTTATTATGTTTTTACAAATTTTTTAAAAACTTATATTCATTATTAATATAGAACTGCAAATTCAAAAACCACCTAAGTCATCTCTCAGAAAAAAAAAAAAAAAAAAAACCACCCGAGTCATGTGCAAATTTACTAATGCATAAAAATATATATTATGAAAATTATTTTATATATGTTTTTATTCTTTTAAGTAAAATTTAAATTTTTTGTATGCATAAAATCATAAGAAAATTTTAAAAAATTTGTATACGTGTATTTATACAGTTAACATTGTTAATTCAGTATTAGTTAATATTAGTGGTTACTTTTATATGGTTTTGAGTTTTTTTATGTTTAATTATTTAATTATTTATGTTTTAAAAAAATAAAAATTTTATTAGATATTATATATAAAAATTATTATTATATATTTTTTTATATGTATTTCGAATTTACTTATATAAATACGTTTTATTTATTTTAAATCTTAATAACATATTTTACTGAAAGTTATCTTTCAAATTTTAAAATTATAATTTTTTTAATTTTAATCAAAATTAATTTTTTCTTATAAATGGTTAATTGCTAATGTGTCAATAATGAAGTAGCTAAATTTCGCCTTTGCTCAACTTATTTCCAACTACACCTGTCTGGCTATTGAAGTCTATGCAATACATGGGCCTTCAATGGGCCTTTCATAGAATGGCCCAGCTTTGTCTTGAGCCTTGCAAGTCGCTCCTACCTTCATCAAGCATAGAGCCGTACTATAATGATAAAATGGGATATTACATAACTAACCCAAAATTTAAAGCCCATTTCAAAACTAAGGTTTGGTTTTTCAACTTTACGTTGTGCAAACCTTCAATTTGCAAAAATACAAAACTTAACAAAACCACCTTTTTTTATGCATCAAATGGGATAAAAAATGAGTTAACACACACACACACATATACAATTTATTTAATTTATAATTGGTTTTATATTTTTTATGTAATTTATATTTGTTAAAATAATTTTAATATACACTATAAAAATTATTTAAAATTATTTTTTAATACATAACATAAGATTAAAAACCTTCTATTCCAAATTAAATAATCAAAAATACAAAAACAAGATTAAAAATGAAAAAAAAAATTATTTTTCACAAAAGAAATTAGTATTCTTGAATTTTTTTTTATTTGCAGTATTTTCATTAATTAATTTATGTTATATTTTACATTAATTTATATTAATTAATTTTAAATTTTTTTATGCACACACTTTTATATATTTTATTTAATATATGTTAATTAATTTATATTATATTTTATATTAATTTATGTTAATTGATTTTAAATTATATTTTATGCATGCACTTTTATGTATTTTATTTAATATATGTTAATTAATTTATGTTATAATTATTTTAATTTATGTTAATTCATTTTAAATTATATTAATTTTAGACAATTTTTTTTAAATATGGTGACTATATACATTCAAAACACATAGAGTGTATAAATTATAAAAATATCATTTTATATATAATATATATTGATATATATCAACATATGCCCGATGTATTTCAACATTTACTAACATATATTATTATTTTTTATTAATTTAAATATATATATTGCTATTTTTTAATTAAAATATATATAACATATGTCTATATATATTATTATTTTTAATCAAAATATATGTAATATATACTAATATATATCTATAGTTACTAACATAAACCGACAGATACCATAGTATACCAACATATATCAATATCCACTTATATATATATAATATATATATATTTAATTATATATTAATATGTATCTAGATGTGTCAACATATATCTATATATATTATTTTTTATTTAAAAAATATATAATATATATTTATATATATTTATATATACCAACCTATATATCAAATTATTAAATTATTTTTGCTTCCTGGGTGAAGCCCGTTTTCTCTTTGTAATAGAGCTCCTGAAAAGTTTGTTCTCTTTGTAATAGAGTTCCTGAAAAGTTTGTCTCCTGATCTATAATGCCGCTGGTAGCCCTAAATCTCTTACCTTCATTCTCTTTGTTTCTCAGGCTTCGTTTGTGTGTTTTTTCTTGTTTTCCATTGGTTTTTTTACTGTTAGTTTTTTGCAACCTATACCCTTAATTGAGAACACCCATCGTTCTCTAATCTTTGGGATCCAGCAAGCCCTCTTTTGGTGTTTCTCGATTAGATATGGATCTTGGCTCTACAAATCCACTTCTTTTGGTCCAGATCTAACATTTTATAAGGTTTTGGATCTTCAATCATTCTCGGGCAGGTGGCTCAAAGCTTCTTCCCTCTCATCAGTATCTTCATCTTTGGTTACAATAGTCGCTCCTGTAGCAGCATTGAAAGAACCCGTTTCAGGGTTTAGTTCTGATTTTTGGGTATTTTCTCCCTTATTTGGCCCCTTCTCAGGATCTTTGATCCTCGTATTCCCTCATCAGATTCAATATTTAAGGATGTGTGTGGCAGCAGAGAGGTGATTTTCTCTTGCTTTTTGCTTGTCTGTCTCTGGTGGATCAACAACCTTTAGCTTCTGCAGTGCTTATCAATTTTCGGCCTTCTTCCAGTTTCTTTTGACTGTTCTTGGAGAGTTTGTTCAAGTTGAGTTCTTTTTGCATCTCAACGAGAAGAAGATTGAAGATTGTTATGTTGTATTTTTGTTGAATGGTTGCACTGTTGATTTGTCTGTTTCTTTTCCCTGTCTGCGTTCAATTTATCTTTTACTGTCTGGTTCTGTATTTTTCTGTTTGCTTAGGTTTGTGATCTTTGTTTACGTGGTTTGTTGTGTTTTTCCTTTGTCTTTTTCCATTTGTGTAGCTTTTTTGTATTTTTGCTTTTTGTGTTAATGAAATCCTTATGTTTTGGTAAAAAAAAAACATATTCCCTCCGTATCATTTACATAGAAAAAATAAAATGAACACAAAAATTAAGAAAATTTTACTTTTTTCATCTCTATTTACTTAAATACCTCTAAAAAAAATATCCCTCAAATTAAACTTTTAAGGCAAGAGTATAAATGATATTTTGTCTCATTCCACTCCCCAAAATTTACCTAAAATAGCATATTTTATATATAAAATATACACCAAAAAAGAAAATTTTTCCTATGTAAATGATACGGAGGGAGTATATTTTTATTATTTAATTAAAATATACGTAACATATATTAATATATATCTACTTATATTATTATTATTTAATTAAAAAATATATAACATATACGAACATATATTAATGGATATTAATATAGATCGACGAATATTAATATATACTAATATATATCGACAAATAACAATATATACTCATATATATATAATATATTGTTATTCCTTTGCAACATATATTTACATATATTTAATTATATATAACATATACATAATATATATGATTATTCTTTTTGGTATATCTAGTTATATGTAACTTATATTCATATATAAATAAATTATAAAATAGTTATATAATAATATATACCTATATATATTATTATTCTTTAATTAAATTATATATAATATATATCTATATATATTATTATTATTATTTAATTAAAATATATATAATATATATTAATATATATCCATATATATGTAACATACATATATATCTAACTAGTTATTTTATTATAAAAATATATATATATATATATATATCTGCTATTATTTTAATATATGAAAGTATACATATCATATACCTTTATATCATATTATTTTGAAAATAAAATATCAGTATATAATTTTTATATTTTAGTATTTGTAAGTATATCAGAATTATATCTATATATATATATATATCTATTTTTTTAAAAAGAAAAAAAGTCAAAATGCAGATGTAATATCTTAATATATGAATGCATATATAATATATATCTATATATACTTATTATCTTAAAGAAAGAATATAGGTATACAGCTGTAATATCTTATTATATTTAAGTATATATTAACCATAACTATATATATCAATTATTTAAAAAGAATATTAATATGCAATTTTAATATCTTCGTATACGAAGGGATATATAACATATATATAAACATACGATATATGTTATATATAACTATATAATAAAAATTAATTTTTAAAAATACTATAAAATAAAAAAATTAAAAAAATCCTGCATAAAAAATATCATAATTCGTAGACACTTTTAAAAAAAGAAAAACAAATAAAAAGAAAAAATAAAAAAATAAAAAAACATTATAAAAGGAAAAAAATAATTAGTGAATTAATTCATAGTTTTGATATAAATTAATTTATATTCTTTTTCATTTTAATAGGAAAAGCTGAAAAAACAATTAGTGACGTATCTCAATAATTCTTGAAAAGGTAAAGTTCTTGACTTAACTACTTTCTTTTTTATCATCTAATAACAAAGACCAACGAAGTAATTATCAGATACAGCAAAAGTAAAACGATATGAGATCAATATTATAAGAAACATCGGTATTATAAATTTCTAATACTATTCATTTTCATTTTTCATTTCCCTCGAATTTCTAAGAGCTGAATTAGCAAATAAAAATAAATGAATACCAGATCAATTAAATTCACAAAAAATTAATTTTTTTTCTTTGAAGCATTTTATAAAAAATGTTGAGTGTATTATATTTGAAAAAAAAAATCTCAAATCAAAACATTTGAAACCCAAAAACAAATTAAAATTAACAAAAAAAAAATATTTACAAAAAAAAAAAAACCAAAATAAAAAATCACAACAAATCCAATAACTTTTTATTCGTGATTGGTGGGCATTAGGCACAACTTCTTGGAACAAACTTTCAAAGTCTCCATATCATAACAGCTTTCAAGCTCCAAAACTTCAAGATTGAGGTACCCAGTAATCAAAATCGAAGCCATTTGATCCAATAAATAAATTTGATTAAAGTGAATAAATTTCATCGACCAAGGTTCTATAAAAATGGAGTCTCATATTGATGACCAGCAATAGAACCAAAAAAAAAAAAAAAGAGCGTAAAAAATAGAATAAAAAGAAAGAGAAAAAGAAACAGACAATGAAGAAAAAGTACAGTAATTTTGAAAAAACAAAAGATAGAAAAAATAAAAGTGACAAATTGAAAATTTAAAAGTTAAAAGAAAAAATAAAAGTAGTAAAAATGAAAATAAAATTTAAAAAATAGTATATGATATAATTTTCTCTTTATAAATTTACCAGAAAAAATACTCTAATACTACAAAAATATTAGCCTTAAAAAACTCTATAAAAAATATAATTTTTTTTATATTTTTCTTCAAATAACATTAAATGTCAAAAAATTTCAATAAATTTATACTTGATGGGTTTATTTTACAAAAACTACATAATTAATGATTTTTCTTTTCATATACTTTAAATATACTAATAAAAACATATTATAAAAAAATAAAAACACATACTAATATATTGTACAAATATATAAAATTTATACTTATATATATACACATTTTATACTTAATATATAAAGAGTTTATTAAAGAAAAATCATTATGTGAACAGTTTATATCAACATTACAAAAGGTATACACAATTCATATATCACAATTCATTAATACAACAATATAATTATCACAAAAAAATAAAAATAAAAACATAGATCTAAATAGTTTATATAGAGTTTACACTATAAGCAAAAAACAAAAATGTACACATAGAGTTTATACTTATGCATTGTACAAATTTATAAACTCACTTACAGTACACTGAGTTTATACTTATATATTGTACAAATTTATAAACTTACTTACAGTATATAGAGTTTACGCAATAAAGTGTTTATTAAACAACGATCATTATCTAAATAATTTATATCAATATCACAAAAAGTTTAAATAATTCATATTCACAATTCATTAACACAATATCATAGTTATCATAAAAATAAAAATCCAATATATTAAACAAATATATAGAGAGTTTATACTTAGTATATATAAAAAGTTTACACTCAATAAATAAAAAGTAGTATTATTCGTGCCAAAAAAAATTAGTTTATTGAATAAAGATTCTTATCAAAATAGTTTATATCAATATTACAGAAGATGCAAACAATTTATATATGGTAATCAACATAGAAAGCTTTGAAACTTTATTGTTTTATGAAAATAGTTTATATCAATATTACAAAAAATACAAATAATTTATATATCATAATCAACATAGAAAGCTTTGAAACTTCATTGTTCTATTTCCTTCTTGTAAAAACCCTTTTATGTAATCATGCTTAAATTAAATTTATTTATCTTTAAAAAAATCACTGAAGTAGCCTATAATATTAAAGAATAACAGAGTCAATACCAATATTGACTATGCTTATCCTATTTTCTCTCTTGGCGAGCTCTTACTCCAAAGTATTAATGTTGTACACAGCTCGGATTGTCTACAGGTGCATGGTTTGGTGTTGTAAAATAAAATTTAATTAAGCCTATAATATTGATACTATAATGTGTTACATAGAAAAAAAAATTGTAAAAATAAAATATAAGATATACATAATAAATTTTATTAAAAAAACCTATATCATAAATTAAAATTGCTAATAAATTTTTTTTCTAAAAAATATATATTAAATTATAAATGCATACAAACATAAATATAAAAATTCACTAATGAAAAAAATTCATATCAACACTGAAATATAATATAAATTTTACCTTTTGTTATATATATATAAATGATATTGATAAAACATTACAACCCATCATCAGTAATGAAACTCTACTTTATTATTTATTATTGACAGCTAATTAAACCATCATAATATTAGTGTTATTACATGAATTAGAATAAAAAAAAAATCAACAGATCCATCTATAAATATATATATACACACGCACGCACACACAAAGTTACAGAACAGTGAACAATCTTTTGATTACTAGATTATGAGCTGTGATATAGATGGTTGGAAGGAGAAGAGAGAGAGAGAGAGAGAGAGAGAGAGAGAGAGAGAGAGTCAAAGATAGTAAGGAAGAGATATCAAAAAAAAAATCCAGTACAAAGGTTAAAAAAAAAAAAAGACAGCGACTCATTTTGGTGCCGTGGAAGCTAAGGCTCATATTAGATTTAGAGTCCATCCAGAGAGTACCAATTTAGGTTCAGTTACCAGGCCTACCTTGGGAATTTTGGTCTCCATTTATGCTAAGCATATTGGGGAGTATTCTTGGAGTGCCTCTCTTTTCTTATCAATGCACGAATGAGAGAGCTAGACTGGGATATGCTAGAATTTTAATGGATATAGAATTAGCTGGGGTTTTTCCGAATGAAATAAAGATGGATAATGAAAATGGAGGTGTGTTTGTGCAACATGTGCATTATGAATGGAAGCCCACTTAGTGTGCAGTTTGGTGGATGTATGGACGTTCTCAAAAAGAGTGTAAGGGTGATAAGCATGTAAGGGTTTCGGAGCCTATAAGTATAAAAGACACTGCTAATTCTGAATTAGGAGTGAATAATGTTGAGACTGTAAGCCAAAATGAGGAGCATGTTTCTCAAGTGGACAAGGTTGTGACTTTAGCTTTGGAGGATGGAGGAGAGTGGATATAACAGGAGTGGAAAGTGAGAAATGGATTCAAGTTTCTCGTGGTAAATAGAAGGTTTTGTCTCACTTTGCTCTATCTAAAGCCTCTAAAAACGGGGAACATATTTTGAATCATAATATAGATGGTAAGAGTAGAGTTGTAGGTATTATTAGTGATAAGCAGTGGAGAGGAAAGGGTATAGAACCCATTGATAAGGGGACATGATTGGAGTTTGGAATATTAGGGGTCTTAATGACCCCAAGAAACAGTTAGAGGTGGAATTTCCAACACTAGGCAGAAGTTGTGTGTTTTGGGAATTCTTGAAACAAGAGTAAGAGAGGGAAATAAGAGCAAAGTGTTTCAGGGGCTAAAATTAGGTAATTGGTTGTTGGAAGAGAATTATATGATAGCTGAGCTAGGTAGAATTTAGGTGGTTTTCAACCCTAACAGATTTCAAATTCAAGTCCTTCAGAAAACCAATCAAGCTGTGCATTGTGAGGTGCAACCAAAGTCTATGTTGTTCTTTTGGACTGTGACTTATGATAGCAATAGTGGGAATGAGAGAAGAATGTTATGGGATTTTTTGGTCAACTTGAGTGGTCAGGTAGATGGCCCATGGCTAGTCTAAGGAGATTTTAATGCTATAATGAGTAATCAGGATAGATTGGGAGGTAACCATGCTGATCAGCAAGAATGCCTTAAGTTTCAACAGTGTATGCAGGCTGCGAGTTTGCTGGAGCTTAAGTCGAGGGGGTTTTTTATACTTGGACAAATAATGAAGAGGATAAAGCTTAGATTTGGAGGAGGTTGGACAGAGTTATGGTTAACTCAAAAAGGCTGGATGTCTTTCCTTTGGCTAATTGTGAAATGCTAGCCGCGAGCGCTTTTGATCACTCGCTAATGATAATTAGAATGAGAATGGGGTCTAAATAAGTTCAAAGTCCTTTCTAGTTTTATAATATTTGGATGTCTTTTCCAAGCTATGAAGGCATTGTGGAGGAAGTATGGAGAATTAAAATCAGAGGGTTTGTAATGTTTAAAGTGCGGTTTAAACTTAAGATGCTAAAAGACGACTCAAGAGCTGAATAAAATGGAATTTCTAATATTTTGACAAGAGTTTCCATGCTAGAGAAATATTGGAGAGTTTGAAAATTAATTTATAAAGAGATCCTATGAAACAACTCCTATAAGAAGAAGAGAGGGCTTTGGCTGTGAGTATGAGAACTTTATTTAGATAAGAGGTTTCAGATAAAAATATTATAGTTCTTAGGTTTTATTAGGGATGCTAACACAAGATATTTCTATGATCAATTTAAAGTTAGGAAGGCTCAAAATAGGATCACTAACTTAAAGTTAGAGGATGGGATGGTCATAGAGGATGTAGTTAGGATTAAAGACGCTGATGTAGGATATTACACTCAATTGATTGGTGTTAAAGCGCATAGAAGAAGATCTAGTTTATTGTTATTTTTAAATATGTACTACTAAGTCTGTAAGCTTAGCGCGGTATTATATATCATGTAGGTAGAAGAGTTATTGTTTAGAAAGAGAGCCGAGTTGTGGTTGATACTTGGTGACTTAAAGTGTCGCAAGATCAACTGTGTTATTTGCATTCATGTGAAATCATGATTTTAAGTGTTTTGGTTTCTGTATATTGCATTATAACACTTTAGTTTGCCTTCAAAATTGAAGATGTTTATATATATATGTATATACTTATGCAAGTATTTAATTATAAAATGTAATATTTTAAATGTTGAGACTTGAATATGATTTATTGAATTGATATTTTGGACAATTGGTGAAAACAGTATCTTGGGAGTGTCTATTTCTATGCAGGTTGTATTGTAATTTTTAAAAAATTATTGAAATTACAAATCAAACTTTAGCGAATTTTTTCAAAAGATTTTCTTATAAATTTATAATTCTAGCATATATCATCTAATATATATATATATATATATATCTATCTACTTATTTGTTTTATCAATTGTCTTTTAATGCATATATTATGTTATATAAATTATGGAATTTTTTTTCTAAACAATAAGACAGTGACATTCTTGTATTTTGTATATGTACTTTATATATATGAATATATATACCGTATGTATATAGGATATAATGATATTACAAAATCATTAAATTCATTGTGACTGAAATCCAAAGCTTTTAAATAATCCAAATTTTTGAAATTTTCAAGGATTCCTAATAATAAACTATTTTTCTCATAGAGATTTCAATAAAAGAAGGTGGAAGAGAAGATGAGATTTTACTTGAGATGACATCATCACTTGTTGATGGTATTTCTCTAGAAAACCATTTCTTGAAATAAAAGAGATTTCAAAAAATTGAAGTGAGTGATATTAGAGAAGAAAAAACCAAGATTGAAGGTAGAAGAAGAGAAATTGAGAATACTTGATTAAATTTTTACTAGAAATCTATATGTTTAAAAAGAAAAAAAAAAAAAAAAGAAGAACCCTTTGCATGAAAGAGAGAGAGAGACTAAAATCAACGTTATATGGGAGTCATACGCGTTTAAATTTATGTTATCTTATGCTCTTAGAAAATGACCTATTAATATATTTTACTTTAAGTATATAGAGGTGTGTTATAGGATAAATGTAAATTAGAAGGGTTAACAAAACCTTTTTTAACAAATATAGGTATTTATTTATATATTAAGTCTATATTATATGTCAATATTATTCACCTTTTTTTCATTTGATCAGTAAAGAGAATTTCATTATACCAAACGGGCAATACATCTGGCCTTGCTATAAAAAATCGTCCCATACATTGGCCAAAATATAGTGAGGGGCCTACAAAGATGAACTGGGTAGACACCAAGAATAACACACAAATTCACACCAGAAGACCTACCTATACTTAAAAAGTAATACGCAGAAAGGTGAGGGAATAAAAGGCCTATAAAGCCTAAACTGGGTCTAGCAAAACGAAAGCTTTGATGAAGCAAAAATGGCAACCTAAAGAGAAGAGACATGAAGCACTCCAAATCGGCATGGATCTTTAAACACCGACCAAGAAGAAACCAAGGAAGGGAAGAGTCGAATGGCAGCTTGAGAAAACTTGGAAGAGAACCAATCTACATCTAAGTAAAAAATAATTACTGGTAATTGACTTGTTTTCATGCTCTGCCACAAGGAGAAAGCCTCTGGAACACAAGAGATCACTGATGCTGACAAAAGGACAAGCCACTAAGGGCCAGATCTAGAATAAAAACCCTTAAAAAAATAAAGAAAAACTACTAAAATTAGAAGGAAAAATGAAGAAAACTAAGGATCTAGGATTGCTGCTAGCCGAAATATATCTAAAACCAGCGCAACGATGAGAACATAGAGAAAAGAGAAAAACTAATTATTTATTCACCTGTTGTTATATAATAACAATCAAAATTTCATTATTTTTATTTATTAATTTAAAACTTTTTTTATTGTATAATCTTGGTTCTTTTCCTTTATCCCATAGATAGCTCATACTACATCAGTGGCTATCAAAAAGATCATTGTAAATGAAGCATTAACTTTGTAAATTCTTATGATAGATTAGTGGGTTGTCCATATAAATATATCTGAATAAACAATTAGTTTCATTTGGATGTCTTGATTGAGTCTAGAAATCTAATTTTATTTTAATTTAAATTCTAATAAGTTGTCATTTATTAAAATAAATTCTAAGTTGGCTAGAAAAAAAGTATAAACTCTAAGTTGTCATTTATTTAAATAAAATAAGGATGAATATTTTATTTTATTTTAAGATATATATATATATATATTTAAATGCTCCTTTAAAAATATTAGAGATGAACATCGGTTAGATTGATCGAGTTTTAAGAGTCAACTAACCTGATTATTATTGATCGGTCCAAAAAATTTATTTTTAAAATCTGACCATTATTGATTAGTTCGATTGGATTCAGCTATTTTTATTAAATTCGGTCGATTTTACTAGTAAATATATTAATTAAAATCGACCAATTTAATTAATTTAAATCGATATGAATTGAATTGGTAGCGGTAGGATCGACTAGTTTGGGGCTATTTGCTTTTCCCTAAAAAAATAAATAAATGCTCCTTTAGCTTTGTCATCTATCTGTCTGTCACTAATTAAGTGTCATTTTATTATATTTCTTGACACAATATAAAATAATGAGTAATGTCACAATTTTACTTATTTTTATTGAAAAATATAATCTATATATATATATATATATTTCAGATTATTTTACTTAAAATCAATTAAACTATATATTTTTCTATTAAAAATAAATTGAAAATTAAATTTAGGTTATCTACGTCCTGCTATAAATGACTTCAACTATTAACTTGTTAATCTTCTTTTTTTTAAAAAAAAAATTTGGAGGCACTTGATTTTGATTATCCTTTGTTATCTCCCACTTCTGTTTTTTCCCTCTTTTTTCAATTGTTGACATTCTCAACAAAACATAATAAATATTAGCGAAAGGGATAAAAAAAATAATGTGATTCCATACATTTTCACACTTCAATATCTATAAAGTTTTAAAAATACAGACATTATTTCCATTAGCACTTTGAAATTTCTTATATTTTCTATTCATTCTAAAATTTTCTAATCAATCAAACGCAATGGCCAATTTTTAAACTAGCACCTTTTTCGATCCTTGATGAAGGTAGCCTCTTCTTCTAGATTTAACCTTTATATGGCATCTTTTGTTAAACATTTTCCTCGTTTCAAGTGGAATTTTTTTTTAAGCCTCACCCTTTTATGGTTTCAGGGCTGTGAACTTCTCTGCACAGCAAGTCTTTTTAAAGGAAGACGTCATGAGGGAGTTGGTTTTCTCATCCTCCTTTTATTTTCTTTAAAGTTGAAAACTGCTGGGATCATACATAGCTGCAGTTCTAATTCTTTTAGTCATATCCACTGTGTTCATACTCATCAACAATGCAGATTTATTATGTTTTCTGCTAGTTAATTCACATCAATTGACAATATATTCTTTACATTTTTCTCCCAAGTGTTATATAAAAGAAAAATTAAATAGAACTCTTTGTCTTGCCCATTTTCGAATTCCACAACTTTGATTTATGTAAATGGATAAGGAGAGAAATTAAATCTTTTTATATACATTATAGATTTTTGTCCTATCATGTCTTAGAAATGGCATGGATTGGTGGTACTATATTTTCGAAAGATCTTGTTAACCTTAGCTTCCTCTTTTTTCTTCATCATTGCCTTGGAGACTAGTCTAGTTAGTGAGATTCCTTTCATAACATAATATGTTCAGACTTGAGACCCCCATTTTATTCCTATTAAAATTTCTAATCAAAATCAATTATCAAATCACTTTTTTTCTCAAAAAATATTATAAAAATTATTAAATATTATTAATAGTACAAAATTTAGGGATTTATTCTAACCTTTTGTCTTCTTTTTTTTTTCCTTCAATTTTGGCATGCTTAGAAATTGTTTCTTTGTAATTTTTGTGTATATATATGTATGTGTATATATGGGAAGAAGAACTAGAGGTAGAAAATTTAAGAGTGCAAAGAGAGGTTATTCTAGTATTTAGACAGGTTTTTAATGATAAAAAGTTATTGAATGACTAATTTGTTAACACCAAAATTAAATATCGAAAACTTTTTAATAAGTGTGGCAAAAAAAAAAGGATCATTTTATTAATTACTTTAGATCTTATGGAAGAAATAATAATTTAATTCAATGGGTTAAATTGCCATTTCATCCTTAAATTTTGACTTAAGTAATTAACTTTGTTCTTATATTTAAGAAATTAATTATAGTTATATACATACTTAATTTCTATTTTATTTGTGAATTTATACTTTCATTGAAATTAAATTTCTTCTATGAACAGAAAAAAATTAAATTTCTTCTCCAAATAAATGTATAATTTGTTTTGATATGGAAATCATTTTAAACCGTTACATTTTTAATTTGACGATAAAGTTAAAAAAAAAAGATGAACTAATAAACTTATTTTAGTCCATGGCATGGAAGGACAATTTTTAACAATAATGATTATTTCGATTTAATTTTAGACTTTGGGTGATTGAATTAAATTAAGCAAGATTTTGAAATTAAAATATTTTAATTATTTTTTAATAAAATAATTTCGTTTTTAACTGATAATTAAATTATAACATTTATATTATAAGTGATATTTTAACTTTGAAAACAAAAAAGTCTCAATAAAAAAACACTCTTTGTATAGCTTGACATTTATATATCAAAGATAAATTTTTTTTTTATTTCATTTTCTAGATTTTCTCCATATCATTGTGAACTTCGAAATGTTGACATTATTTAGAATTTTGATGAATTCAAAATTTGAAATATCTCAGTGCGACTCGAATGATAGAAATTTGAAGGTCTGTATTGATAATTCAAGACAATTCAAAGATTTGAAAATCTTTAGAACCAAATTAAAATTTGAAGATTTAGATAATGATGAAATAGAAACTGAACCGAATTTTTTGAAAAAAATTATCCATATTGTATTGTTTTAATTTTTCAAAACAAATTCTTTTTGAGGATTTAGTTCTTTTGGTTGGACTTTGGTTACATTCAAGTCTAGAAACTTTATACTTTTCTCTTTATATTTTATTTTCAATTTTATTTTTATATTTGTCTTCTGCATATGAGTTCAAAAAAGAAATAATCATTGAATGGAAGGACTAGTAATTTGTTGAGGAACGTAAAAGAACTGTGGGCAAAAATTGCTAGAAAGCCACTGATTAATAGCTGTCAAGAAGTTACAAATAGCGAGGCTTGTATTTTTGTTGGATTTCTAAAGATGGCAATGCTGGCTGTTAATAATGGCAAAAATTCTAATATGAATCAGGTCTATGTCTTCACTTATAAATTCGACTAATCATAATCTTTTATTTAAAAATAAAAATTATTTTTAACTAATTTTTTAAATATTATAATTTAAATAGAGAATTGTGATTGGACGGGTTTATGAGCGGGGATATGGATTCAGTTTATTATAAAATTTTTCGAAACAACGATCCCAATGATAAATATAATCTAAGATTCATAATAATTTCATACTATAAAACTAATAGAGTGTAGATAAAGGTCAATCAAATTTTTCCATTGCACATATTTTTTTATTTGATCATTCTAATTAGTTTGAAGATCTTCAAAATTTATGTTTAGTCTTAAAAAGGGATTGGATTAATTCAGCGGAATTAATCTATTTATAAAAAAATGATTAGGGTTAACAGAATATTTTTATAATGATTATATATTGTATTTTTCATTATAATGAAAATTCGCTGTATATTTTTGTCGCGGATATAGATATTTTTATTTGAAACACATAAAATCTTATGGTAAATTTTTTTGTGTTATGCAATTATGATTATATGTGTTTCTAGCAATTTCAGTAATTATCATAACACTAAATATTGTCAACCCATTTAATAATTTTTTCCTTATTTTGCAGGTCTTCCATCACTCGAGCACAACAGGAAAACTATCAATCCTTGTCATTAATAAAATGAAATCAATTAATTAATTAATATTATATATTATTTTTTTGGAATGTCTCTTTGCAAATTGCATATGTAACAAAGTCTTTAAATAATTCTTTGAGGTTTCCTCCATATGTAAGCAAAAAAAAAAAAAGTCTTTAAATAAGTTGAGAATAGTATATGATTAAAAAAAAAAAGATCAATATATTTTCAACATGCAAATTCATTATCCTTGCAAAGTTAAGGTTTAATCATAAATTCACCATCAAATTTAAATTTCTTAAATATCTAAATGGAATTCTAAGTAAGAAAGCATCATTAGTGAAAAGTTATACTTGTAAAAAAATTTAAAATTTTGATTTGTGTCCTTTAAAAAATAAATTTTATTCTTATTTGAACAAAAAGGTAAAAATTAATTAATTAAGAAATTAAAAATACCATTCTACATATGAGAATTAAAATATCGAACAAAAAATAAATAAAAAAACAATATAATTTTAGTTAATTTAATATTATTTTGTAAATAAAATAACTAGCTTAAATATTCCTTAGATGTAATTTCAATTAAAGACTCAAATATTTATATGTGTATATCTTCAATTATTTTGATTTTCGTATCTCATATTAATTAAGTATAGATGTGTTTTAAGGTTAGTACGTATATAAATTAATATTGCTTGTTAAAATTATTATAATCTTAAATTCTGATCATATATTTTAGTCTGGTTTATTTTATGAAAAATAATTTGTTTCTTGAAAATATTTTATAGGAAAAAATGCTCTAAATATATATATATATATATAATGTTGGAAATAATTTGAAAAATATTAAAAACTTAAAATTATAATATTATCATTATTTCTAATTAGGACGCTTGTATTTTTAAATTTATTTTAAATATGAAGAAAAAACATAAAAATGACAAATTATTGTGATAGCCAATAATTGGTGGTGGACCGCAATAATATGTGGTGCTGATTATTGTAGTAATTAGTGAATTAATTGATGCACGTTTTGTATGGTTTTCTTTTCATATAAAGCATTAAATTTATAAGAATTCAGAAAATATTTTCCTTTTCCTTAAGTTGGCATAATTTTTAGAATCATTTTTTCATTAAATAATTTTTTTTAATATTCTAAACACCAATATGTGGACTCGTTTCATATATACATATATATATATAGGTTTGGTATATAAATTTACCATAATTACGTACATAAAAATTTGCTTGTATGTATTGCCCTTACAATTCAACTTTCTTATTGTTTTTATATATTATCGAAAATTTTAATATCTTCTTTTGTTTTAGAGTTCATTTTAATAATTAAATATTTTAAAATTTATTATTGTATATATTTTTATTTTATACTTAAAATTCAAATCAAAATTCAGAATAATTTTAATTTGATTATTATTATTATTAGTTCCGTTTCGTAAGAATTAAAAACACTGTCTTCATAAAGCTATCGAAATCACAATAGATTAATTGTATGATTGAATTTTTTAAATATCTATAGTCTTTCATGCTAATGAATGATGAAGTATCTTTCAATCAATTTTATTGTATTTTTTTAATTAAATTTCAAATGGACATATAATAACTTTGTAATTTCATGAATCAATAGCTATCATGAAGTATGACAATCACAATAACAATAATGCATGTTATATAGGTTATCTAAATTTTTAAATAAATTTCAGATTTTGATATGAAGTTAATGAAGCTATGTCAAACTTGAATTCAGTTATAATTGGAATTATAATTAAATAAATTGATTTTAACTATTTAGGATTCATTTATAATCTTAATAATTAAAAAAAGTAATTAATTTTACATATATATTATTTATATAAATTCTAATTTTAATGTGCCATAAGAATTATTCATTCAAAAATTTATTTAATTTGTATATATTATTTATAATATTTTTTAAAACGTGAATATAGTAACATTTAAAATATTTTCAATATTATAATAATGATGATTTTTTTTATTTTTGAAAGATAGATGAAAATAAATATATAATATGAATTTTAATTTATGAAAAATGATTTTATTACTAATAATTTTTTGTAAGAATAATATACTAAAAATATATCATTGGCTATCAATTGAGAGCAAAAATTTTTAGATTAAGAAATACATGGATGGCTATTTAATTAGATTAATTTTTATCCTATTAAGATTATTATTAGTTCTAACCTATTCAAATTATAATTTAATTTGATGATAGTTGTAATCTTCTATTTCTATCTAAATTTTACTTACAGCATTATATATACCTTATTATAGATGGTGCAATATATATAATTCATAATAAAGAGATTCCTCTTATTTCTCATTATCTATCTATATTCTCTATTCTTTTATTTTCAACACGTTATCAGCACGATAGTCTTTAAAAGTTATAATAGTGAAGGGAGAAAGATTAGTTTTTCTAATTTATAAGTGAATTTTTATTCTCTCTTTGATCAAGATACGCTTTTGTTAATTACTTATCTTATATTATCATTGTTTTTTATATAGAGAATTTCATTGTGTTTCTGGCCTTGATTAAAATTATATTTATATATTTATGTTATGGTTTATGTGATTAATTATATTTATTTTGATTTAATCATATATTTTTATGGTTAAAAAATTAACCCTAAAAATTTTATTTAATTGGACTGTTGATTTTGTTATTGCTTCTTGATTTATTGTATAAGAATTAAGAAATTTAAAAAAAATTATAGTGCGGCCATGAAGTTTTTAGCCAAATTTATTGCAGCGATCGATAGTTTTGTGATAAAGAATATATAATGGTTTAGAATAATGTATTTCCATGCATATGCTAGTATTATAACTATGTCGTATTCCTTTGTTAATTTTTGGTCACATGCAACATATAAATATATGTATTATATATTGGTGCCGTCAGTGGCGGAACCAGGATGTTACTGAGGGGGGGTCGGCGGCATGCACTCATGGTGGTGGCCGGTGGGGCTTCTCTGCCTAGGCTGCCGCTGCTGCTGCTGTGGCTGGTTCAACCTGGGGAGGGAAGGGGGAGAGGGAAGAAGGAGAAGAGAAGAAAAAAACGCAGCCCCTTTTTTATTTTTGAACCGGCCCAAGCGAAACGGCGTCGTTTCGCTTAGGCCGGTTTATTTTTTTTTTTAAATAAACCCCTGGCGAAACGGCGTCGTTTTGCCAGGGGTTTATTTATAAAAAAAAATTAGTCCCTGGCGAATTTTTACCTCTCCACGCCTCCCTTCTTCTGGCCGCCGGTGAGGGGGGGTCGTGTGACCCCACACGACCCCATAGTGGTTCCGCCGCTGGGTGCCGTACCACATGACATTGCAAGCTTTGGAATCGGATTGCAAAGCACCAATTGGTGATTCAATTTTTTATAAGGTGGTGAATTAATTTTGGTCTATGAAAATTAAATATTTTTAATTAATCTGAACTTATCTTCATGCAAAATTTATTACCCTTGATATTTTCTGAAAAATTATCTGTCATGGTATTTGATAATGAGACACCTCGATATTGTAAATCTTAAAGATATTATAAAAAAAAAATTAAGTATTCTTGTATGATCACTTAAAAGTTATGATTTTCCTTTTGATTATTCATTTGAGAAATTAAAAACTGATTATCTTATTATTAAGAGTTTGTTATATCCTTTTTGAAGAATATTATATTTTTCATACCTTAAATATGTATTTTATTTTTCATACCTTAAATGTGCTTCTACAGTAGCAATATTGAGAGTATATATTTATAAAATATTATGAACTAATTTCTTATTCTCCTATAGCTAAATAAATTTTTTAGCTTTTGGTGAAAAATTATTAAACTCATCTAACTGAATTAAAATCATTTTCTAAAGTAAATGTGATATCTTTTCTAGAATATAGATGAGAATCTTAATAAAAAAATATATATATAGGGTATTAGTAAAAAAAAATTCCTGCCAAATTTAAAAGCAAAAATGCTAATTTAATATTATTCCCTTAAGTTAATGTGACATTTTTCAAGACTGTAGATAAGACCTTGATAAAAGTTATTATGGTGGAATATTTTTTTCCTACCAATTTGAAAATCAAAAGTGTTAATTCTTATAATTCTGCATGATCATAGAATATTTGTTATAGTTAACATTAATAGAAATTAATGTTAATAAGATATCCAATTCTGTTAATAAAACTCCAGAAGAATCAACCTTATAGTAAAATAATATTTTATTGATGCATTATATTCAAGTAGATCCCGAAAAAATTACTAAATTTTAAAAAATTTGAAGCAATAAATATTCTATTAAAATAAAATGAGAGAGATATTAAATTTTTATGTATCACCTCTATAAATTTGAACCAAAAGTTCATATTAGAAAATTTTTTAAGTTTATCAGCTGGATTATATTATACAAATATAAAGATAGTTGAGATGCACTATATGCACTGAAAGTGTACAAGTCCTTTTATACTTTGTTATGATTATTTTGGTCATCCAAGATTAAACATAATGCAACGTATTATTAAAAATACAAATGAATACTGATTGAAAAATCAGAAAATTCTTTTAGCTGGTGATTACTTTTGTACTTTTCATACTCAAGGTAAATTAATTATGAGATCTTTACAATCTAAATTACATTTAAAGTTTTCTAAATTTCTACAAGAAAAAATACATGAGGATATTTGTGGCATTATTCATTAATCTTGTGAACTATTTAGATACTTCATAATTTTGATTGATGCTTCAATTTGATGGTTATATATTGTTAACTCATAATATTATTTTTGCTAAATTTCTTGCTCAAATTATAAAGTTAAGGTCAATATTTCTTTATTATCATATCAAGAAAATTTATCTAGATAATGCATATAATTTTACTTGAAAACTATTTTATGATTATATTACCATTGAATATTTTATTATATATGTTCATACTCTATATAGTTTAGTTGAATAATTAATTATTAAGCTTCTACTATTAAGTATTATTCTTAAGAAATCAAATCTTCCTATATTTACTTGGATACATGTTTAGATATATATTATTATTTATATTGAACCTTTAATTTATATTTGACCGTTTGAACAACACAAATTTTCTGCTTTAAACTTATGTTTAACTAATATAATATATCTTATCTAGAGTTTGTTGTTATATTGTATATGTTCTTATTGTATCCCCTCAAAGAAATTAAATGAGTTATCAATATCTTCTTGATATCTATATAGATTTTGATAGTTTACATGTTATTAAATATTTTGGACCTATAACTATAAATTTTTTAGAGTAAGATTTTTAAATTATCAATTTGATAAATCAATTTTTATATTGTCAGGGAAAGATAATTGAATATAATAAAAAAAACATAAGAGAATAATTAAAATAAATCAATCTTATTCATTCTTGATATAAAATAGCGTGAACTTGAAATTCAAAGAATAATTCTTTTGCAGAATAAATCAGTTGCTAGATATCTTTATTGAAACCAAATGTCTCTAAATAACATATTCTAATTGCTACTGCTTCTAAAAGAATTATTGTCTCTGCAGGACATCTTATGAATATGTTACTAAATAAATCTCGCATGTGCCAAAAGCGTGAAAAACCTATTAGTTCAAATATTTTTTTATTAAAAAAATATTTTCAAAATAATACTCCTGAAAAGGTCAAAAGCAATATAGATCAACAATCATATATTTTTAGAGAATTAACCCCAGAAGTGGTTTCAGTACCAAAAAAAATTATAAAATCTCATTAAAATCTAGAAATATGTATAAATGAGATAAAATTATTATTGATAATATATTTGCATAAATTGATGTTGAAATTATCGAAATATGCTTCAACCTAAAATATTTAAAATTGTCGACTTAGAAGTAATTGGCCAAAATGGAAAGAAGTGATCTAGGCCAAGCTAGATTTATTTACTAAACATACAATATTTGAATCAGTAGTTCAAATACTAGAAGATATCAGACCCATGAAATATTATATGTAAAAGAAATGAATCAAATGAGATTATGAAAAAGAGCATATTTCCTCTATTATGAATATAATTACTTTTAAAATTAGTTTTGCAGCCCTTGAAGGGCTTAGTATTATATTATGACAACTTACGCATATGACTCATAAGAAAAATGAGTTAAATGAAATTATGAAATATAAGGCACAACTTGTGGTACAAGAATTCTCATAAAGTTCTTGTATAGATTATGATGAAACATATTCTCCTATCATGGATGTTATTATCTTTAGATTTTTTATTAGTTTGGTATCTTTTGAAAGACTTGACATATATCTGATAAATATTATGACAGTTTACTTATATAGTTCATTAGATAATAACATATATATGAAAATTCCTGAAAAATTCAAGATGTATAAAGCATCAAGACGCTTAAAGCATGTAATATCTTGATAAATATATTATATTGAGTTCAAAGATTCTGATATAAGATAGACAGACATGGTATAATCACCTATTTAAATACTTAGAGAAAATGGATATAAAAATAATTTTATTTGCCTACGTATTTTTATCTGAAAAATAAATACATAATTTATCATAGTTGTAATTTACATTAATAATTTAAATATAGTGGGAACTCCGGAATCTCAATTATTGCAGACTATTTAAGAAAGGAATTTGAAATGAAGGATCTTAAAAAAAAATAAATTTTGTCTTGAATTTCAAGTTAAGTATCTGTCAGATAAAATTCTTGTACATCAAACATCATCTTAAAATAATTTTCTATGGACAAATCTTATCTATTAAGCATTCCAATGGTTGTTTATTCTCTTGATATAAAAAGATACCATTTTCACTCATGATAAGATAATAAATAGATTTATCATATTTCAATGTAATAGGGACAGTTTTATATCTTACTAATAATACAAGATCATATATTATTTTTGCAGTTAATTTATTTGCAAGGTTTAGTTCTACACTAACTAAATACATTTAGAATGAAGTGAAACATACTTTATGCTATCTACATGGCACATCTCATATGGGTCATGCCTTCACATATAATAATAATATTATTTCATAGTGATATGTAAAGTAAATAATCAATGCTACTTCATCAAATCATTAAGAGATATTAGTCATTCGTAAAGCTAGTTGTTAATGTATATAATTGAGAACCATAATTAAACATATTAGAACAGCTTGTGGATCACCTATAGAAGGCGACAAACCGAAAATATTGCATGAATGTAATGTAGTTGTATTGCATAAATTAAAGGAGACTACATAAAAGGTGATATAATTAAACATAAATCACCAAAGTTCTTTTACACTTATGAAGTCATGAATGAAAAAAAAATCGATATTTGCAAAGTTCGTTCAAGTGACAATCCAACATACTTGATCACAAAGACACTATCGATATCAGTCTTCAAAAGACATATACAATGTTGAAATGCATACACTTAAAATATTTTAGTTTGATATATTTTTTAGGGGAAGTTACATATGATTACTGTACTTTTTTTCCTTCATCAAGTTTTTATCCCACTGAATTTTTTTTAGCAAAGTTTTAACGAGGTATATTCATAGAGGTAGTCATCCAATGAAAAATGTTAAGAAATATGTGGATGACTATTTAATTAAATTAACTTTATCCTTTCAAGATTATGATTAGTTTTATCCTATTTAAATTAGGATTTAATTTGATGATAATTGTAATATTATATTCCTATATAAATTCTACTTATACCACTATATATACCTCCATTATAGATGCTGCAATATACACAATTCATAATAAAAAGATATCTCTGATTTTTCATTCTCTATTTACCTTCTCTATTCTTTTATTTACAATAGAAAATATATTTTTGTATTTTTATTTCAATTTATCATATTAAAGATTATTAAATTATCTTTTAATTCATTAAAACAAACGCCAGCTAAATATAATTGATTAAATTTAGACTTTTCCTTATGATATAAACATGTAAATAATAAAAAGAAATTACTTAAAAAAAATGGCAACCATTAAGTTATCAATCAAACCATGCATAGTGAGAAATTAGATTTGATTTGATAAAACATAATTTGTATCTTTCAATTGATTAAGAATCAGCCATAAGTCGATCCAATTCATTCACTCTAATTAAATTCTATTTTTATTCATATTGTCATTTTGTTGAAATTATATTTAAATTGAAGAGTGCTATAAGTAACACTTAATTATATATGTGGTTATACTGAACGTTGATTATTATGTTTAAGAAAAGAGATCATATCAATTGGTTCCGTAGTGCCAATGGCAAGGCTCTTCTATGACTTTTATTGTGCTTAATTAGCAATTATAATTGAAGAGTTTTCTTTTCTCCTTTTTTCATGATTTCGAAAATATAATTTCAAATTATTTATGAACCAAACAAGAAAATGGACTTTATAATTTTACTAATTAAATTTCAAGAACCAATCAAACACGGTCTAAAAGCAATATAAGTCCACTAATTTTCAATCAATTGCCATTTGCCAAGCTGGGTTTAGCTGGTACTCAAGTTTCTTATTCAAAGAGCTGCTTTTTCATGTGAAAATTATACTATATATGTCAATTTTTTTTAAAAAAAATTAAAATATTTTACTAATCTAATATATTTTTAATATATTAAATATATACTAAATTTATACTTTTGAAGATAAGAGTATACTTTAAATATATTAAATATATATTAGATGTTTACCTCTCAAAAAAAATATTTTGGAAATTAATTTAAAAAAAGAAAAATAAATATTTTTAAAAATTCTTTTATTTTTGGGATATTTTTTAATAGATCCCTTTTCATATCCTTTGACTACTAATTTCCTTTTGATCCAACTACAACCAGCCATAAGAGATATCCATTTTTTCATTTTTAATTTTTAATTTGAGAAATTTATACCATTTATTTCTTTTTTTATTTTTCTTTTTTAAATATATTAAAAAATCTTTTTTATTTTCAGTTATATCTCTTTTTGCCGTTACTTTTTCATCCATTTTTAGATATTTTTTAATTTTTTATTTAATTTTTTATTTATATTCTTTTATTCAGAAATATCTTTTATATCATATTCTTAAAAAAATATAACATACACCAAATATATATCACATCTATTAAATAAACACATAACATCTACAACCTATGAACATAATATATTTAATATTTATTTAACTTTATTTTTTAATTTTATATTCACACAATATACATACAACATTCACACAATATTTACATGACATACACAATATAAAAAATAAAAACTTAATATATATATATAACATATATAAAAAAATCTACAATATCTATCAAACATATACAAAACATCCATCAAACACTACATAATGAAATTAATTTTCTTATTTTATTATGTATTCTTCTAGCATACACAAAATATCTATAATACATTAATTCTTTTATTCTATATTTTTCTCACATATACTAAATATCTATCATACATCAATAATTTTTTCTTCTGATTTTTTTTAAAATTTTGATTAATTATTTAAATCTATTTTTTTTAATAATATGAAGATTTCATTAAAGAAAAAGATAAAGATGAATATTTAAATTTTTTCGATCTGCTTCTTATATATTTCTTCTCCAGATCTTGTGTTCGATTATTCTTCGTTTAAAATTTTTTTAGTTTCGATTTGTGACTCTATTTTTATATTGTTACGATTTGATGTTATAGATAAGGAAATTTGCAAAATTAGGTTTTATAAAATTTGTGTACAACTCTGTCAGTATTACATACCAAAAATATTAAAAAAATAAATTTTTTGTTAGTTTATTTTTATATTTAAAATTTTGAAATCAAATTTACTTAAAATTTTTTAAAAAATAAAAAAATTACACTAAAAAAATCTAACACCCTAAAATATTTCTATTAACCAAAAATTTTTTAAAAATATAAAAAAAATTAAAATTTCCTAAAACATATTCTATTTAATTAAAAAATTGAAAAAAGTAATTTTTAAAATTATTTTTATTCTAAAATTTATCAAAATAAATAAAGTTTTGCTAAATTTTTTTTAAAAATCATAAAACACCCTAAAATATTTTTATTTACCAAAAAAATTTTAAAAATATAATAAAAAATTTTAAAATTTCTTAAAACATATTGTGTTTAAATAGATAATTTTAAAAAATTAATTTTTTATAATTTTTATTTTGAAATTTATAAAAATAAATCATTTTTTTTAAAATTTTTTAAAAAATTGAAAAATTATTTAAAAAAAATCTAACATTCTAAATAAATTTTTAAATACGAAAATATTTCTAAATATATTATCAAAATTTTAAAAATCCCTAAAATAATATTATAATTAATTAAAATAACCTTAAAAATCAAACAATATACAACCAAAATATAAATAATCTACTTAAACTACAACACTCACAAAACCAAAACAACATATCAAATTCATTAAAATTAAAAAATAAATAAATAAATTAAAATATATTACAAAAATTATCAAAAATTAAAAAATAAAAATAAATACATTATTCTTCTTCTTCTTCATCATCATCATCATCATCTTCTTCTTCTTCTATAAGTAAGAAAAGGGACAGACAGAAACATATAGAGGGGAAGAAGAAATAAAAAATAGGAGAGCATCAGCAGAAATGGGAGAGGAGAAAAAATATATATTTTTATAAAAAAATTATAAAGAAAATTAAGTGTTTGTCGGTAAATTTATCGGCAGAAAAAATATTTTGTCTGTATTACTTATAGAAAATATTTTCTGTCGGTAATTTTATCTACAGAAAATATATTCTCTCGGTATTACCAACAGAAAATAGTTTTTCTCTGTAAATTTATCGACAAAAAATATTTTCTCTCAGTAAATGTTTCAAATAATGGAGGTAAAATTTCAGCCCAACTAATTGGATTGCGACTATTTATTTACTCAGAGAATAATTTTTTGTCGGTAAATTTACCAATAAAAAATATTTTGTCTGTATTACCTACAGAAAATATTTTCTGTCGGTAAATTTACCTACAGAAAAAATGTTCTCTCGATATTACTAAAAGAAATTACCAATAGAAAATTAATTTTATCGATAGAAAAATAATTTCTCTATGTAAATATCTTAAATAATAATGGTAAAATTTTCATCTAACTAATTCGTTTATGACTATTTATTTATCAAGAGAATAATTTTCTGTCGGTATTACCTACAGAAAATATTTTATGTCGGTAATTTTACCTACAGAAAATATGTTCTCTCTGTATTACCGACAGAAAATACTTTCTCTCGGTAATTTTACCGACAAAAAATATTTTCTCTAGGTAAATGACTTAAATAATGACGGTAAAATTCTCACCTAATTAATTGGATTGTGTCTATTTATTTACCGAGAGAATATATTTTCTATCAGTAAAATTATCAAGAGAAAGTATTTTCTATCGGTATTACCTACAGAAAATATTTTCTATCGGTAATTTTACCTACAGAAAATATGTTCTTTTGGTATTACCTACAAAAAATATATTATGTCGGTATTACCTATAAAAAATATTTTTGTCGGTAATTTTACCTACAAAAAATATATTATGTCGGTATTACCTACAGAAAATATATTAAGTCGGTATTTTTACTTACAAAAAATATTTTTATCTGTAATTTTACCTACAGAAAATATTTTTATCGGTAAAGTTTATCGGTAATTGCTGGTGTCATTATTATCGATAAAATATTTATTGATAAATTTTTTTATCGGTAATCTATCGGTGTATTTTTTAATTTATTTTTTTAATCATTTCTCTCGATATTCTGTCGGTATTGTTAATAAAAAATTTTATGTTGGTAATTCAATATATTTTTATAGTGTAAAATAATAAAATATGTAGTATCGTTAATTATATTAATAAAATTAATTTAAAAAAATATAATATTTTTTAATCAATAATATAATCACGCTCAAAAAAAAAGATTTTAAATTTAAATTTTAATGGAGTTAAATTAAAAATATATATTATAGATTATAATAAAGAAAACATTGTTTAAAGTTATGAATAATTTTTTTTAAGAAAATCAGATATCATTAATTGCAGAAAGTGAAAAAGTTAAAATTTGGTTTGGTGAAATTGGTGCTGTAAACAGAATAATGATGGACCCCAAAATCATGAAGGAGGTGTGGAATTGGCAGAAGAGTCAATAAAATGCCATGAAAGACAAGTGAAGTGGCTCCTTTATTTTGTAATTGGCAAAGCAGCTACTCGCCACCACCATGACAAGTACCGCCACCACAACCTCTCTTAATTAATTTTTTTCTTCTTCAATTAAAACCTCTTAATAAATATTTCAAATTTTAATTACTTGGAATTCTGCTTAAGAATATAAATTAAATTATTTTATAAATAATTTTTAATAGCTTAAGGAGTAAAAAATTCTTTAATTCATATTTTACCTTTTATCGTTATTATAAAAATTTACAAATTTAATGAAAATAAATAAAACAAAATTAGTAATAATCTTTTAACTCAAAACTTTTAATGTTAAAAACAATTTTAATATCACATAGAGAAAAAAAATCATTAGTTTAATATTTTTTCTTTTTGAAAAATTAAATTTAAATTTATTGACAAAACAAAATCTAAATTTTACTCTTTTCTAATTCTATCTATAATTTTAAATTTTTATCAATTAAATAAGTAAATTATCTAAAATATTATGATGATCATAGTGCGATTGAGTGAATTTTTGCAGAAAGAGTTTGAAAAAAAAAAGGTGAAATATATATGTAGATGTCTTTAGCTTTCATTATTATTTCTTGTATTTGTTTATTTTGTATTAACATATACTTATATTATTAAATATTTATTATTTTATCTCTTATATTTATATATTTTATACTGAATAAATATATTAGTGATTCAATATAATTTAACATGACTCAATAAATTTATTATTTATAAGTTAAAAAAATAGAAAAATAACCTAAAATGTCATCTCCCTAAAGATACTAGTACTTTTTTACCCTCGTCAATCTTAACTAATCCAAAATTAACTAAAATATCCTTAATCCTAAAAAATAAAAACTATCAGCTCTCATTTCTCCTCTCTCATCTCACATCTTATCAATTTCTACTTTCTTTTCTTCTCATTTTCTCTTTTCTTTTCTAAGATTTTACGATCCAAAACTCAATAATATTTAACTTTTTCATCAAAATTTAATTTTATCCATCAGCTCCTTCATTACAACAGGTAAGTTTTTAATTTTTTACTGCATTTGAGTGTAGTTAGCAACAGTTAGCGTTAATGTGCTTTTCAATACTTGAGATTTAATTTTAGATTTTATTATAATTTGATAATAAATATTGAGTTACGACTAATTTATGGATTATTTCATACATTTAGGTGCAGTTAGGGATTAACGACAGTTAGTGTTTAATGTATTCTTTAATATTTGCGATTTAATTTTAGATTTTATTATAATTTGATAATAAATGTTGAGTTAAGACTCATTTTATGGATTGTTTGCTACATCTGGGTATAGTTAGTGATAGTCAGCGATAGTTAGTATTTAATATGTTCTTCAATATTTGCGATTTAATTATTTATTGTATTTGCTTTTTGAACAGCCAATATTGTGTGATATTTACAGTAAAATTTGTTGAATTTTGTATGACCTCAGGTTTCACTTTGTGGGATTATAAAAAATAGCACATGGATCAACTAAGATATATCACAGTTTGTTCTTTATGGATTCATGCCAAAAATAAGAAAATGGATGATTATTATTAAGATGATGAGAAGTAATTTGACCAAACAATAATTGTATATACAGTTATGTATTTTGCTAGTTTTTAGATATTGGATTTATGTTAATGGTAATGGTAATGGTAAATATATCAAAATTTGATCCTTCGTTAACTGGTATATGTACAGAATTTGATTTTGATATGTTTGAGTCAATATATAGGCTTGAGTCAGTGTGCACCAACTTTAACGAACTTAATTTTTAAAGACTCAATGATTCTCTCTTATATAATATATGGATCATGAGTTAATTTTGATATGTATTTCAATTAATTTGTATGCATGTGAAAAATCACTAAGTAAATAATCACTAACTTTGACTAACTGTGGCTAACTCTGCACTAACTTTGACGAACTTTATTTCTAAACACTTTATGATCCTTCGTTAAATGATATATGTATCAAAATTTGATTTCGATATGTTTGAGTCAGTGTATAGGTAACAAAAACATCACTAACTTTTACTAACTGTGACTAACTATGATTAATAGCATACTAACTTTAACGAACTTAATTTATAAACACTCAATGATCTTCCTGTAGATGATATATGTACAGACTTAATTTTAATATGTGTTTAGATCAATTTGCATGTATGTGAAAAGCCACTAAGTAAACAGGACTAACTATCAAAATCATTTAATGAACATATCAAAATCAAATTCTAACATGTATACCATTTAACGAAAGATAATGGAGGGTCTAGAAATAAAGTTTATCGACTTTAGTGCGGAGTTAGCTACAATTAGTCATATTTAATGATAGGTAGTACTTGTTTACCTAGTAGCTTTCCACATGCATACAAATTGATTCAAACATATATCAAAATTAACTCCTGATAAATATATCATCTAAGAGAGGATCATTAAGTCTTTACAAATTAAGTTCGTCAAAGTTGGTGCATAGTTATTCACAGTTAGTGAAAATTAGTGACATCTTTGTTGCCTATACACCGACTCAAATACATCAAAATCAAATTTTGACAAATATACCATTTAAAAAAGGATTATGGAGTGTCTAGAAATAAAGTTCATCGAAGTTAGTGTGGAGTTAGTCACAGTCAGTCATTGTTAGTGATAGTTAGTAACTGTTTACTTAGCGACTTTTCCGCATGTATACAAACTGATTAAAACGCATATCAAAATTAACTCCTGGTATGTATATCATCTAAAGGAGGAACATTGAGTATTTAAAAAATTAAGTTCGACAAAGTTGATGCGCAGTTAGTCACAGTTAGTGAAAGTTAATGACATCTTTGTTGCTTGTATATTGACTCAAACATATCAAAATCAAATTATGATACATATACCATTTAACGAAGGATCATGGAGTGTCTAGAAATAAAGTTCATTGAAGTTAGTTAAAGTTAGTCATAGTTAGTGATAGTTAGTGACTATTTACTTAGTACATTTTTATATGCATACAAATTGTTTTAAACACATATCAAAATTAACTCTTGGTATATATATCATCTAAGAAAAAATTATTGAGTGTTTAAAAATTAAGTTCGTCAAAGTTGGTGCTCAATTAGTCATAGTTAGTCACAGTTAGTGAAAGTTAGTGACGTCTTTATTATCTATACACTGACTCAAACTTATTAAAATTAAATTTTGATACATATACCATTTAACGAAGGATTATGAAGTGTCTAGAAATAAAGTTCATTGAAGTTAGTGCGGAGTTAGCCATAGTTAGTCATAGTTAGTAAAAATAGTATGGAGTTAGCCACAATTAGTCATAGTTAGTGATAGATAGTGACTTTTTATTTAGTGGCTTTTTACATGCATACAAACTGATTCAAATACATATCAAAATTAATTCATGGTATATATATCATCTAAAGGAGGATAATTGAGTGTTTAAAAATTAAGTTCATCAAAGTTAGTCCACAGTTAGTCATAGTTAGTCACATTTAGTAAAAGTTAGTGATGTCTTTGTTGCCTATACACTAACTCAAACATATCAAAATAAAATTTTGATATATATACTATTTAACGAAGGATCAAATTCTGATAGATTCATCATTAATAGTAACATAAATCCAATATCTAAAAACTAGGAAAAATACATAACTGTATATACAATTATTTTTTGGTCAAATCACTTCTCATCATCTGAATAATAATCATCCATTTTCTTATTTTCGGCATGAACCCATAAAGAACAAGCTGTGGTATATCTTAGTTGATTCATATGCTCTTTTTTGCAATCCCACAAAGTGAAACTTAAGGTCATACAAAATTTAATAAATTTAATCGCAAACATCTCACAATATTGATTGTTCAAAAAGTAAATGTAGCAAACAATTAATCGCAAATATTGAAAAACACATTAAACACTAACTGTCACTAACTGCACCCAAATACAGCAAATAATCCATAAATGAGTCTGAACTTAACATTTATTATCAAATTATAACAAAATCTAAAATTAAATTACAAATATTAAAAAACACATTAAACACTAACTGTCGCTAACTATCACTAATTGCACCCAAATGTAACAAATAATCCATAAATCATTATTAACTCAATATTTATTATTAAATTATAATAAAATCTAAAATTAAATCTCAAACATTAAAAAATACATTAAATGCTAACTGTCGCTAACTGTACTCAAATGCAGTAAAAAATTAAAAACTTACCTGTTGCAATAAAGGAGATGATGGATAAAATTAAAGTTTGATGAAAGATTTAGATATTATTGAGCTTTGGATTGCAAAATTTTAAGGAATAAGTGAGAAAATGAGAAAAAAGAAAAGTAAAAGTTGATAAGAGATGAGGTGAGATAGGAGAAAAGAGAGCTCATAGTTTTTATTTTTTAGGGTTAAGAGTATTTTAATCAATTTTGGATTAGTTATGGTTAATGAGGGTCAAAAAATATTGGTGTTTTTAAAAAGAGATCATTTTAGGTAATTTTTCAAAAAAATATAAATTCAGAAGATAATATAATTAAATTGAAAATTTAATAAGTAAAGCATATAAACGTTATAAGTTGAAAGAGTTTAAAGAGTTATATATGTATATTTAGTAAAAAATAAATGATAATCTTCTTCCACCCACCCATGTCAAGAAATTTTACTAAGACCAACCAATTGCTTTCCACTCTTTTTATAAATTTTATATATTTTTTGTTGTGTCTTTTTTTTTTTTTTTTTTGTAATTTCGTGTTTCACAGCTAGATGGGTATAAAATAATAGTTCAAAATTGTAACTATTTTTATTTAATTTGTTATATACAGGCACGCTATGGGTAGTGGTTGAATTTGAAGTTCAACTTTTCTTCGATTTGTTATATATATATATATATATATATATATTGGCATATTAATGGATGTTGGTTGAAATTGAAGTTCAGAAATGAGGTAGACCGAAATTAGTGGTGGATATAATTCAGTTAACCGATTGAATTTTTATTTAACTGATCAAAAATTTAGTTCGACTAATCGACCGATAATTTAATTGGATCGGTTCAGTCGAAGAGTTTAGAATATTTCAATTTTTTGTTTGGTTAATAGTTAATCAATGTGGTTCAGTCGGTTAACCGATTAACCGAACCATTTAAAAAAAATTAATTATATATTATTTTTGTTTGATTCTTTAATTATATAAATTTTTATTATAAATATACATTTTTATTACAAAATAAAGTTATATTTTATTTATTTTTATTATAAATTTTATTTATTTATTTAATTATATTAATTTTTTTATAAATATAATTTTTATTATAAAATTAAAAAATTAATCAGTTTAATTAATTAATCGAATCGACCGATTTAGTTCGATTAATTAATTAAACTGACCAAATTAGAAAATCAGTTGAGTCAGTTAATAATTTTCTTATATTTTAATTTAATTAACCAAATTGACTGATATACATCTCTAACCGAAAATCACAACGGTGCAAAATTAATGAGGAAATTATGGTGTTTAAGCAAGAAACTGACATGAAATGTTATGCCTTATTTTCATGAAAATATAAAATTAGAATTTGAAATTTAGTAACGAGAATACAACATTTTAAGTTTTTCAAAATCACATTGTATATATTATAAAAATAGTTTTTTTTTACATCTTCTTTAAGTAAATACTTATAGAAAATAATAATTATTTATTTAATAAAATATTTTAAAATAAAAATAGAATATTTTAAATAAAAAGGAACCTTACTAATTTTTTATTTTAAATTTAAAAATAAGAAATGGAAATTAAAACTAAAAAATAAAATAAAAATATTTTTATAACTAAATAATATAAATAATTTTAAATAATTTCATCATTTAATCCAAAAAATTAAAATTAGAGATAAAATTTAGAAATAAAAAGTAAATTTTAGGTTTTAAATTCTATTATAGACCAAATTTATATTTTTACTTGTGGATCTGATTAATCATAAATTTTTATTTAAATTATAATATTAAAAATTAAAATATTTTAAAAAATATATCTCATGTATAAAAAATTATTTATTAATATATATTAAAATAAATAAAAAAATATATTAATAAATATTAAAATATAATTATTTATTAATATTTTAATTATTTATAGATAATTAAAAAATTATTTAAAATAAATTAAAAAAATTATTTAAAATTATTTAAATAAATAATTTATTAAAATAATTTATTTGAGTTTTTATAGATAAATAATGTATTAAAATTATTTAAAATTTTAACTCTAATTCAACTCTAATAATTAGAGTTTAATAAATAAATAATTTAATAAAGATTCTTAAATAATTAAAATAAATAATTAAAAACTCTAATTCAACTCTAATAATTAAATAAATTATTCAACTCTAATAATTAAAATATTAATAAATAATTTATTTTTATAAATACATGAATATTTTAAGATATATATTTTTTGTCGTATATTTTATTTTGCAATTATTAAGTAAAGATGAAAATTTTAACATATATTCCGTTTATATCTCTTTTATTTTTTATATTAATGAAATTATTTTTTATAAAATTACGTTAATATTAAATTTTTATTTATAATTATTTAATTTAAAAATTATAATTTATATTTTGAATTTTATAATATTTTAAAATTTTTATATTTAAATGAATTTGGATAGTAAATAAATAGTATTAAATAATTTTAAAACGAATATGAATATAATTATAATCGAATTTAAATGAATATAAATAATTTAAAAATTAAACGAATTTAAATATATATAAAATAATTTTAATGAATTTCCTACCTATTATATAAGAGTCATAATTTACAAGAGATAATTATTAAATCAATACATAAAATAATATACCCCTTGTTTTTGTCTTCAACTCGGGATGACTCGGTCATAAAAAAAACCCAAACCCACTTGCCATCTCCACTTGCAAAAAAAATAATTAAAAAAAACCTAAAAACCTAAAATAAAAAATTAATATTAAAAAGTGCAAATTTAAAAAATAATAATATAATTAGTTCTTTAATTTAACCCTCCTAGATTCACCCAAGAAGTCAAGATGATTTGTAATGCTGACATGGCAGCACATCTGAATCTCGTCGAGATTCAAGAACCGGCCCGAGATAGACGACGAGTCAGCTCGGGAAACGACTCGGAGAATCTCTTCAAAGACAAACTCATCGCATGGAATCGTTAACGGTCCACTGTTTTTGAAACCGTACTCTTCTTCGGCTTGTACGAGGAGCTTCTTGAAAATGGGGTGGTTAAGGTACGTCGCGCGTACGATAAACCTCTTGCAACTGGCGCCAACACAGATAGCCACATGTCCGGACGGAACATCAGACGGTGCTCGTGATGCAGCCAGTCTTGCTTTCCTGCGCCACCGTTTTAGCATTTGTTGGATTCTCACAATGTGTCGGATTTTGTTGGATTTAGACATTTTCCGGGAAAGTGAGGGAAAGTGTGAACAATGTTTTTTTTTTTTTTCCGAAAGGAAGTGGGCGAATAGATGTGGGTAAGTTGTTTGAAATATATAGAAATGGCGAAAGAAGTATAGAAAAGAGGTTGGATATGGAGATAATTACGAGATTGTGTATGTTGTTTCAGTTGTAGTCAGGCCCATGTGATGGACAGGCGCAGGCAGACCACTAACATGCTAATTTTTTATTTTTCAATTGCTTTTTCTTTTCAAATTTTAAAATTTTAAAAATCCTAAAAAAAGAAAAAATTTCCGGGCGGGTTTTGCCTACCCGTCATTTGGCCCGCTTGCCGGGGTGCAGAAAAGGAAATTACCGTATTTGTCCTTTTCATAATTTGTCCTTTTTATCTTTTATTCACTTGCTATAAAAAATAAATAATTGAATTTTTTTGCTAAATATAAATATTGATTATTTAATAAATAAAATAAGCTAAATTTCATAAATTTATTATAACTTAAGCCATCAAATCAATTCTTTTTCTATATATAATTGTATGTATTTGTCATTTTCCAAAAAACATGTAATATATTAATTGGGGTTCTAATCTAATAATTTGATAAAATTATTATTAATGTAAATGTTAATCTCATTAATGTTTTATTTTTTTGTGCTAAAAAATAAATACATATAATATTTATTATATTTATATACAATATGACAAATTATTTAAAAACAATAAAAAATAAATTTTCTCAAACAAAAATAAGAACTTATGCAAATAATAAATAGGTATACTATATATTAATACATCGAAAACATTATTTCTTGTATAATTTGTGTTACACATAATTTTAAAAAATAAGAGTTAAAGATGAAATTTTGTTAAAATAACATAGAAACTCTACGTCCAAATCTTAAAAGTTATGAGACTTTACGTTCCATTTCTACCTTTATTGAATTAATTTGTTTATTGATTTCGCATTGTTTATTTATATAACTTGTAATCCATATTTATATTTTTCTTGAACAAAATTAAAATATATTATTTTAATTTATTTGATTAAAACTTACCAATCTCTAATAAGCCAAACCGCCTAAGCATAAATTAATTAAAAAAAGCCAGTTTAATTTTCTATTTACAATATTTTAGAATATTCAATTTATATAGAATGGTGTTTGTAAATCAAACATGTCTAAGAAGAAAAAGTGGATGCACCTTTACGTAAAGGTGATATACTATTTTCTTATTGATGGTCAATCCCATAAAGTTTGTAATTGTTATTTTTTTTTTCTTCATCCAACTAAAAATCCATCACTTATTCTTGTTCCACAGCTTTTGAATGAAGCAAATTATCAAGCTTGGTCTCGATCGATGAAACGAGCCCTAGTTTTGAAGAATAAAAATCAGTTCATTGATGGTAAAATCAAGCAGCCAAAGAAATCAGATCAATCGTTTTTGTTTGGCAACAATGTAATGCTATGGTAATTGGGTGGTTAACTATTTCTCATGTACCTTCAATAGCTTTGAGTATTAGCTGTATTGAGATTGCTACGGATGTCTGGAAAGATTTGCATGATCGTTTCTCACAAAACGATTCAGTTGGCATCGCTGATATTCAATAAGAGATTTTTTGCTTTTGTTCAAGGAGATCTTATAGTCACTGATTATTATACTCATCTCAAGACACTTTAGGATGAGTTATTTTCTCTAAGACCGATGCCTAGCTGTGTATGTATTCCTTCGTGCAGCTGTAATCTTCTTAATATAATTCGAGGTTATTAGTCTTCTAATCAGATTATAAAGTTATTAGCCTTCGTTGAATAAGGTTTTCTCTTTAGTAATTCAGCATAAAAGGCCAATTACAGTTCCAAGAGCAACTCTATTTGAGAGTGGTGTTGTTGCTTGTATGGCAAAATCTACTGGGTCTTCTTATTAAGGAAATAGAGGTAATTACAGTAGGAGCTTTTTCAATAATGGGAAGAAGCCTATATGCTCTTTTATGGTCATCCTGGACATACTGTGGATAAATGCTACAAAAAGCATGTATATCCACAAGGCTATTTCAATCGTAATAAATCTTATGTTTCAAGAACTTTTCCTACAATAATTAATCAAGTTCGAGGAAGTGAGTATATTGATGATGGGATTCAGGCATTCAGCTGACAGCTCTTTGGTTTCTACTCAAAATCATGATTCTGATTCTAATTGCTGAATTTGTCTTCTGAAATTTCTCATATGCATAACCAGCTGCTCAGAATACAACAATTGTGAACTCAGCTCAAGGCATTTTGCGTGCTTCTCCATGTGCTTCTACTTTTGGTATATGTCTCTCTACATTGTCTCATCTTGATTTTCCCTCTGTAACTTGGATACTTGCACTGGTGCAACTGACCACATTGCCTATGATACATCTTTTCTTTTCAATCTTACACCTATTTGCAATAGTTTTGTTCTATTATTAGATGGAACTAAGGTCCCTGTTTCTCACATGGGTTTTGCTAAGTTGTTTTCTTCCTTGATACTTACAGATGCTCTTGTTGTTCCTTACATATAATCTTGTTTCTGTCAGTAAGTTGTTAACTGACAATAGTCTCTCTTCTTTTTACTGACTCTACTTGTCTCATTCAGGACCCAACCAAGAGGATGATTGGTACAGCTAGTTTGCAGAAAGGCCTATACCATTTTCTTTCTTGTTCTGAGGCTTCACAAAATTCAGATTCTTCCGTAAATAATCTTTTGTCTTCATAAGATTCTATTTCTAATAAAATTGATTTTTGGCATTATAGGTTAGGTTATCCATCTCAGTCTAGGTTAAGAACTCTTCAAAGTTTTTATCCTGATTTAATTCGTTTTACCCTGCGGCGGACTTAGGGGAGGTCAGCCCCCCCTCAATTTTGTATATACATACACACACACACACACACACACATATATATATATGTGCACATTCTTTTTGAGCAAAAAAATACATATATGTGAATATATATTTATATTTGCACATTCATTTATATATATAAATTTTATATTTATATGTGAATTTATATATATTTATTTATATATTTAAATTCATTTATATATATATATATTTTATATTTATATGTGAATTTATATATATTCATTTATATATTTAAATTTAAATTAATTTAAATATATATATTCAATTCATTTATATATGTTTAAATTTTATATTTATATATGAATTTTTATATATTCATTTATATATTTAAATTCATTTATATATATAAATTTTATATTTATATGTGAATTTATATATATTCATTTATATATTTAAATTTAATAATTTATATGTGAATTTATATATATATTCATTTATATATTTAAATTTAAATGAATTATATATATAATTTAAATGAATTACATATACATGAATTATATATAAAAAAATTTAAATAAATGTTATTTTAATTCATAAAATTTTTGGCAAAATTCGTATATATATATATATATATAAATAATCGACTGTTTAGTGTGTTGTTAAGAGAAAAATATATAGTTTTAAAAATTGAAAACGAAACTATTAAGTAACTTTTTTAAATATGTAAAGTTATAGAATATAATTATCATCTGTTAGATGTAATTAATTTAATAGCACAAACTGTAATATTAAATATTTAATTTTATAATAAATTTGCCTCCGCCACTAGTTCTAGCCCTTTTGTTTGTGATGTATGCCATTTAGCTAAACAAAAGCATTTGACATTTCTTGTAAGTTCCGTTAATTCCAATAAACTTTTTTAAGCCGATTCATATTGACATCTGAGGTCCCACTGTTTGTTCTGTTACCGGTTATAAATACTTTCTTACTATAGTTGATGATCATTCCAGGTTTACTTGGGTTTGTCTCTTGAAATCAAAGTCCGATGCAAGAGCATCTTTTGTTAGTTTTTATAATTTGGTCAGTTTAATGCTAAAATCAAAACCATTCATTCTGATAATGGTTGAGTTTTTGTGGTATGATTTTTATAATTCCAAAGGTATAGTGCACCAAACTTCTTGTGTATCCACTCCTTAGCAGATTGGGATTGTTAAGAGGAAGCACCAACGCTTGTTGAATGTCACTAGAGCATTACTTTTTCAAAGTCATTTATCTACTGCTTTTTAATTAGAAGCTTAGGTTCATGTCGTATATCTTATAAATAGACTTCCAACTCCTTTGTTGAATGATCTTTTGTCCATTTCAAATTCTTTACAATCATAAGCCAGATTTTACCTTCTTGAAAGTTTTTGGTTGTTATATTTTGCTTCTACTCTTTCTTAAAATAGAACTAAACTTGATCCTCGAGCTGTTAAATGTGTTTTTCTTGGTTATAAGCCTGGCACTAAAGGTTTTAAGCTTCTTAATCTTTACACTAATGAAATTTTTGTCTCTCGCAATGTTCAATAATATGAAACAATTTTTCCTCTGCAAGTTACTGCCACTTCTTCAATGGATTTTCTTCTATCCTCTACTCTTTCTTCCTCTCCATCTCTTAATCCTTTTGTCATTTCAACTTCTAATTCTACTACTACAAATTCTACCTCACTTTTAAAAATATTCACTAGAATAGTTAAACCACTATCCTATTTGCAAGATTATCACCGTTATCTTCTTCAGTCTGCCTATTCTGTTTTCTCTCCTAATCCTACTCCTTATCCTCTTCCTAACTATGTTTTATATTCAAACTTGTCTTCCAATCACAAAGCTTTATCTTTCACCATTTCTACTGCTATAAAACCTACTTTTTATTCTCAGGCTTCTAAGGATCTAAAATGGCAGTAGGCAATGGACTTAGAATTGAAAGCTTTGCAGGACAATCAAACTTGGAGTGTTGTTGAGTTGTCTGAAGGAGTAAAGCCTAGAGGCTGTAAGTGGATTTTTAAAGTCAAGTATAAGGCATATGGGAGTGTAGAAAGATAAAAAGCTAAGCTTATTGCTAAGGGCTATACACGACAGGCATGTATGGATTATTTAGAGACTTTCTTACTTGTAGCTAAGATGACTATAGTAAGATGTTTTTAAGTGTTGCAGCTGCTAAGGGATGACATTTGGAGCAATTAGATGTTAATAATGCCTTCCTCCATGGTGATTTGGTGGAAGATGTGTATATGCAACCTCCCCCTAGTTTTTTTATTTATAGTAAAATCTTGAGTCTACAAGTTACAAAAGTCCTTATATGGACTAAAGCAAGCCAGCAGATAATGGAATGCTAAGTTGACTTAAGCCTTATTGAGTAGAGGTTTTAAACAATCTGTTGTTGATCTTGCTCTTGTTACTAAGACATTTGGTTCTGTTTTTGGTACACTATTTGTATATATGGATGATGTCATTTTAGCAAGTGCCAATTTGTCTGAAATTGTAGTTGTTAAGGTTTTTCTCAATGATCAATTTCAAATTAAAGATCTTGGGTCACTCAAATATTTCTTGGGTTTGGAGGTTGCTAGATCATCTAAGGGTATTCATTTGTGCTAAAGAAAATATGCACTAGAATTATTACATGATGATGGTCTTATTGATTCTAAGCCAATTGCAACACCTATGCATTTTTGGAAGATGTATATGGTTATAGGAAACCCATAAACAGATTTCTTTACTTGACAACCACTAGACCTGATACTGCTTATGCAATACAGTACTTAAGTCAATTTCTTGATAAGCCACTACAAAAAAGGTGGTTTTTCCCGGTGGAAATGTAGCGGCGGTTTTATAAGTCGCCTCTAGTATATAAATGATATCTGTTAGTGGCGTTTGGTACCGGCGTTCAAATAAACCGCCTCTAATTAGCGGTTCAATAATTGGACTCGCGGTTTGCGGTTCAATTTTTCGCTAATTACCTTTACACATCTCTCATTCGCATTCTATCCTTCAAAATAACGAAACCCTAACGCAGAATATCGAAATCCTTCAAGCCGTTCCATGAATATCGTTAAAACTCCATCAAGCCATTCCTTCAAAATCCGTTGAAATCATCAAAATTCGTTCTGACTCTGGGCTTATAGGAGTTCTGACTCTTCCATTTCTATTTTAATTTCGATTTCGATTTATATTGTAAAGCGAGCGAGGTGGTTCTTCTTTTGAAGCAATTCAGGTGATTTCCTCTTCTATATTTATTTTGATTTGAGTTGATTCTGTCTGACAGTTTTATTTTCGACTTCTGGTTTTGGATTGCTTGTGATTTTTTTTAATTCTAATAATAGGTTAATCTCGTTCATAACCAAATAATTATGTAATACGTTTAACAAGTTCTGAAAGGCAGCAACTTTCGATTCCTTTTTATCGTTTAGGCCAGATAATTTTTGGGTCTATCCTGGATTTTCCTTGGGCAAATCTTATACAGTGAATATGTTGTTGGAATTATAATTTGAATTCCGTTGGGATCCATATAACCTAAAGAAAAAGTTGTATTGATCAGTTGATCGGATATGTTGGTTCTCTGCTTCCACTTCCCATATGTGTTAACCGTCTTCTTTTTTGGAATGGAAATTTCAGTGTAAATATTACAGTTTTTCTTCTAAGCAATAAGCAAGTTTTTCTGTTGGAGCTGCTGAATTTTTTGTTTCAAAGTTAATGAAATGTGTACTTTTAAATTTGAGTTGCTGAGATTTTGTAGAGTTGTGTTTTTGATATTTTCTCCTCAATTACAAAAGGAATGACTCTCTGTTCCTATAATAGAGAAGCTTCTGCTGTAATTGGAAGAGGGTTTGGGAAAAATTTCAGTAGTTTTGATTTTCTCATATGTTCTGTTTTCTTTGTTCCTAAAGCCAACAAGAGACTGAGAAAGTGTAAGAAAAATTTGTAGAAAATGAAGAAAAAGAAGAGAGAGAAAATCTTTGCTGTGTTGTTTCATACTCTGTTTTGCTGTGTTTGTTTGTTTGTGTGTTTATTTGTGTTTTAGGTAAGAGATAAATCCAACATCTTCAATTTCATGCTTTTGTAATAGAACTTTCAATTAATGTTACGAATTTCAATTAATATTCCAAGCATCTCAATTCAATTCGTAAAGCAAAGACAAATATTCATGCTCTTGTATTTGATTCATTGAAATCTTCTGCTGGAGGAATCGACTCTGTTATGTTATGGAATTATTCAATCATTGAATGTCAAATTTTGCCAAAACTTAATCTTGGTTTTAAACTAATCCCTAGTTCATATGGGTTTAGTTATGTACTAGTCAATTGGCGGTAATGAAAAATCATAATTGTAATCTAATTAGTTGTGATTTGGTGTTTTAGAATTCATTAATTATGTTACTATTCTTACAAATTCTTCTAATTTTTTGCGGTTCTGCCTTAGTAAAGGTAGTGGTTCCTAATTACCATTTATTAATTAGGCATCATAATTGTTTTGTGTTTTAGCATTCATATTATTTCTGCAGTTCTGTCTCAGTTGTGTTATTATTTTTTTTTTACAAACAAACAAGGCCTTGTTCTTAGTGTCAAATCCAATAGGTGATGGATAATAACACAAAAGAAAACAAAGCAACGTTGTTATTTGTTTCTCATTCCTTTTCTCTCTCTCCCGATATTTATATGTTCTGAAGTTCAACTATTTATCAATAGTTTCCAGATGATTAGTTTCAGTTAGTTGATGGACAGGGTACAAAGATGCTATTATCATGATTCTTTATGTCAAAATGTTAGTGTGTATTATACTTCATTGCATGCATCTCTGTGGCAGCTACAACATATTTGCTGTTCTCTGTGTGTGTCCATTCTGCATGCTGCTGAATATGTTGTTTTTGTTTTATATGATTTAATTTAATTAAGCTACTTAGGCCTCATAATAAGGATTATAGAAGTAATTTAATTAAGCTACTTGAGGCTTACAGTAAGGATGGTAGGAGTTATTAACTATTTTATTAATTAAGTATAAATTTGCTTTTTGCTTATTAAATAAAGCTTTAGCTATAGTATCGATGGGATTATTACCATGGTAATGCTTCAATCATTTTGAGTTAGTGGATCTAACTTTTTTCTTCCCTAGGTTCTCAATACTATGACATTTATGCTTTAATTATTTTGTACTTCAATTGGCTTTATTTACTTGTTTTCTCTTGCTGAATTTTAGAAGCTGTAAAACTCAAAACTTAATTGTTGGGTTGCACATTAGTGTAAAATATTATAGCACCAGTGTCATCTTTTAGCCTACTTCATTATATAATATGAGCTTTTTGCACAAGTTTCTATGACTTTTAAATTATGTGGTTTAAAGTTTAATACTTACACTCTTTTTTTTGTGTTGGTGAATTTTTGTAGCTCGTATTGTCATTTTTAACAACATTGCAAAAATGGATAAGAGTTGGATAATAAGCCTAGATTTAGTCATGCTTATAAAGATGGGGTTCGAGATTTCATTCAATTTGCTATTCATAATGCTTCTAGTAGTGGAAAAATAATGTGTCCATACATTCGATGTGTTAATTGTACACTACAAACTCATGACGTTGTTAGAGAGCACTTAATTTGTGATGGTTTTATGAGAGGATACACAACTTGGGTATTACATGGGGAGGAGTTATCTTCTAATATGGGTGCTACATCTTCTCCTTTAAATATTTCCCAAAGAAATGAAGCTGAGCATGTGCCAAGTCCTGATAACTTAAGTCCTCCTAGGTTGCGTGACAATATGGTAGAGTTGTTGCGCGATGCATTACGTGACAATGTTCCATCTAGTAATGACATGCCAATAGATGTGAATGTTGTAGAAACTTGCTTACAAGATGGCGTTGAGGAAGAAATCCAAAATAATTCAATTGGAGTAGAGCAATTAGAGGAAACATCTGATAGGAAAACTAGTGATATGCATAAATTTTTAAAAGAAGTGGATACAGAGTTATACCCAGGGTGTAAGTCTTTTTCCAAATTATCCTTTCTTATTCATTTATATCACTTAAAATGCTTGAATGGATGGACAGGAAAATCATTTGGCATGCTTCTTGAGTTATTAATAGATGCATTTCCTGATGGAACATCTTTACCTAAATCTTTTTACGAATCAAAAAAAATAATTCAAGCATTAGGTCTTAATTATGAGAAGATCCACTCTTGTGACCACGATTGTATGTTATTTTGGGGTGAGAATAAGGATGAGGAATCTTGTAAAGTTTGTGGATCTTCTCGGTGGAAAACAAATAAGGAGAGCAATGAAAGGAATAAAAAGCCAGTTAAAGTATTGCGGTACTTCCCATTAATTCCAAGACTGCAAAGGATATACGCTTCAGCTGAAACCGCGAAGGACATGCTATGGCACAAAGATGGACGTAATAAGGATGGATTGTTAAGGCATCCTGCTGATGGAGAAGCTTGGAAGGCTTTTGATGCTCGTTATCCTGATTTCTCTTCGGATTCGCGTTATGTGAGGCTTGCTTTGTGTAGTGATGATTTTAGTCCTTTTGGAATAATGTCTACTAGTTATAGTGCATGGCCAGTTGTGCTAATACCTTATAACACTCCACCTTGGATTTGCATGAAGCAATCTTCATTTATCTTGTCAATGATTATTCCAGGAAAAAATAGTCTTGGGAATGATATTGATATTTACTTACAGCCTTTGATTGCTGAATTAAAAGAATTATGGGTTGGTGTCCCAACCTTTGATGCTTTTAAGAAAGAAAGATTTTCCTTGCGTGTTGCATTAATGTGGACGTTAAATGATTTACCTGCTTTAGCAATGTTGTCTGGTTGGAGCACTAAAGGCAAATTTGCATGTCCTTGTTGTGCTTCATCCACTAGTTCAATATGGTTGAAAAATAGTAAGAAACAATGTTATATGAGTCATCGTAGGTGGCTACCTGAGGATCATATATTTCGTAAACAAGCTGAATATTTTGATTTAACTGAGGAGTTACGGGTAGCTCCTGTGAGATCTACCGGTACTGATGTGTTGAAATAATTACATGGAATTCCACATACATATGGCAAGCAGCACAAAAAGAGGAAGAGGAATAAAAAGTCAGACATGCGAAGGAGGACAATAGAACATGCTTTTCATTTAGTGGATTGATACATTTCCATTCATTGACATCTAGTGTTATTTTTATTAAATATTTTTAATGTTATTTACAGGAGGTCAATAATGATGCAGCAAGTAACCGAGATGGATATTCTCCACTTAATATTTCGTCACATTCAAGTCATAATCCGATGGATAATGTCTAGATGGTTAGTTTGAAGGTAGATTAAAATGTAATTTAGTGATCTTTTGGCATATTGACTCGTGGTGCTTTTTAAAGCATAAGTAGTGAGCTTGTTATGAAAATCTTATTTGGCATATTGGCTCAAAGTGCTTTTTAAAAAGCACAAGTAGTAAACTTGTTAGGACAAATTTTATTGAAAGATTAATGAAATAGATTTGTTTCACTATGTAATTTGTTTTTTAGCTTACAGTATATATGTATATTAATTTATTTCAAATTAACATGTGCATTTATATTATTTGATTATAAAAGTACTTCCATTAAAAAAAGAATATAAAAAAATTGTTCATAGAATCCCTATAATCGCCTAATATAAATACTAACAAAATTGTAAATTACAAAAAATTTAAATCTAGCATTAAATTTATAGCGGCGGTTTTAAACCCCATTTACTTTCTTTTTCTTGGCTGCAAAATTATTTTACGGCAGTTTTAAAATGTACAAAACCGCCTCTACATATGCTGCTACTCAATTTTAGCGACGCATCTATTTTTTTTGTTGGTACAAAATTAGAGGCGGTTTCAATCGCCGCTACTAAATTTTAGCGGTAGCGGCGGTTAAAACAGCCTCTACTCAATTTTGGCGGAGATCCGTTTTCAGTTGAAAGAAACGTAGAGGCAGTTTTAACCGCCGCTACATGCACTACTATTCATTTTTTGCGGCAAAATTGTGATCAGTTCAGTAAGTACTCTAGAGGCGGTTTTATGACGCTGCTACTTAAACCACCGCTAATTTTGAAGCTACCTCGTCGGACCTAATAACCACCTCTACAACGTAGAGACGGTGGCATTGGCGCCGCTTGTTCGGCGGCTTTCCAAACCGCCTCTAATAATTATAGGGACGGTTAAAACCGCCTCTATGGGCTAAAAAAACCGCTGGGAAAGACCCAGATTTTTGTAGTGAGCTACTGCATTTCATCTTCAGATTGCTTACAGGGTTCAGATTGCTTACAGGGTGCTCAGATACATTAAAGTTGCTCCAGCTTAGGGTATATTCTTTTCCTCTACTTTTGATTTGAAGATTCAAGCATTCAGTGATATTGATTGGACACCTTGCCTTTTAACCAAAAGATAAGTTATAGGTATCTGTTTATTCCTTGGCACTTCTCTTGTATCTTGGAAATCTAAGACATAATATAGAGCTCTTGCTTCTGCTGCTTGTGAAATTCAGTGGGTCTCTTATCTACTTGCTGATCTTTCTGTCTCTTCTACTGTTCCCGATTTGTTGTTCTATGACAATATTTCTACAATTAATATAGCTCATAATCCTGTGTTTCACGAGCGTACTGAACACATAGATCTTGATTGCCATCTTATGAGAGGGAAGATACAATCTGGGCTTTTAAGGTTGCTACCAATGCGAAGTCAGAACCAATTGGCAGATGTTTTCACTAAATATTTGCATACTTCTTTGTTTTATTCTTGTAATTTACGTAGCAAGTTGTTTAGATTAGTTAGATTGATTAACTGTTAATATGTAGAGATTAGTTAGCTTCAGTATTCTTGCATATATACATACTTTCAGTTGTTCAATAACATATGAGCCACATATTATTCAGTTTAGTAACTTACACACAAATATAAAATAAACAAAAATGCATATAACTTTTCGATCTCAAAGTCATTCGCATTCATGACCTTATTCAAAATTTAAGTAGAGAAAAAAGGCAATGGAATTGTAAAAATAGCTTAATGCGTATTGTTTCTCTTGAAGTATAATGATATATATGATTTGATTATATTGTATTCTACTTGTCTAAGAATCGCAAAACCCAATAATATGATATTAAAATTAAATATTGTAGTAACTTAATTAGAATGACTTTAATTTTCTACCAACACCAAATCTTGTCCATATCTATCCTTAAATTATGGGTAATTGAGCTTCAATCAAGGCCAACATGCAAGTGCTTATGCTGCTACTAATCATTTCTTCATATAAATAAATAATAGTTAATTTGAAAATAATTAATCACTGATCTCTATAGATCTAAAGTAACTACCTAACTTTAAGGTTGGGCGAGAGGAATTCTCCAACATTGTAGATCAATTATAAAACCAGAAAATTTATTTATGATTTTAAATTATAAAATTGTAGACTCAACTGAGAGGAGTTCTCCAACCTTGTAGACTCAATTATATAATTTTATGATTTTAAAAATTACATATGATTTTAAATTATAAAATTTTACTCTTATACCCAACTATATTTTTTAGAATATTTGATTGTCATTAATTTTTTAATGTTAATTTTAAAATTTCTTTTATAAATTTTAATCTTTTTCTTACTTCTAATATTTATTTATTTAAATTAATTAATTAATTAATTTTTATGATATATGTGTTCGTAATATCAAACTTTATAAATTTATTTTATAATCTAATAAAACTTGAAAGCAATAAAAATAAAGATTATATGTTTTACTCATTTTATCAGTGGTTCGAAAATATTTTTTTATAATAATTTATAAAATATTGTTATGTTATTTATATATTCTACTTAGAAATGAATTTGCATTTTCAAAATTTTAAAATTATTTATACATTTGTTCAATTTTTTGATGTATTTTATTCTTAGTATAAATCCTACACTTTTATAAAATAATTAATTTTATTTTTATAAATGTTTTATTATTTCTTAAGTCAAATGTATTTTTTACAGTAAATATTTTTCTTTTATAGTTTTATAAATGTAAAAAAAATTATTAATTAAAATAAATAGGATATACACAAATTAAATTTATCATAATTTATGCCAAAAATAAATACTTATTCAAATATTTATCATCATTTTTATTTTTTTACAAATAACTTTTATTATTTTAAAAAATTTATTAATTGAAATATTCACAATTTAGGGTGAAAATAACACTTTTTATGTATTTATTATGTTTAGTAAAAAATAGTTTAAAAATCATTAACAAGGGTTAAAATGATATTGAAATAAAAATTATTGAAAATTATTTTATAATTAAATAATAAAAATTGAGTAAAAAGAAATAAAAATTAAATGAACTTGACTAAGAGTGAGAGTGATATAGGATATTAGCAAAAATTACCGTATCCGAAATTCGAATCCACTTTAATTTAAATTATTCAATTTAAGTTTTTTATACTTCTTGCAATTTAATGATTTTAAAACAGCACTCGTGCTAAACTTTATCATTGTTCAATTTTTACCTACACTTGGAAAAAAAATAAAGTGAAAAGGACATAATAATTAATATAATATTATATATTTATCTATTATTATTGTTATTAGTACTTAAAATTTTACATATTATACTAGTCAGTTTTTATATTTTTAATATTTAATTTTTGCATCCCTCTATTTTTAAATATTAAATTGTCCAGTCCTTCTATTAATATTTTCATCCTAAAAATATTAGTTAACTATTTTGATATTATAAAATAATTTATTTACCATTTCTTTATATATTTTTTTCTTTATTATTTATTAGGTCATGTTTATTTTTAATTTTATTTTCATTTCTTACACATAATTTATTTTTATTTTATAAATATTATTTTAAAATAATTTAAAATAATATGAATAATATCTTTTATTATTTTACAGACAATTCATATATATCATTTATTTTAATTTTATAGATATTACTAAAAAATAATTTTAAATAATACTAATAATATATTTTATTATTTTACAGATGATTTATATATAAAATAAAATTAAAAATAAAATAAACATAATAAATAATAAAGATAAATATATATAAAGGAAGAATAAATAAATTATTTTATAATATAAAAGTAGTTAACTAATAATTTTAAAATAAAAATATTAATAAAAAAATTAAATAGTTTAATTTTTAAAAATATATAATATAGAAATTAGTTATTAAAAATATAAAAATTGAGATTTAGCCATATTATTATAATTATAATTATTTATTTTAGTTTCTATTACTTCCATGATATCTTGTCTCCCAGTATCTTCTAAATACAGTAATTAAGATTAAAATACCAAATAATCAAAGATTTTAGGGAATATATGGTGGGGCCTGCTTATGGAGTAAAGGGCTGATTAAATGGGGTCTACCCAGTGCCTCAAGGGAAGAGAATGATGCTGCCAGTGGCTAAGGCAACATAGGATTTTTGGGTCCAAAAAGTGCCCTAACAAGTCCTTGCCTATAGCACCCTGCCCTTACCCTACCACCCCACCACTATGTTTCCTTTATTTCCGTAAGGGTACACAACCAAAACCCCTAACACAACTATACAAGTACACTAATTCACCAAAGCTTGATTTTTTTTATTATTATTAATTATTTGTGTACCAAGAAAATAATTAAAATTTGAATTTAAAATTTAAACAAGATTAATATACCCCGTGACATTTATCAAAGCTTGATTATTTGTATATCAGTATGTTATTATATGATTCTCATCACCTTATAACTAACTATCAAACAATAATTCCTTTTTCTATTTTTATAGCAAATAATAATAATAATAATAATAATAATAATAATAATATGTCATTCATGAATGAAAATAGAGCACATGATCAATGATACAGAGATTTTTTTTCATGATAAAAAAAATATTTCTATATAGATTGACACTTTTTTAGGAATATGTTAATCTACCTTAAAAAGGAATATATTAACACTTAATATATATATATACATAGTATAACTAATCTGCCTTTTAAAAAATGATAATTCTTTTACGCGGAATAATCTTACATGGCATATTATCATTTTCAATAAAATTTTATGGACACATAACTATTTATAATTTACTCGACCATTATATTAATATTTTCTTGTATTTAAATTACATTGAGCATTCTATCTTTAATTTTACATATGACTTTTAAAAGATTTTACATGTTTAATGGAAAATTATCAAAGAAAATTAACTCTAATTTAAAAGTGACATTTTAGTGTTAAAAAATAGAAAAAACAGATATACAATATCAAATTAATTATAATAAAAAAAACTTATAAGTTTATATAAGTTTAACATATGTGAAAAAAGAATGCGAAACAATCCAAGATGAGTAGGTAAGTTGGTTAAGTAAAGTTGAGCAAGTGGAAAATGATAAAGTTTGAATCCTCTAAATATCTTATTAGGCAGGGCAAAAAATCTTAACCTGCGACGCTCTGAGCAAAATTAGTCATGCACTTAAATTGCTAAACAGATATAGATAAAGATATACGCATTTAAATAAAAAAAATGTGAAACAAGAAGATATATTTTATTAAATGTGATTATGTATTAGTTGGAAATTATGCAAAAACGGAAGATAAGAATCAGAACCCTACCAACTATTGATCTCAAGAATGAATGAGTAATGGTAATTAGCTTAAAAGGGAACCTTTTCTAATTTCCATTATGTGTTTGATCATTAATTAGTGTTTACGTCAAATTAGAAGTGACTAAGATAAAATTATGAAAAGGTAGGCTTCAATTTATGGGCCTCAATCAAAGGGTAATTTTAAAATGTAGGTACATGGAAATGTTTGCCCTTAACATGCTTCATTTGCTGTTTAGAATTGACTAATCCAACCTACTGTCTTTTCTTATTTCTACTTTACCTTTGAATTTTAGGTTTTGAAGTATGAGAATTTAAAATGACTTTTTTCTTATACCATATAATATTATATTCTTTTCATCTTAAATTAATAACATACATTTCTTTTATTATTTATCTTATAAATTTATAAATATGTTAAGTATCTATTATATTACTATTTAATATTACTTATTATTTAATAGGAAAAATATATTTAAATTTATATTTTTAATAATAAAAAAAAGAAGGATAATAGGATATGCATTAAGTGCTGAAAATTGAGATGTTAAGTAAAGATATACTAACAATTATATTTAATTTTGTATTAGACAATAAAGAAGCAAAATAATGATAACTTGGTAAATGGTAATGGGTTCTTTCCAAACTACCAATTAACACCAACTTTTAACTTTTTTTAGCATGAGGGAAGGATTTAAGTTTAATGCATAAATTATACTTACTCCGTCTTAAAATTATAGTCTTATTTTTTTTTTGTCATCCTAATACAGTAGTTCACTTTCTATTTTGAGTTTTAAATATTATATATATTTTCAATTGTGACTTCAATTAATTAGTGTGTGCTTTTAATGTTGAGAAGCACATATGAAAAGTTAAAATGGGTTTAAATTTTGATTTTGCCTCGAGAAAAATAAATTTGGTTCCATTCTTGTTTGAAAATTTTTTCAAACATTGTTGATAAATGTGTGCGTATTAAATTGGTTGTTATCTTAGATTAAATTTATATATTAATTAGGGATATAAATGGACGAATATGAAAAAAAGTTATAGTTAAACTAACTTAACTATTTTTTTAACTATGTTAAATAGAAATGAGACTATAATTTTGGGATAGCACGAGTTTATGTAATTACCGTCAATTAATCAATATTTAAATGCTAATCTTAATTTAAGTTCTAGATAATTATTCATGCAAGATAAAAGATTTGCATATATAGATGTATATTTTAAATTTCAATTAAATGTTAATGGTCGAATTCAACCTCCTCAATCAGTAAATCATCCCAATTTAGCTTGAATAAAGAGGTTGAACTCAATATGGATAACATTTTTAAAATATATAGATATATATTTTAAATTTCAATTAAATGTTAAAGGTTGAATTCAATATAAAATAATAGATTAATATTTTGAGAACTAGATTGGATGGATCCAACAATCAGTTTTTTTTTTTTTTTGAGAAAGATCCAACAATCAGTTAAATTCGATTATTCAGTTTTCTTATTAAAAATCAGTAATGAAATAATTTTATTATTAATTATATTTGATATATATTTTAACCATAAATTAGGATTTGAAGGACAATGAATATGATCTAAAAGAAAAAGTAGTTAGCAATTACACCATTGAAAACAACTTCTTACTTACCAGATAGAGAGAGAGCAGATCAATTTTGCAATTTTATTTGGGACGTAGCTTTAAATTAATTAGATTCTTTACGACTCTTCAGTCTAATTAAATCAATCAACTTATTTATGTCTCTTCAAGTACGTGCCTGTATTTTTAGTTGACATACATTATCACCTCAAGTTTCTATCACTTCATTCTTTACTTATTTCTAAATAATTTGTATATGAATATCTGTATATATATTATTATAAATATTCTAACTTTTTTAAGAGTATTTATTCTAAATAAAAACTGTTGACAAAATAAATGAAAATAATCAATCTAAATAAAATTTTATTAGCTGCTAGTTATTTCATGAAAAATAATTAAATTAATTTCAGAATGAGTTAAAAAAAAAAGGATAAAAATTTTGATAGAATTATATTTCTTTTTAACTACTTTATCTCTTTAATTTTTTACTTATTTTTAATTTATTTATATAATTTTATATGAATTATTATTTTTAACAGGTGCTCCCAAAATGCTCATTATAAATAACAAAAAAAAATTTAAAAGACTTCAAAATTAAATCCATTATTTTAGTAAAAGTTTTTCATTAATATATATCCACCGAGAAGAGTATCCACATAGCATAGGTTAAAATATTAATTTTTTTTTTTGAGTAAAATAAAATTGTTTAAATAATAGAACCCCAAATATTTAGGAAGATTTATATTTATGAAATGAGTTTGAATTAAATTTAAAAAAAATAGTATCATGCAACTGACAAACCGACAGAATAAGTATAAGACAGTCCAAGAACTACAAGAACTGAAAAATCCAGACGTAGATACAGTTGACACCTAAAAGTACCAGAAAAAAATAAAATAATATTTTTAAAAAACTATAGTAGTTTCAAATAAATTGTACAAAGAAATTAAATAATGCAAGGAAATGGGCAGAAAGATAAACTAATTAATAAAATACGGCTCGCTCTACTATATCTTAAGATACGGGTACGTAGCCGGTTCGTAGGTCAAATCCAGTCAGTCAAAATATAAGCTATTTTAACACGAGACTACGTACCCCTATCAAAATATATGTATTCACTAAAAAAAATTAGATTAATTTTTCTGAAATTTTTTTTTATAGAAAATATAAGTTTATATTTATATAACATATTTTTTTAAATTAAAAATAGAAACAGTTTTTTTATTTTAAAAAATTTTAGAAAATATATTTAAGATTTTTTTAAAAAATTTCTTTCATAAATAGAGTCTAATTTTTTAATATAAAAAAAGAATTTTCATATTAGTGTCAAAAAAATAATTTTCTATTTTTACTTTGTGAACATATTTTCTAAATTTTTCAATAAAAAATGAATACTATAATTTTTTTAAAAAGATTGAAAATAAAAAATAAAATACTGTTTTTTTACAAGTAAACAAAACAGTGCTTCTCATATTAAAGTGGCTTATATTTTGGTGTGTCTGACGCACCGGTACTTTAGAAATTGTACGTCGTCAGATTCAGATTCATTACAGTAAATTCCACCCTTCATTTAAAAAAAGAAAAAAAAAATTAAAGCTTATACTGACCCTTAATTTTTTCTTCTGAATCCAATTAAACTCAAAATTAATTTATGATTAAGTTAGTACTTAACATTTAAAATTTAATATAATAAAACTCCACATATAATTCCTTGACTTTTACCTAGTAAATAATATTTTCTTTTACTTTTCTTAATTTTCCCAAATCATATACATTCATTTCCAATAGTTTTTATTTTCTAGTTAATGATGGATATTGCTAGTTAGTGATACAGGCCCGGCCCTGAGGATAGACACTAAGTGCGACTGCCTATTGCCTATGCTAGAAAGTATAGAATAGGGGCTCAAAATCCTAAAAAAAAAATCATGCATTAAATAGCACAATAGCAGCCAAAAAATAAAATAAAATCTTGGGTTAATTTTATTTCTTTTTTCTTCTGCCAAAATATCGTTTCATATTCCTTATAGCCTCTCCGACTTGTCTTCTACCAAAAATCCAAAAGACTTGCATTGTTCCTTAATGTTGGTCCCAATGTTAGGGCCCTCTTTCTCATTATTCACCTAGGGCCCTAAAAATCTCAGAAACGGGGCTGTAGTGATACTATATTTATTCAGACGAAAAAAATAGTTTTTATTTTTTAATTTTAAGATATTTACTTCCGTTTTCTTTGTTAAGCAAATTTTTATTTTTAAACAAATCAAATTAATTTTTATCACAATAAAATAGAATCCAACAGATAAAAAAGTTTTTTTTTAATTAAGGACTAATTTTCAGTAAACCAATTTTTAATTGTATTACTAAAATTAATTTTAATTTTAATTACATATAATTGAAAAATATTATTAAAATCATTTAATTAATTTAAATTTTATTTACTAAATATAAAGTAAAAACAGATAATAGAATCATTAATTTTAACAGTTAGTCAGGGGCTTAAATAATAATTTTTTTTGAGTCTTGTGTCTAAATGAGCTCTAAAAAAAAATTTTAAAAATCAATTTATAATTTTACAAAAATATTAGTGGTTTATTTGCACATTCTTCTTTATATTCGTTTTCTATGATGTTATACTGTGTGGGTTGGTTGCGAGACTTAGGAAAAGGGCAACACAAAGACAAGGTCGTGCATAAGTGGCCTGCGTTTTGAATGAGAATAAACATTTATTATTATTTAATTTTTCAGTTTCGCAGACTCTCTCTTTTATTATTATTTTTTTAAAATTATTATATTTAGCTATATAGGTTATTTGGAAAATTTTATTATAAATTTAGTCTATATTTTTACTCATAAACTAAATCAATCAGAAATATTAATTTAAATTATAATATTTTAAAAAATATTTTAATTAATTTTATTTTTAATTTATATTTTTTAATTAGTTTAGTCTATGAATAAAGATATAGATCAAATTAATATTTAAATTTTTAATATTATTTATTAGTTAATTATTATTGGTACCATATGTCATTTTAAGTTTATAGTTAGTTGATTCACCAAAGATATTAATGGATTTAATTAGTAGCCGAAAAACTGTAGAAAGCAGGTCATGTTGTTTTTACAAATGTGTTAAATTGTGGTAAAATCGCCGTGAATTGCTTTTAAGCGGGTGATTTGGAATGCCGAGATATTTGATTTATTTGATTTGATTTGATTTAGATTTTTTTTATATGAAACTTCATTCATATTTAAACTTAAAATTTTTTTAAAAATTTTAAATCTCTCAAATTTTAATAGTATATTTAATAAATTGCTGAAAAAATTAATTACTAAGAATATATTTTATAGAGATATATTTTATAGATTGTATTTTATTAAAAAAGATTATATTACTAAAATATGCAATAAAAAACTGAAAAAAATAGATTAACTTATTTTGTTACAACCCAATTTTATAGAGAAAATTTAAATAATACATAAATTACTCTTATACCATATTTTTTTATTTTATCATATTTTAAATTAAAATTATAATTATCTTTTAATATATGAATTCTTCAATCAACTTATCCGGTAAAATATTTTTTCTACTCTCCCTAAATAAAATATTTTATCAACTGGTTGATAAAGTTTAATGGGTTTGACATTTTATTTTACATGGATTATTTACAAATAAATATAGTATTTTTAGTCAAACAGAATTATTTAGTCAATTTTTTAAAAAAATTTATGCAACCAAATGCACTATAAGTCTAATATGAGCAATTTCACGTCTATTAAAAATAAAAATATGATTCAATTAATATAAAAATAAATTATCTAATTTTAACACTTAACTTTAAAGTTAACTTTTTTAAATCTATATTTAAAAAAATTAATATTAAAAATCTAATATGGTATAAGATCTTAATGAATCAGATAATAATCATTGAAATATAAGATATGAATAATTATATATTTATTGAATAACTTTTAGAGTGAACTCTCCTAAATTTATATTTAAAAAATATTTAACCTCAAAAATTTAACAGTCACTGAATTTTAAAATTTATTAATTCTTAACTTGAAATGCTTTTCACATTGCAGAAACTTGCAATGTGGTAAACACATATTATAGCTAGATAATTTTACATATAACAATATATAAACATTAATATCAATTATATCTAAAATTTATTTATCATTTTTTTTTGTAAAAATAATTTTACTCTTTGTGCTATTCAAACTTTATATCAACTTCCATAAACTAGATTAATGGCAGATGCAGTTCATATATAATAACTCTTTCTAAAATTAATCCAAATTAAAGTTTCATGGTTTAGTCCTCCAATGTTTTAATCAAAAGAGGAAATTACACCATTTACTACATTTTAATTTTATTTTTACTGTGTTTTTTTTTTCATTTTCAAACTTAATTTCCTTTTCCTTTTTCTTTTTTTTTTATTTTTTTAAAAAAACACGGTGTTCTTATTCTTAATGTTTTGACGCCTAACGTGCCGAGCTTCACGCCATAATCACCAACATTTTCTTGACTAATTTGAGATCTTATTCTACGATTTTTGACAGAAACTGAAATGAACAATCAATTAAGACTCTATAATGGATCACATCGAAGAAATGAACTGTTTTAATAGCGGGTCATCAAGAATATTTTCCTTGACGAATAAGAAAAAAAAAAGGCTGCTGCGATTGTGAGATTGCTTTATTCAATCCAAACAGCCTCTCTCTAAGCCTTTTTTTTTTAAAAAAAAAATATGAAAATATAGGTTCCTTTTCCTTTGTTTTCTTCTTCTTCATCATCTTCCTTTCCATTCAATTTTTTACACTTTTGATTTTGATTTTTTTTATTTGTAAAACTTTTATGTTGGTTTATTTTTGTAGTTTTTGTGTTTTAAATGTAAATATAAAATATGCATGCATTTAGAATTTCACCTTAATTACATTTATATCGACATGAAAAATTAATTTTACTCACTTTTGAAATAAATTGTCATGAGTTAAATTAAAATACAAACATATGTACAACATGGATACTATAACTCTGAGCTTTGTGAAATGGATATAAAAATGACTCTACTTATATTACTAACTCTGCATGTGCATTTAATATAAGTTAATAGTTAAGCAAAAATAAGTAACATAGACGTTAACACATGTCAACATCTCAAATATAAACTTGAACACCAAGTTTGGACACTAAACAAAACATAATCAAAAGAATTGATATAATCAAAATGACATAATAAAAAACGGCACATTTAAACAAAAGAATTATCTGACTGTTAATTGACATGAGGGTAAAATAAAAAAAAATAGCAAAATCAGTATAACAATTTTACTTTTCTTTTAAATATTAGAATAGATATTTGAGATTTTTTTTAAATATGATGCAATCCATATATTTAATAAAATATTTCAAAGAAAGAGATTTTTTTTTTAATTTTTTTAGTTTTTCATTATTTTATTTTTTTAATCTATGAAAACGGCTACATTTCATATATAAAATTTTCAAATATATGAAGCTGGACCTTGAATATAGATTTTTTGTAATTAATAATTTTAAAAGTGATGAATATCATATACACAAGAAGTGATAAATTAATAACATTATATCAAACTCTTTTATTATTTACTCAATTAAATTGAGATATAATGATTTTTAAATTTAATATTAAAATCAGTAAATCACTAGATAAGTTAAATCACTATATTATGTGATTCTTAATTTGTTTGCTTTTTATTATATTTAACAGATTATATATAACATATATATTATATAACTAAAAAGCACAATATATAACAGTTACGTATTATTATTTAATCTATCATATACGCATATATATATATATATATATAATATATGTTCTATAATTAAAAATATAATTATTATTATTCATCTCTAATTTATTATATATGTCTATTTATATATAATATATATATTTTATAACTAAATATATAATTGTTATTCCTCTTTAATCTATTATATATATATATATATATCTGTTTATATGTTGTTTATATATATTATATAATTAAATATATAATTGTTATATACTCTTATTTCTCTTTAATCTATCATATATATTTACTTATATGTAACATAGATATCACATAACAAGATATATATTTATTATATACGTAAACATATATATCATATATGTAATTATTCATTTCCAATCAATCATATATATTTATTTATACATAATATATATATCATAGAAGTAAATATATATGTTATATAACTAAATATATATGTTATATAAACAACTAAAGAATGACAGTATTATAAATATAGGGCCCCATATTTTAGCTTGTCTACTTTTTTACTGTATTTTAAAATTTTTTTTACAATATTTTTGAAACTTGTTTTTGCAATATTTTTTAAACCTAATTTTTTAAAGTTATTTTTGTAATTTTCCATTTATTATATATTGAAAATAGCAATGGTCAGTTGGGCTTGAATAAGTCCGATTCTAAGCCTTTTTCACAAAAGTAGATTGATCCAGCCCAAAATACTTATTGCTTAAAAGTCACTTGCAGTTTGAACTTCCCCAGATGCCCTCAGATATTCACTTCTGGATATTCTGTTAAAGATCATCAATAGCAAAACGCCCAAAACAACGAAGAAGAAGAAGAAAAAGGAGAAGAAGAAGAAGAAGAAAAGAGCTACGATTCTCTACAGTACAGAAATGCTCCACGTTCGCCTTCACCTTCACCTTTTCTACCCACACCAGCATCTCTTCCCTTCTCAACGCAGTTCATCTTCAATCACCACCATCCACTCCAATCCATGTCCGATTTGGTCCCCAGCATCAACGACCCCAGTTCATCTTCGTCCAAATCCATTAATTAACTCTATTACATGTATGGCGAAACCGAGGAGAGTGAAAAATGGTGGCGAAGCAGATTCAAAGAGAGCTTTCTGATATGCTTCTAACCGATAAGGTGCTGCAGTATGCTATTCTTCCGGAGGCTGCTTTGGGTGCTGATAGGTACTTGTCTTCTCTTACCACAATCAGCGACGTTGAAGTTTCTGCTGATTTGCAGGTACCCAGTCCATGAAATTGTTGAATATTAAATGGGTAATCGTCTATGCATTGAGTGATTAAGGGGAGTAATGATTTTTGAGTAATACATGTTTTGCTGGTGGTTAAGGTGTATGTATCTGTCTTTGGGGATGATAGAGGAAAGGAACTTGCGATTGCTGGTTTAAAGGCCAAAACTAAGTATGTTAGAAGTGAATCAGGGAGACGTGTGAAGTTGAGGCTCACTCCTGAGATACGCTTTATAGAAGATGAATCTTTGGAGAGAGGAAGCAAGGTAATGATTTGGGAAATATTATACATGCCTTATATGCATTTCTACATTGAAAAGATTGTGGCTTTAATAGTGGAAAAGTTCAAAAACCAAGCATGTGAGTAGGATATTGCTGTTTACCGTTGAATGTTTTTGCAAGATGAGATATATGGAGTAAAAAATCTTTTTCTGTTTTCATCACATTGTCATTGGTTAGTTTATCTTGATTTCCTTTAAGCATGCTACTAGTGATGAGTGATGCTGGATTTGCCAGCTATTGGTTCAGGAGATCTCTTTTACGAGTTAGAAAAACCGTTTGCTGCGGCAATTTTTGTACTTGTTTATGCGATTGAGGACTTTGCACATGATCTTGGTGGATAACCATTTAATTCTCCTAGTATGTGTTTATAAAATGTTGATTCTAATGGATGCCTACGATTAGTAAGCTCATTTGGTTTCAACTGAACTTCTGAGATTTCAGCTGGTTTTCCCCATGTTTCGTTGTTAATTTACAGAATCCTAAAGTTGTTATAGTTGTTTACATTTTTTCTTTATTTTTCGGAATCTGATCTGTTAATTTGCCAAATATAATAATTTGAGCTGATTGGGTTTTTTAGTGATAATGAACATATGGTTTTCCATTTCTTTTTCATGCATGATTCTGTCATTCTGTTAATTTTGCCAGTAATTGTAGCTTTTGGGGATGAGTTATTTAGTTGGCAGTTGATATTGATATGTTTAATTAACTCTTTCAGGTGATAGCTATATTAGATAAAATTAAAGCTGAAAAGGAGAATGCTACAAGTGAAGATGATGAGCTGGCCGAGTCATCTGAATCACCTCAAGACGATAGAGATTGGGAGGGTGATGACCCTGATGAAGACATTATTTATGTAAAATAGACATTTCTCCAATTGGTTGGCTTAAGAGTTGTTTGATTTTTGGCATGTCCATGCTTCTCATCAGGTCAGTTTTCTTATGACTTCATCTTCTTCTCTAGATGGATGATGCCTTTGGTTTCAGTTTACCACATCGTTTGATTACCCACGGTAATACAAAGATTTGCATTGATAATCATACCTTTTTATGTTATTTCTGTGAACTCTAATTTAAAATTTTTTTTATTGTAATCATGCAAAATATTGTTGTAAGACATTTCTATGATGAAGAGTTCACTTATATAATTCTACGAGTTTATGTAAAGTTCATATTTCAAAAACAAATTCAATAATCACAAAGAACACAACAACAATAATATATTAAAAATGACAGTATTGCACAGTTATATTAATAGTAAATAGTATTAGTATAATTTGCACAAAAACGAAGGGAGAACATGATATCAAATTGAATAAGCAGCAATGATTTACAAATACTGGAAATTGCATATTGCAAAAATTCAAATCAGAAAGGTAGTGTGATCTTATAGATTTTCCATATAAAATTTTATTCATTCTACTATTTAAAACATGAATTTTACTTTGTTTTTAATTTCCTAAATGTTTGTTGTGGTGGTCTCATTTTTAACTCAACTTCAGTCATCGAGATTTACTATTAAAGATTAAAATCATTTGAAATGTTTGTTAGAAAGCATGTTATGACTTTTTGCAAGTATAACTAGATACTGGAACACTTATACATAAAAAGTTCATATAAACTTGTGAGGTTACAATAAGTGTTCTTGAATCCTTCATTGAATCTGGGTTAAAAAAGCAAGTTCGACAAACCTTGATTGAAAATTTGAAATGCCTATAAGCACTTGTCCTCTCTAGTGATGTTTGAAGGGATAATCTTTTTCCTTTCTGAACAAAGAATGAATTTCCTTTCATTATTAAGTCTGCAATCCAACAGAACCTACTATCCAGAGGATTTCATAACCTGGATAGTAAGGCATAACGAACTAATTTTATTGGTCAACAAAACAACCATAATATTTCCTTAAAATCTGCATTCCTTGCATATAGAGTGATAGACAAACTTGGGAACTGAAGTGCAATAGTTCTAGCATTGGTTATATATATTTGTAAATTTTGTGTCAAACCTAAACTTTTCATGTCATTGAATGGCTGAAACCACATTTTCTTTTCCTGTTTATTAATTTTTGAACTATATGGTATATAACTTGTGGTGCCAAAGCTTTCTCATTTTAGGAATGCTTTATTCATTTATTTTTATGATAAAAGCATGTGCTTGATCTAATGCAGTGGTGGAAAGACCATAAGCATATATTGTTAACAAGGCAGAAGTAAGCTTTCGTTCTTGGTGCTCAGCTAAGTAAATCAGAGATCATGTAATCTTCCTGTGAATTTTACTCATTAATTTGTCCTACTGGTCTTTTTTGGAGTTCATGTTTGTAGGATATTACAATTAAGTTTCAGGTTCAATGTGAGGGTAGTGTTTAAAACAACTAATTTTATTAGTGTTTACCTTCCTTATACTTCTACTCATCAGCAGCAATCTATCTGCACCAACTATATAGTAAATCTGTGAGATCTCGGCATTCAATCCCTTTTTTTGACCCTGGTATTTGGAAAGGTGCTCCTTTTTTCTCTTCATCTTGCTATGAAACTATTATAAGAGAAGTATCTTTGCTATATATATATATTTATTGTCATTGAAAATAGAAATTTATGTTCCTTTATGTGTCCATGGTGATGGTGATGATGACAGAAGTGACAAATTCAGCCTTTTTTCCCTACTTTCATTAGGTTAATTTGTGAGTAAATAAAAACATTAATAGCAATTAATTGTTCAAACTGTTAATTCTAAAAGACTTTGGAGATTTGATTTTATATTATTAGACTATATTATCCTTACTCAAAATTATTATTAATTTTGTTTCTTAAATTAATTTTTCATGATATTGCTTTAATTTATAAATATTTATTCAGATGATATTTATAATATTTGAAATAACAAAAAAAGGTTCATACATGCAATATAATTTAATCATGCAGTTACCAAATCACTAACTTTAAAAGGCACCTACTCTTGTTAATTAGCTAACCAGCTGACTGTCAATATCAATTACGAGTGATGATAGCCAATTATTATGAACATTTAAATCAACAATCAAGTGGGTGTGTGAAAATTTTAGAATTAGTTCACATTAAATTAAAAAAAAAGTATTTCATTTGTTCAAATGCTAACATTTTATGATAATTATAATAAAAACTCAGCAAGCAAATCAATCAGGCTTTTAGCGCGTCATGGAAGCCCCCAGGTTGACCTTACCTAACAGCAACCTACATGATATGATTGTTTACAGCTCGTATATCCAGCTACCAACAAGATTAAGATTTGGCTAGATTTACTTGACGAACAAATATAAAGAAACATCTTGATGGATGCGTAACAAAATCTCACAGAAAAGCAATTTCAGGAACTGAGAATTCAGAAAAAGAGGGTAATCTATAGACAATAACATCAACGGGCAGAAAACGCCCTATAATATATCTATTGGAGAAAAGAGTGTGGTTCTTCTACAATTTTGTCAGATCAAGGATAGAATTTGAACCTATAACAATGGATTTTATACGAGTACATCAAAAATACCGCCCCTCCAACCTCTTGGATGCAGGCAGTCAGGCACATATACACTGCAGCTAAGGAGAAAAAGCAACAATGGTCCCCAATTAGCATAAATTCAGCTGGGAAATTGAAGTTCAATAACACAAAAACTACTAGTAAATCCTGCAGAGCATCAGTGACTTTCCTGCAATTTTAGCTTTTCCTTGCCCATTGGAATTTTGAAAAGGAAAATATAAGGAGTTCTTCCAAAGAGATGCACAAGTCCTTTATATAATACAAGAATTAAGCAAATCTATAGTAGAACATGGTTTTAAGGTTGCAGGAATGAACTACAGTTTCAAAAACTCTTAAATGATCCAACCTAACTCGCCAAGCATACAAATTTACTTAATATCATGCTCGCACGTTTGCCATATGAATTCAATTATCAGGAGAACAATTATCGACGAAAATATGAGATAAAGAACTCCTCAAGTAAGTCTTTATGAGGCCAAATGTAGAAAAATCAACGAATGAAGAAATTACAATGAGCAAATTACACTAATAGAGAGAGTATTCTTCCAAAAGTTAGATTTCAACAAAATAGAATGAAAGAACTAACATATGGATGGAATCATTTGTTAAGCAAGAAAACGGAAAAGACAGACAAGAAGTAGCAAAGATTTATTAATTGAATCAAGGGAAGATCAATCTTCCATCACTTACTCATTGTCACCTAAGCAATACAAAACAACCTTCATGGCGATCAAGGAATACTGAGTAAATAGTTTTCCAAAAAACAAGTTAAGCACTTCCAGAATTTTTTTTTTGAAAAAGAGATATAACCAGTGAACCATGGTCTAGAAAAGCTTTACATCAAAATGAGGATCTGGTTCAATTTAATTGCTTTGCATTATTCCTATGCCAGCAAAACTCAACTCTACTAACTTTTGAAAAAACAAAATTTCTCAGTGATGAGCCTTTGCTTCAGCTTTCTTTTGAGACTTTGCTTTTGCCTGTATTTGGAAGAAAGCATCAAGTAAGCATTTATTCATATCCTATTCCAATAAAGTTATGTCTTTGTGTGTGAGGCAGAGAGAGGGAGTATTCATAAATGTTCCCTGTTAGAAGTTAGCATCATGAGCAAGCAAGTTTATGCAACAAAAGAGACAGAAGTAAACAGACAAGAAGACATTAACACACCACTGGAGATGAGTTACAAAGACAAATGAATGATTTATGAAACAAATAAAATAGGACAAATAAACATTACATAAAATATTACAATTTTCACTTAAACAATGCTATACCGACAGATAAAGAAAGTAAAGTAAAGGGGATAAAATAAGTCAAGTGAACAGGAAACCACCTCAACCAAAAGATGCACAATTGCAGATTACACCAACCACCGAGACAACTCGGAGAAATTATTTAGCATAGATTTATCCTAGTAAGATGCATTGCCATAATGTTTCTCCATTAACTCTAAATTCTATACATAAGCGTCTAGAAATTATTTGTCACCGCCCGTTAGCTTATTTAACTCCACTGAAAGACGGAAAATGCAATTCTCAATCTTCTACTCCCGAAAAGAAAAGGCCTACCCAGTTGGCTATTCACAACAACTTAGAAGAAGCACATAACCATGTTTATGAATATTAAATAACACTAATTAAACAACTTAAGTACTAAACAACACTAATTGTCTGCAAACAGAATTCGTTATTGAATAGAATCTACATCGAAATCAAATGAACAAGTACATATCCATCAAAACAAAATTCATTATAAGGGAAATGGGGATTGCAATCGAATATAAGAATGTCGAAACGCACTTTAAAAATTAATAAATCAGATTAGAAACACACACAATGAAGTAATGTACCTTTAGATATTTGAGCTTCATGTTCCCATACACAAGACCCAAAGAAACAGCTGATACACGAACCACCTAAAAAAACCAATAATAAGTATAGAGAAATCAATTCAGCAATCGCTACAAACAAAATGATGTAATATTAGGGATTTTTTACTATTTCTCTTTTATGTTTTCTTGCAATTTCTGAGTGACCAAACAGATGATTGAGAAAATTACCAGGGCCAAGGTACTAATGCCGGAGTAGGGTCCAGGTGGCGGCGTCATTTTTGGGGAGATGAAGGGGAGTCGTAGCGAAGATTGGGTAAAAAGAGGAGCTTTGCAACGAGAAGCTAAAGACCTCGATTTTTATTTTGGAATCGGCTGACACTACGTTACTATAGGAGAAAGGTGCGAAAAAAAAAAACTTTTTGTTCTAAATAAAAAAAGAGAAGATATATAGAATGAGAAATTTGAAAAATTTTTTTATTATTAATTATATATTTTTTATTATTTATAATGGGAATATATATAATGGTATAAATAGAATTTAAATAGATAAAAAAGATTACAACTATTATTAAATTAAATTTTAATTTGAATAGGATAAAACTAATCATAATTTTGATATAATAAAGTTAATCCAATTAAATAGTTATTTACATATTTTTAATACTTTTTTTTTTATAACTACCCCTATAAATATGCCTCGTTAAAATTTTACAAAGAAAAATTTAGTGGTATAAAAACTTAGCGAAGAAAAAAGAGTACAATATTCATAAGTAACTACCCCTCAAAAATATATTCAACTAAGATATTTTAAGTGTACGCATTCTAATATTGTATATATATTTTTTGAAGACTAATATCGTCAGTGTCTTTGTGAACAAGTTTGTTGGATTGTCACTTTAATGAACTTTACAAATATCAATTTTTTCTGAGATGATTACCTCTATGAATATGCTTTGTTAAAACATTGCAAAGAAAAATTCAGTGGGATAAAAACTTAGTGAGGAAAAAAAAGTACATTATTTATAAGTAACTTATCCTAAAAAATATATCCAACTAATATATTTTAAGTGTACGCATTCCAATATTGTATATATATTTTTTGAAGATTAATGTCGGTAGTGTCTTTGTGAATAAGTCTGCTGGATTGTCACTTGAATGAACTTTGCAAATATCGACTTTTTCTTCCTTTTATGAGTGTAAAAGAACTTTGGTGATCTATGTTTGGTCATATTACTTTTTATGCAGCCTCCCTTAATTTGTGCAATACACACTATTACATTCATGCAATATTGCCGGTTTATCGCCTTCTATATGTGATCCGCAAGTTTTTCTAATATGTTTGATTATGATTCTCAATCATATATATTTTCATCTGATTTCATGAATGACTAATATCTCTGAATGATTTAGTAAAGTAGCAATGATTATTTGCTTCACACATTACCATGAAATACAATATTATTAAATGTGAAAGCATAACTCATATCAGATATGCCACGTAGATAGCATATAACATGTTTTACTCAATTTTAATATTTTCCAGTTGGTGTAAGACTAAACCTTGTAAAATAAATTAACTGCAAAAATAATATATGGCTTAGTATTGTTAACAAGATATAAAATCACTCTTATTATAATGAGATATGGTGCTTCAAGACTAAGAATCTCTTCATTATCTTTTCGTGAGCGAAAAAAAAAATCTTCTTTTACATCAAGAGAATGAATAACTATTAAAGTGCTTAATGAGTAATATTTATCCATATAAAATTATTTCAAGATGTTTCGATATACGATGTTTGATGGACAATAATTCTATTTGACAGATACTCAATTTGAAATCCAAGACAATTTTATTTTTTCAAGATCATTCATTTCAAATTTCTTCCTTAAATAATCTGCAGTAATTGAGATCTCTTGTGGAGTTTTCACTATATTTAAATCATCAACATAAACTGTAGCTATAGTAAATTCTGAATTCATCTTTTAGATAAAATAATAGGCTAATGAAATTATTTTCATATTTATTTTTTCTAAGTATTCAAATAGGTGATTATATCACATTTGCTTATATTGCTTTATCCTATATAAGGATCTTTGGAGCTCAATATAGTACGTTTGTCAATGTATTATATGTTTTAGGCATCTTGATGCTTCATGCATCTTAAATCCTTCAGAGATTTATATATATATGTCATTATCTAATGAATCATATAAGTAAATTGTCACAATATCTATCAAATATATGTCAAGCCTTTCAGATGCTGCCAAACAAATAAAAAAATCTAAAGATAATAACATCTATGATAGGAGAATATGTCTCATCATAATTTATACAAGGACTTTATGAGAATTCTCGCATCACAAATTATGCCTTGTATTTCATAATTTCATTTAACTCATTTCTCTTATGATTCATATGAATAAGTTATCATAATATAATGTCGAGCCCTTCAAGGGCTGCAAAAACTAATTTTAAAAATAATTGCATTCATAATAGAGGAAAAGTGCTCTTTTTATAATCTCATTTGATTTATTTCTTTTATATACAATACTCTATGAATCTGACATCTTCTAGCATCTGGACTATTGGTCCAAATATTATATGTTTAGCAAATGAATCTAGCTAGGCTTATATTACTTCTTTCCATTTTGGCCAATTACTTCGACGTCAAAAATTTAAAATATTTTTAGACTCAAGCATATTTCAATAATTTCAACAACAATATATGCAAATATATTATCAATAACAATTTCATCTCATTCTCGCATATTTTTAGATTTTAATGAGATCTTATAATTTTTTAGTACTGAAACCACTTCTGGAGTTACTTCTCTAGAAATATACGGTTGTTGATATATATTGCTTTTGACATCTTCAGGAGTGTCATCTTAAAAATATTAATTTTCCTTTCTTTCAAAAAAATAATATTTTGAACCAATAGATTTGTTACGCTTTTGGCATAGGTGAGATTTATTTAGTAATATATTCATAGGATGTCATGCAGGAACAATCATTCCTTTAGAAGTGTTAACAATTAGAAAATATTATTTAGAGACCTTTGGTATCAATAAAGATATATAACAACCGATTTATTCTGCAAATGAATTATTCTTTAAACTTTAGGTTCACACTAATTAATGCATATATCAATAATGAACAAGATTGAATTATTATTTATGTTGCACCTATATTTAATAAATAAAATATATTATGTCAGTTAAATACAAATTTAAAGTAAAAAACTTGTGATATGCAGATAGTCAAATGCAAATTAAAGGTATAACATAAATAATAATATATATCCAAACATGCATCCAAGTAAATATAAGAAGCTTTGATTTCATAAGAATAATAATTAATTGTAAAAGCTTAATAATTAATTATTCAGCTAAACCATATGAGTATGAACATATATAATAAAATGTTCAATGGTAATATAATCATAAAATACTTTTCAAGTAAACTCATATGCATTATCCAGATAAATTTTTTTGATATAATAATAAAAAAATATTAATTTTAACTTTATAATTTGAGGAAGAAATTTAGTAAAAATAATATTATAAGTTGACAACATATAACCATCAAGTTGAAGCATCATTCAAAATCATAAAATATCTAAATAGTCTACAAGATTAATGAGTAGGGTCATAAATATCCTCATATTTTTTGAGAAATTCAGAGGACTCTAAATATAATTTAGATGGTGAATATCTTATAATTAATTTACCTTGAGAACAAGAAGCACAAAGATAATCATCAGGCAAAAAATTTTCTGATTTTTCAGTCAATATCTATTTGTATTCTTAATAATACATTGCATCATGTTTGATCCTGGATGACCAAGATGATCATGCCAAAATATAAAAATTTAGAGATTTTATGCACTTTCAATGCATAAAGTGTAACTCAACTATCTTTATTTTTATAAAGTACAATCTAGTTAAAAAATTTAGAATTTCTTAAATATGAATTTCTGGTTTAAATTCGTAGAGTTAACACATAAAAATTTAATATTTTTCTCATTTTATTTCAACAAAAATCCATTGCAATGTATTCTTTAAAACTTAGTAAATTTCCTCGGGATCTAATTGAATATAATGTATCATTGAAATACCATTTTATTCAAATTTAGAATATAAAGTGGACTCTTCTGAAATCTTCAACTATATTTGCAGAACCAGATATCTTATTAACATCAATTTCTGCTAATGTTAACTATAACAAATATTCTATGATCATGAAGAATTATGAGAATTATCATTTTTTTATTTCAAATTTTGTATGAAAAAAGAAATTCTACCATAACCATTTTTTATCAATATCTCGTCCACAGTCTTGAAAAAAATATCATATTCACCTCAAAGAATGAAGTTAAATCAATTAAACAAATTTGATGATTTTTTCATCAAGAGCTAAAAATTTTGTTTAGCTACAGGTGAATAAAAAATTAGTTCAAAATATTTTATGAACATATACTTTCAATATTGCTACTGCATTTGCACATTTGAGACATGAAAAGTTTAATATTTATATAAAAAAAACTGTAATAATTCCTTAATAATAAGATAATCAATTTTTAATTTCTCATTTGAATAATCAAAAGAAAATTATTATTTCTAAACGATCATGTGAGATACTTGGTTTTCTTTTCATAATATCTCTAAATTCACAATATAAATGTGAATCTCATTATCAAGTACCCATAGCAGATAATTTCCTCAGAAAATATTAAGGATAATAAATTTAAATTTTATAAGATTTAACAGTGTAAATATATCAAATTTAAATAAAAATCATAAAATAGATATATTACAGTGCTATCAAACAAATAAAGGCTTTAAATTAGAGTTTAAATATCATAACTCTAAAATTACAATGATCATATTAAATCATAGTAAATATTAATTTATTTACTAACTTCACTCAACATATAAATATTTACTTATAATTTTATATTTTTTTTATTTTCATATACTAAAATTAAGGATTTTTGTTTAGTCATTGTAAAACCATTGATCATTGCAATAAACTTGGCCAAAAAATTCATGGCAGCACTAGAATTTTTTTTAATTCCTTAATTCAAGAAACAATAAATAAAATCAATAGTCCATTTAAATAAAATCTTAATCATCCTCATTATATGTAGCAAATACAAATAAATGCTTTAGAGAAAATCTTTAAACACAAGCATCACACCAAGGTCCAAAAATCACAAAACAAATCAAATACTGTAAAAATATTGAATGTTAAATAGATTTTGTGGTGGCTGAAATAGTGCACAAGATGCACTCAAACACAAATTACCAAAACCAATGAATCCTTACATGTAGCAAATCGAATATGTATATATATATTGTCAATGCATATATATATATATATATATTTCTTAATTTGTAATTAATAAACTAAATTCATAATAAATAAAATTGATAACTCAATTAATTAAGATCTCTAGAACTCTAGTATTCAACCATCAAAAAATTCTCAAATAATCTATAATAGAGTTGCTCTGATATCATTTGATGAAATATGATTAAATCAAAATACATATAATTAATTACATAAATCATAAGCATATATATAAATATAATCTTAATCAAGGCTAAAAATATAATAAAATTCTTCATATAAAAAAAATAATGAGAATATAAGATAAGTGATTAGCAAAAGCGTACATTGATTTAAGAGATAGAATAAAAATTCTCTTATAAATTAGAAAAACTAAATCTTTCTCCCTTCACTATTATAACTTGTAAATATTATCGTGCTGATAATATATTGTAAATAAAAAGAAAAGAAAAGATAGATAGATAATGAGAAATCTGAGAAACTCTTTATTATTAATTGTATATTTTGTACTATCTATAATGAGGGTATATATAATAGTGTAAGTAGAATTTAGATAGGAATAAAAGATTATAATTATCATCAAATTAAATTCTAATTTGAATAGGATAGAACTAATGATAATCTTGATAGGATAAAGTTAATCAAATTAAGTAGTCATTCACATATTTCTTAACACCTTTTAAGTTTTTGTATGGATACAAATATAAACATAAAGCAATTTAACCGATGGACCAAATTCTATTTTGACCAAAATTTTCGAACATTAAATTTATTGGTCCAACCAATCGATTTTCAATTTCAATCGGTTCAGTTAATTAACTGAATCAAATTGATCACTTTAGTTAATTGACCGAATCAATCAAATTATTTTATTTTACTGATTTTTTATTTTATAATAAAAAATTATATTTAAAATAAAAATATTTATATAATTAAATAACTAAACAAAATTTATTAAAAAAACTAAACAAAATATAAGTTTATTTTGAAATAAAAAATATCTATAATAAAAATTTATATAATTAAAGAATTAAATAAAAAATTAATAAATAACTAAATAATTTTTTTAGTTGCCGATTAACGGTTAATCGATCGGACCAAATCGGTTAACCATTAACCAAAATTAAAAATAAAAATACATTAAATTCTTTAACCGAACAGACAAAATTTATTTTACGATCAATTAACCGAACCAAATTTTCGGCTGGTTAATCAAATTTTGCCTACCCCTAAGCATAATGTTAATTTTAGCTCAATTATGCCCCAAATGTTAACATTTTGTTTGAAAGCATTTTTAGTATGGTTTAATAATATAAGATTTAATAAGTCCAGTATGATATGATATAGTATGTGTGAACGGGGATTTTTGTCCTCACTTTCATGTGGAATGGTTCTTATGACTTCGACACTATTAGGCTCAGGGCTTTAGAGAACGCTGACCTAAATTTGAAAAAAAATAGAGTCCTCATCCGGATGGATTGGGAAAGAAGAAAGGGGTGAATTACTCATTTTCTAAAGAATCTCCAACCCCCTATTGAGTTTGAAAAGTTGGGTACGCATAGAAAATTTAATAAGTGGCCCAACAACCCCATAATGAGTTCATTAGAATCGACCTCCTTTTCAGGTCTAAATATTATAGAATTCTTAATTATTATGATATAATTCATACTACACGCGACAATTAAAATAAAAAAAATTATTGTATTAATAATTAAAGTAATGTTCAAACAAAGCAAATAAATGGATACTCATCCGAGAATTGAAACATATTTTTATATCATCTAACATCTAAAACTAAATAAGACACCCACCAAAAAGTAAAAAATATGTCTTTTATATTGGTCACAATGCTTAAAATAATTTAAATTATATAAAATTTAACTAATGAGGTACCTACAATGTGAAAACATACATTTTACAATTTTAAAGCTAAGATAATCAAATAAAAGAACATTCAATCATCCAATATAAATAAAAATAAACCATTCATAAAATAAAATAAACCATTTATTGTTATCATATAACAAATCACATAGTCAAATAAATAAATAAAATTAGAATTCAATCCATTAAATAAACAATGTAAAGGTTTAATAGAATGCCCTTAAATATATTATTTTATATAATTCATATTAAAATAAATAAAATTTAATTATAAAACTAATTAAGTCTATTTAAAAAATTCATAAAATATTTAGCAAATAAATATTTTATTAAAAAATAAAATTAATTAAATTTTATAATAAATTCAAGTTATCATATAACTCTTATCTTTTTTTGTTTTAATTAATTATAATTTTAATTAAAATTTAAACTTAAAAGTTTACAGTTTAAAAAAAAATTGCGAGTTTGATGGAGTCTTAATATTCAACTTGAAAAGCATGAAAATATAAAGGGATTATGTAACACCCGTAAATTTTAGTTATTGTTAAATAATTAATTTGAAAGGTAGTTAGCATGTTGGATGGGAGAAATATAAGATATATACATAATATATACTTTTAATATACATTACATTTACATATAAATGAAATCTAAGTATATATATATAATTATGGATGGGAAGATAAATAAATAAGTAAATAAATGAAAAAGAAAAAGAAAGTCAAAAGAAGAAAGAAATACTTAGTTGTAATTAAAAGTAAAATAAATAAATAAATATATTAATATATATGGATAGTAAATGAAGAAAGAAATAAAAATTGGTCATCTTCTTCTTCTTTCCCATGCCATGGCCAAAATCTTCATATAGATAGAGAGAGTGTGATTTTGTTTCTAAATACATCAAATTATATAAGAATTTAAAGGTTTTAAGTGGATTTTGAAGAGAACAAAAAAAAATCAAATAAGTAGTTCTTCCAAAGCTTGTTATTTTGAGTTTTTAAGGTTATGTTTTGAATGTTTAGAGAGAGAAAGTATGTTTAAATTGTAAAAATTGGTAGAAATGAAGTTAAGATGATGTTTATATGGTAAAATTTTTATTGACAAGTTGAAATGGACATAAATAATGAAATTAGGGTTTTGTAGTGAATATGTGAAATTAGGGTTCCTAGTATGGGTAGTTATAATTATGGTAATGAATGAATTTAGTGTTGTTTAATATGTATATGATGATTTTATGGTTAAAAATTTGATATGAGTGAGTTTAGATAAAGTTAGGGTTTATGGAAGGTTGTGTAAAATTATGGTTTTGCATGGAGATGGATATAATTATTGATATGAGTTATTTTGATGTTACTTTAGTACGTAAATAATAAATTTATAGTTAAATATTGGAAATAAGTTGGGTTGGTTAAAATTTAAACAAAGTATAAAAGGGTAAAATTAGAGTTTTATTGGGATTTTGATGGAAATTGTATGTTTAATGATGGTTTGATATAGATTGACCATGGAATGGATTTAAATTAAGTAATGTTGTTTGTTATTGAATTATGTGTGTGTAGATCAAATCGGTAGAAGTGGTGGAGTTTAAAATTTAGCTTGAAAAGAGGTGTTGAGTTGTATTGGGAGCGAATGAAGGTTAGTACATATCTTAATAACTTGTGTTTTCATAAAAAAAGTTATTTGACATAATATATATATGGTTATTTTGAAATGTGGGATTTTACATAACTTATATAATATTGTATAGTTATGTGATGAATGTTACATTGTGCATTTGTCCAATGTAAACTAATGTTTGTATGTGATTTGCATGAAGTATATTAGTGTTATGTGATATGGTGTACATTATGAATATGTTTGTTAAATATAGGAAATAAGTCACAATGTGACTCATGATTTTGTCTAGTATAATGTGGAATGGTCATGAAAAAAGTGGTTGGTATATTTATGATAAGGAGACACCATTTGGTTGATAATAGACACTTTATCTCTGACGTTGAGAGGGCCGCCTTCAGGTGATAATTGACACTTTGTCTTCTGTGTCGAGAGGAAGTGGCCTTCGAGTGATATTTGACACTCGCCTCTAATATTGATAGGGGATGGCTTACGAGTGATTTATAACATTGTGTCTCCAGTGTCGGACATTTGGATTACTTTAAATGTAATTTTGGGCCCAATATGTGTATATATGTGTTGTGGAGGTGCTATGTTTTTATGGTTTATGAAACCATGAGTATTGTTGAGTGTCACTTTTACAATTGAGTAAATGTCTAATATATTGTGAAATGGTATAATGTGATATATGCCATTATAAAATATATTTGAGGCCAACATGGCGATTGTGATATATTGGTGAATGTTATGGGTAAGAAGGTTTGGTTAAAATAATGCATAGTTTTATTATGTAAATGAGTGCATGATTTAATTATTTATCGTTATTAAATATGTACCAATAAGTTATATGCTTAGTGTGATTATGTGTATCACGCAGGTGATAGGTCTGTAGAGCTACGTGGTCTAGCGTGAGAGATTAAGGTTGAAGTTGAATTTTGCCACTAGACCAACCGTGCCAGAATTACATATATGTATAATTTTCACATTATGACCTTTGGTTTTATAAATTCTGAGGCAAATCATATGTTTATTAAATTATTTGGAGAATGCTATATAGGTACATTTGTAAATATATTTTGATGAGAGATGCGTTGGATTTAAACTTTTATACGTAAATTAATAAAGTGGTGAATTGAAAAATTAGTTATAAGCTTTATTTTGGGAGTGCAATTTTATGTAGGTTGTGTGATCATTAATTTTTGAATTTATTAAAATTACAGATAAAACTTTGGTAAATTTTTTTTTAAAGAATTTTCTTTTATAAATTAACAAATTATCTTTAATATTAAAATAAGAGTTATTATATGTATTTATTGTAGTATTTTTGTATTTTAGATATATATTTTAAGTATATAGGGTATATATATTATATGTATTTAGGATATAAAGATGTTTTACTGGAATGAGAAATCAAATTTTGATTCTTGAAAATCTAATCATAATCAACACCACAATTCAAAAAGAGATCTTTACAAAATACCATAAAAAATAAAAAAAATTTCAGATTTACCATATTTTAAAAAAAAATTAGATTTACTAAAATTTATAATTTCTTTTATACAAATATCAGATTTAGATAATTTATTATTAATTTATTATGAATTTATTATGAGTTCATTATATAATTATTATGAGTTTATTATACATTTATTAAAAGTTATAAATTTATATAATTTATTATGTGTTTATTATAAAATAACTAAAATATACCTGATAATAATAAAAAAAATTATAAAAAATGAAGGATTTAATTTTCCTATTTGAAAACCAAATTTGGTCGCAGCATATGAATAACTCAGGTAAGATTTTTAGAATTTTGTTGAAGATAATTTTATCAATAAAAAATTTAAACCATCTTAACCCACCAATTTAGTGATTTAATAAATCTATCAAAATTTGCCCATTTTAAACCATAAATAAAAAGTGAAAGCCTTCTCAAATATAGTTTGAATATAAACTATACCATATTAAACCATGAAAAATCATATAATGAAAGTCTTCCCAAATAAAGTGTAAAGAAATTGATATTTGGGCTCTTTTTAATAGAAAAATAAAGTCTCATTTATACCGTCACCTGCAATATTAAGATATATTAAAATAATACTTTTTTTTCTTATTAAAATTAAATATGGGAAATAAGTGGACCATATTTATTTTTTTATTAAAATAATATAAAATTTGAAAATTTATATTTTAAATAATTAATAAAAATTAAATCATCATCAACCTTAGCTCCTTCTAAAATCATCATCAACTCCAACTTCTTTTTCATCATGAACGTCAATTTATTCTCAAAATCATCATCCCCAACAGTAAAAAAAATAAAGATATAAAAGCATATAAACCCACTTCAAGATAAAAAATCAACATCAAACAAAACTGCATATTTGAGGTGTTAAAATAAGTCATATTGTAGAGAAAAAAAGAAAGAAGAGCTGTAAGACATACAAAAATTTTGGCTCCAAATGATTATTCTGAGTCTTGTTTAGTACTGCAACCTTTTAAATACTCGAATGAAGAATAACTTATCACATCAGCCAGAAATTTCTTAACAAGATAGCATAATACCCAGTATAAAGTCCTAATTCTTCTATAACTCATACCCAGTTCTTTTTCATAATCAAACTATAAAATCCCAAACTTCCTTTCATCTCTTCCCAACTAAACAAAATTCAAATTCAAATCAGAAATGAAAAACTATTTTGCATAAACTGACTAAAGATCCTTACAATTTCCACCATTTGGAAATAACGTGACCAACCAACTCAATTTTAAACAAAAAATCGAGAAAATAAAGCTATAGATAAGCTTGATTTTGAGTTACAACAACATCTAATTCGAAAAATACCACTGTTTGTTTGCAAAGAAAATGATGGAAAAATCAACAATTTAGTGCATAATAGAGAAAATCAGCTTCAAGATTTCAAAAAAAAAAAAAATTCAAAGCTCATGAAGAGGATTGCCCAGTCTTATAACCCTCAAGTGCCACCGGACTTTTCGGTTGACACTTGCTAACACAAGCCCATTTGGGCGGACCGGCTAGCATCTCATCATCAGCTTCGGTCATGTGGGGGTTTGGCTCAGGATCTAGTCCGTTTGGGCATTAATTGCTCTGATACCATACTAGAGCTAGGCCTAACTCATCCTAAAAATCCGAGTTGACAAGAAGAGGATTGTCCAGTCTTATAAGTGACTGGAGCTGCTCATTCCTTATCGATGTGGGATTCACATTCCCAACAGAAGAGAGCGGTGGAAAATTTAAGTCTTATGTAGTGATTTTCTTGGGGAAGTGCAATTAAGATTTAGACTTGGATTTTTTTTTTCTCTTCTCATCTAATCCTCAAGCTTTTTCTTTGCATTTCTCTCTCTATTTGTGCTCTTAGGCCTTTCACAGACGGTGGTGGTGATAATTATAATAATTATTTTTTATTATTTAAAAATAATTTTTATATTGAATATTATTTATGTAGACCCCGTTGATATTGTTTTAATGGCTTCTTAACATTGCTGGTGACGGTGTAAATGCAGCGTTATTTTTTAAAAAATAACACCTTTCACTCTGACTTTTTAAAGTTTTTATTTTTTAATAAAAATATTTTAATTATTTTATTATGAACTCATACTAAATTTATTATAAATTATATAAAATTTATAAATTCATTATAAATTTATTATAAACTATTTATAAATTCTTTATAAACTAATAAAAATTTAATATTTTAATAAAAATTTTATAAATTATGATATTTTAATAAAAATTTTATAAATACAGTATATTTAAAATTATTTTTAATTTTTATTATATTTTTATTAAAATATTATTTTTTCATTAAAAAAAAGCTCAAATATCGGTTTCTTTAATGTTTTAGATATAATTGGGCCAAAAAAAAAAATTAGGCTTATATTTATATCCAACTAAAAACTTGGAAGGTTTTTTTATACCATCTCCCCATTATTGTTATCTTGTTCCTTTATAAATCTTCGAATTGCTCAGATTCACTACACTCGACTCTACTCAAACACAGTATAATATTTTTGGATTCTAATATTGACTTTAGCTTAGATTAATCTCTTCACAACACGTTGTCGTCCATCTGAAATAATGAAAATTTAAAAACCTGAGCTAGGTAAAAATGAAAATTCATTTTTTATTCATTAAATATTGAGGAAGTGATGTGAATAAAGAGATTTTAGAGAATAATGTAAAAAATAAATTAGATATTTTTTGTAAAAAAAAATCAAAGATATAAAGAGAATTGAACATATAATTTTTATAAATAATCAAACATATGATAAAAGATGTATTGTTGTGGTGTTAAATCTTCTCTTTTTCAAATTACAAATTACAAAAAAAAAAATCAGTTTGATTTTGATTTGTGAGCTTGGCAAGTATTGTTAGCACAAAGAATTATGATAATGTAATAGAGACAAACCATTCAACTTTTCCATAAAATGAGTAAAAAAAATAGAGATGAAAGAAAACAAAGGTGAGAGGGAGAAAAAAAAGTAAAAGGCATGAGGCTCTTAAGCTCTTCAAATGCACTTCTTAACCAAGATCTAAACTTGTAACGCCTGAATGGAGAAAACGTTTTATATATGTTTTATAGATCATATGCCTCCTTTCATTTCTGTGGAAGATCTGTCATCCAGGTTTAGTAGATATGACAAAGTGTTCAATATTTTCATCCCTAGAAAGATAAGGTCTAAGAAACTTTTTAGGTATGCTTTTAGTTCATTATAGAACTCTACAAAAAGCCTTATACAAACAAAAAGTTCTAACTTTTATAGAGCAATTTGATAAAAAAAAAACTGCTCTAATAGTAATTTGATAATTATTGTCAAAAGTTAAAGTCACAAATTGAACATTCTAGCCTAGCTCAATTAAAAATAGGTCAATGAGTCAAAATCACTAATTTGCAGTGTGATCTATTGCTTTTCGGGCAAATTCTAATGTTTAGGCATTTGAAAACGTATTTTTCTATTTATAGCAGCTTTTGGCAAATATCTATTTCCTTATTTATTTTTAATAAAAATCTCAAATCGAGGCGCCGTTTTGACATTTTGCCTACCTTACTAAATAGTATCTCTATACATGTAATTTCTTCTATTTTAGCAGCCTGTTCTTTTTTTTTTTTTAAAAAAATTCTTATATGTAATTAATATTTTTGTAACCTTAATCCTATATATTGCAACTTTTTAGAAGGTGATAGATAATTTTTCAAATTTAATAAAAGCTAAAAAAAACTTTTCTCTCATTTTCAATTATTTATTTAGATATTTTTAGACTAAACAAGTTAATAGCAGTTATCCCTATTTGTTCTTAACTTCCGTTATGTCAAAGCACCAATGATCGTCAAGGAGTTAAGCGGTAGTTTTTACAAAAATCAAAGATTGTTAGTGAAGCTAGTTGATTCTGATGTCTCAAAGTAGCCTCATGTTAATTACGATCAAGTAAAATTATTAAGTAGGTCCACTGATAATCCCTTTATACATGGTCATTCCTATGCTAACATTGTTGGCAAAGACTATATCAACTTTAACTATAATATCGACAATGAGGATTTAGTTTGACTAAAACACTGTCTAGTAGGCAAAGTAATTTTAATAGATTGTTTGAAAGGTCTCCCTAAATTCTTTAAGAATAATAGGTGTAGGCCTTGGATTTTACACCAGCCATAGTCTTAAAAAGACTCGAGTCCCGAATATTTCTTAGAAAAAATATATTTAAAAAATATTAATATTTTTGATATGCATTTTGGAATGTGTTGATGGAAACGTTTATTAAATGACTATTTTAGAAAAAACCCACATGAGCTGTCGGGTCGAGTTAAAATTAGCTTTTTAGGATTTTTATTAAAATTATATCAAAACTCACTAAAAATGATTTCAAAATACTTTTTTGAGCATTTGAAGGATTTGGAACATGAAAAAATTTTAGAAGACCAAAACTCCCAAAATTGGACTCGACAACTCAAAAATTGACTTTCTTAGGATTTTTGTCAAAACTATTCCAAAACTCATTGAAAATAATTTTAAATAACTTTTTTTTTAGCATTTTAAGATATTCGAGATGTGAAAAATTATATGGGTGAAAATTCAAAAAACAAACTTAAAAAGTCAAAAGTTGACTTTTAGGGGGGTCGGGGTGACTGATCTTGAGGTCAATCATTCCAGTCACTTAAAGCAACTGGCATGCATGCCAATTAAGGAGACTGACCATGATTCTCTGTATAAATATGGACCCTAAAACCTATTTTTGGAAGATTTTTTTTAATACTTCTACGGGAAAACTTTGTCAGTTTTTCATTGTGATTTCTCTAAAATTCCTAAAATGAATTTCTAAATTTTTTGAAGAAAAATTTGATTTTCAGATTTTGGACCATTTTTACCCCGATTTGGATGCCAAGTCGATTTGTGGGCTATAATCATGTGTTTAACTATTTTTAAGATGTTTGGGATAAGAATTTATCATTTGAATGAAAAATAAGGCTTTTCTTAATTAAACTCGATTTTGTCTTGAAAAGCATGTCGCACCTACTATATCACCAAACTGGTTTTAATGTAATCATTTGACTATAGTATGATGTTTGATGATGATTTAAAATATTTTGAGTAGTATTGGCATGATCTATGACTTAATCATGATAATGATGTTTTTATCTCGATTTGCATGTCTCATTGGGTTTGGCCTCGATTTTGATTTGAACGTGCTTTAAGAGATTCATTGTGATGATTTATGATTGATTGGGATGATTTTGAGCAATTATGAGTGATATTGGCATGATTTATGATTTTATTGATAATGATGTTATTTTACCTCACTTTGCGTGTCATGCTCGATTTTGCTTCTATTTTTGTTTGAATATTGCTAAATGGATATTTTACAATGGTTAATGATGTGTTGTGCCAATTTGGGATGAGTTTGATATCGATATGGCTCGATTTATTGATTTGCTTTACTTTATGCATATTTTTCTTAGAAATGACATAGTAGGCTTTTCAAATATTTTTTTTTTCAGATTGGTTTATAGGATTTATATTTGGATGTAAAAACATATTTTCATCACCGACGGGTGCTAATATTTTATTTCCTTTATCAGTTCTAAACTTTTTTTTTATGATATAAATATATTTCATCTCATGTAATGAAATTTTTCTATTTGCCTTTTGCATATTCATATTGTTTTGCATAATGAATAATATTTTTGATATTTACAAATAATATAATATTAAGACCTAAAAAAAGTTAGTTCCAATGAATCGGACATATAGAGATAGAAGGATATGTCCTGTTATGGCTATGTGTACCTAATTTTTTCAAATTTAATAGGGGTTAGAGATTCTCTGGAAATTGAGTCACTGCCCTTTATTTATTTTTTGATCTATTTAGATGGAGACTCTATTGCTCAGGGCTTAGACCCATTTTCTCTAAGGCTGCAAGTCTAGGCAGTGTCAACTATGTAATCACTGGGAGTCGATCATGAAATACCCGGCTCACAATTGGGTTAAGGTTGAAAAGGTGGCCCCTATATGGGGGGAAGAACTATCCTTATCCTTTTTTAGGGGTTGGAAGAAACTGCTAATGTGATTAAACCTAGCTTTATTTGGCTCAAATAAAAATTTACAGTGGTTAAGAAGTGAAGTCTAAAGATATTGACTTTAAATGTTTGACTTGTATCAGATGTGAATACGCTCCTTTGCATGTATGGAGAGAAATTTTTTTATTTGATTTCATGTCATTGAGAGGCCTTTATTGCAATGGATGAGCATACAAAACTAAGGAATAGGCTAGATCGCACCAGGGTTCTAATCTCAACAAGGCTGAAGAGCGATATCTTTAAAACTATAACAATTTCAGTAAATAATGAACCTTTCTATAAGAATCACAGAAGAGGTTGGATCCTTCAACACTCCACACTTTTGGTCCAGTCTAAACTCTTCCATCTCCAAGTTGTCAGTTTTCCTAGAAACAACTATACAGTCTGGTCGAAGTGTAAACTAGGGTTACATCTCATATTCTTCACATTCTAGCTCTTTGAATTTAGCTGTAGATGTTAAGTCAATGAAGGATGAGAATAATTCTTTGGCAATGCCATCTTTTTTACAAATTCTAAAAATGGTGTTGAGCAAGCTACAAGACCTTAGGCATACTCCTGAGACCTTTTTGGTCCCTTTAGCAGTGGATAAGTCTTTTAAGAATAATGGGGTGCTCCCATGCTAATTCTTCTTAAAAGAGTAAAGTCCAACTCAATGAAAAGCCTATAAACTCTAAACCCATTTGTCTGAGGTCAAATTTCGTGGGCCTCTTTGCCCTTGCTAAATTTAATTCTCATGTCAAACATAAGTCCAACTCACTATTTAATTCGATGGCTCCTACTTTTGTTAAAGATGTCTAAGACGAGGAAAAGGATATTGAAGAAGCATTCTCTCAAAATGAAATGGAGATTGCCACTCTCAAAGTTTTAAATGGAAGAAAAAAGAAGGGGAAAACCAAGATGAGGAAAGCTCAACTTACGATGGTCACTAGAATAATGATGATTAGGAAGCACAAAGTTGATTGTTTAGATCCAGTCCTGATTCCCCTTGAAAATTTAGTCACTAACAGTGGCATTCTCAATAGGAATAAAATTGTCCTATGTAATATGGAAAAGACAAGGGTAGGGCATGTTGAGTATATTAATGAAACATACAGTGTTTGTATAGAAAGTTTCGACTTAGAGGTAGAAGAGACTTAGAATAAAGATATTATAGTAGGAGGTTTATAGATGAAGGATAAGGATGTGATCTATAAAAGGTTATCAGAGATGATTCAAAAAGAGAAAGAGGTGGAGTCTTTAGTACCATTAAGTTGAATTTACTCTTTTGAAATATTAGAAGGCTTAGTGTTAGAGCCAAAGAGAGTAATATTAAGAGATGAGTATTTTAAAAAAAGAGTGAATTTAGTAATTATAGTCGAAATCAAGCTAGGTTTGACAGATAATCATATGATTAGAAGCATCTAGGAGAATGTATATGTTAGTTGGGTTTGTTTGGAAGCAGTTAACTATGTGGGGGCATTCATGTGTGTTGGAATAAAGCCATGTTTTTTTGTAGCAACTCTGTCCATATGATTAAATTGGATAATTATTGAGGATAAATTGTTAGATTTTATCTTTGATTGTTGCTTTGTTATTTTTTAAGGACTTGTTACGGAATCTGAATATAAATTATTGTGGGATGAGGTGTTTTCTCTAAAATCTTCCTTCCAAAATCCATGGTTCCTCATAGGTGATTTCAATAAAGTGTTAAAAGCGAAAGAGTGGAGCACTGTGCCACTGGGCAAGACTCAACAAGCTTATCTTGTGCAACACCTAGCAGATAGTTATCCCTAAAGCCTGGATAAGTTCAGCCTTCCTTCCTAGCCAATGAAATAGTAATACACAAAAGAGAGTGAAAGCAAATGGAGGTTCTTTTATTCACACAAAGAATTTCTTTACAAGGCTATTTATAAAAGGATTACAAAGGAAATTCAAGCACTAGGTGACACCCTAACCTAGCTTGCCTCTCAAGCTTTATGCTTTCTCTTAGCATTTCATTATACAATACAAATGACCATACAAGCCTATTTATACTTATGCTAATCGACTTTGCCATTCTCCATCGTCATAACATATGGTGGAGATCCATTCTTCCAGCAACTTATATCGGTTATGCGGTTCTACCTTATTCCAATACACTCTGAACATTTCGGTCCTGTGTCTTCGTTGGTTGGCCAACCAATGCATGCTAGTGCCTTCCAGATAGGCCTATAGATTTCCATCGACTCTCCCATATGCCTTGGAATTTTCCCAATCAAACACAGTGTTACAATGAGCTCTTGCCAATTTTAGAGTCTTCCTAAGCCAACAGCTATCCAAATTGCCAACATGTGCTAGGCACTCCCAGTACTTACCATAATAGACTTAGAATCCTTCACAAGAGTCTATAGAGTTCCGGCAATAATTGCTCCACATCTGGCATAAAGACTTTCCCAAGTCTCTAGATCCTTTCACAAATTCTAGCATGCATATGCCAACGGATTAGCCTACTGGCCAAAGAATTGACATGCCAATAGGCCTACCATGCATGGAGGCTTCCATTGATTGACCTACTATAGAGCTTGGCAATTACCCACCAATATGCTTGTCTTTCCCACAAGTCACTTAGCTTTGCAATGTGCCCCTTACTATTGACTTCTCCAACCAGGCCAACATGCACTACAGTGACCTCCCATATATATGCTATCGGAGCAAAATTGGTTATACGAGTAAGAGAGCACATAGGGTGCGAGGAGGAGAGTACCCCTCTTTAGCCACCAATTGCTTTTCTCTTGCCTTGGAGCTGCTTTGGGCTTCCTTTGCACTCCAATGCCAATGTAATTAGCCAACAAGTGCACACTTTGCATGCTCCCAATATGAGAATTGCCTATAGGCCAATTCTTCACAGCACCAATGGGACCGACGCTATACAATGTTATTGTACCTTGCTAGATTACTTTGCCAATGACCATCTAAACTTGTTGCCTTTAACCTTGGCCTTCTTTGGCCTATCACCCTTGCTAATTTGTCAGTTAATTGGCTAGTGGTGACAATTCTCCCCACCTACGCTCGCTATCCCTTTGTTGCATCTCCATCCTTTTGCCTTTAGATGTTCTTAGAGAATCATAATGATTTAACCCCTATGTTGCCATGTTTACTCAAAACAAGGAAGGGATTTTAGGCCTTCTAGCCTTTCCACTAGGTAGAACTAAAAGCATAACCAACTCCTCTCCCTTAAAGCTTTGGTTGTTCCTCCTTCCAGCCCGATGCTTTCCCGAGCGAGCTGCCTTGCCATGGCCAACCCTTGTGGCATCCGTATCGCCATTCCTCTCCACCAATCTTCTAGTAGAGAGCTTGTCATCCTCATGCTTGGTATAAGGTTTTGCTCTTCCCTTGTTCCTCCTTTATCTTGCCATGCATTGCTTGGTTCTTCCTTAGGTCAATTTCTCCTCTGATTGGCCAAGGGCATCACTCATCACCCTTGTAGCTGTGATCATGCTCTTGCTCACTTGCCTGTGATCTACAAATACCTTGTAGTCCTTTCCCTCACTTTGAAATGCACTCATCCATCCTCGGTGAAGAACATGGGCAAGACTTTTTTCAATGAAGTACAACCCAAGCAGCAACTTGTACTCTTAGAGGGGCACAACATTTAAGTCAATTGTGCCAACCTAACCTCCAAGCTTGATTAGTAGTTGCCAAGACTCGGATGCCTCTTCATATGAGCTCTAACTCAACCCACCATTGCAAACCATCCATGAAATACAACAGGTGACTCTTATCTAGCATATCGAGGATCTCAAGCATCAACGATGAGTACTCCCTTATGTACTCCTTGAGAGAACCCTATATGCTTTAGGCCACACAACTTCTTTATGGCCACTTCTTCAGCATTTTTAGGGTAGAATTGCTTTTTCAACTCCCCCTTGAATGTCTCTCATGTGTTGATTTGCACTAGGCCCCTTTCTATTTCAGCATGCCTATGTCGCCACCATAGTGCAACATCATGCTCAAAATAGAGAGGTGCTGAGTTGATCTTGGCAGCATCTTCCACTACATAGTTTGCATCTAAGTGCCTTTCCATCAGCCAAAGAAAATTATCCAACTCCTTGGCATCTCGCTTGCCAGCATATTTCGACAGATTAGAGACTTTCACCCTTAAAGCAGCAATCGAAAATGCTCCAGCGAATATGGCAGCCTTGCATAGCGTGAGATCCTCCTTCATCCTATGCATCTCTTTCTTGAGAGATTGAATTTTAGCAGTTACGATAGTGCATAAATCTTCCATAGACTTATACACCCTATCTATGAAAGCATTCAAAGGACCTTAGAGTCGACCTTTGAGCTCCTTCATCTCCTTAGCCCTAGCCTATTGCTCATCCTCTCTTAAGTCAAGAGTGTCCAGCATGTCCCCCATTACCAACTTCAACTTGGCTAGCCTTGCATTAAAGGCCTCCATGGAGTCCAAAGCAACTTGGACATCCGTTTGCACATCCTTGGACTTTACCTTCCTACGAGGCTGCTCGCTCGTCTCCTTCCTACCACGCTTCTCTTATGCAGTTGGGGTAGTACCAACTTCTACTTCGCTACTAGACATTGTTATTAGCATACCTATTGCTTAGTAATGCGGCTCTAATACCACATGTCACTAGATAAGACTCAACAAGCTTGTCCTGTGTGGTACTTAGTAGGTAGTTATCCCTAAAGCCTGGTTAAGTTCAGCCATCCTTCCTAGCTAACGAAATCGCAATGCATAAAAGAAAGTGAAAGAAAATGGAAGTTCTTTTATTCACACAAAGAATAGCTTTAGAAGGCTATTTACAAAGGATTACAAAGGAAACTCGAGCACTAGTCGATACCCTAACCTAGCTTGCCTCTCAAGCTCTATGCTTTCTCTCAAGCATTTCATTGTATAATACAAATGACCACAAAAGCCTATTTATACTTGGCTAACCAACTTTGCCATTCTCAACCACCATAAAATGTGGTGGAGATCCATTCTTCCATCAGTTGGGTGATTCTGCCTTATTTCAATGCACTCTGAAACATTCTGGGCCCTTTCCTTGTTTCAACAGCTGCTTAAATTGCCAACATGTGCTAGGTGCTCCCAGCACTTGCCACAATCAGCTTAGAATCCTATGCAAGATTCTAGAGAGTTTCGCCAACAATTACTCCGCATCTGGCCTAGAGACTTCCCCAAGTCTCTAGATCCTTCCACGAGGTCTAGCATACATATGCCAACCAATTAGCCTACTAGCCAAGGGATTCGCACGCCAACAGACCTACTACGCCTAGAGGCTTTCATTGATCAACTTATTATGAAGCTTGGCAATTAGCCGCCAACGTGCTTTCCTTTCTCACAAATCACTTTGGCTTGCCAACGTGCCCCTTACTACTGATTTCTTCGACCGGGCAATATGCACTACAATGTTCTCTGCTATATAAGCTATTGGAGCAAGATTGGTTGTACGAGTAGGAAAGCGCCCAGGGTGCGAGGAGGAGAGTACCCCTCTTTCGGCCTCCAATTGCCTTTCTCTTTTCTTGAAGGTACTTTGGGCTTTCTTTACACCCCAATGCCAATGTAATTGGCCAATAAGTGCACACTTTGCATGCTTCCCATGTGAGAATTGCCTACAGGTCAATTCACCACACTAATAGATCCAATGCTACGTTGCGTTGTTGCACCTTGCTGGATCACTTCACCAACGGCCATCCAAACTTGTTGCCTTCATCCTTGGCCTTCTTTGGCCTATCACCCTTGCCATTTTGGCAGCTAATTGGTGGGTAATGACAACTGGATATTTCTACTCATCTAGTGCTAATAAGTTATGTGACTTTTTCAGTAATTGTAAGCTGGTATATTTTTCCCTATTAGGATTTGAATATACATGAGAAATAGTTATTGTCAATAAGAAGTTTTGTAAATAATAAAAAAAATTCTATAAAAAATTTATAAAATTATTATTAGAATAAACCTATGATTTACATTTTTCTAGGGTAATAAACAGTTAAAAATATAATATTGTAATATAAAAATATAAACAAGTAATTTAATCTTGTATATGAAATTGGCTGGTGATATGCTGTGTTGTTAAAAAAAATGAGAATTGAAATATATTGAAACTTTATTTGTGTGATTGTAAACTTTGTTTTTGTTAAAATGATAATTAAGACCAATATTTTTATAATCAAAACAAGAGAAAGATCAAGGTCTCATGACTGGTTGGCAATTTAGAGGGTATTTAGTTTAGCTAATAAATTGGCCAAATCATATTATAAGCTCTAAATCTAAATTAATGCATTTAGTTGGTTAATTTTATGAGTTTATAAGCTCAGTTTATAAGCTAAAAAAATAAGTTAAAAAAGGCCAGTTTATTATTTTGATACTTATAAAAATTTAGCTTATAAATTAGTTTGACTAAATAATTTACTATATTATGCCTATTTATTTTAATAAATACTTTTAATAATATAATTATATATCATTTTTAGCCATTTTAACAATAAATGTGCTTATAAGTCCTTTTTTACTAAACATATTAGATGTTTATCAACTATTTATAAGTATTCAAAACAAATACGTATCTGTTTAAAATTTTAAATGCTTATAAACATATCTTAGCTTATAAACATTTGGTACCTTAAGTTAATTTTTATATGTTAAGCTTGGGGAGTTCACGAGCAGGGTTAGGCCCAGCTCGGCCTGAGAATAACTCGAGCTTAAGAATCTAGCTCATAGCCCTGTCCTAGCCTGAATAGGCTGGGTAGGCTCGAGTTGGTTAGGCCAACCGGGCCAACGACCTTTTTTCTTTTTCTTTTTTTTAATTTATATTAATTATATTTATAATAAAAAGGTAGCAACTTTTTTTATTATATATATTTAGATATATAATATATCATTTGTATATAATATAATTATATATTAAATAATATATATTTTGGGTGGGATCGGGCTAGCTCAAAGAGAATTTTTTTGGGCCCGCTCAAAATTTATAAAATTTTTAAAATAAGCCCAAGTCTTAGCCTGAATATATTTTAACCCAGCCCAATCCGGTCGACAAGGCTAGACTGGATTGCTCATATTGGCAGGTTTCATCAACACCCCTATTTAAGCCAAATATCCTTTAAGCCTAATTAGGTTCTCTATTTACTTTATTATCAAGAAGCTTAGGCTCGGGTTTCAAAATGAAATTTATTTGGAAAAATGATGCTCTTCATCTTGTTTTTTAAAATTTTTACTCTTTTACTAATAATATTTTAGTTATTACATTATAAACTCATAATTAGGGATGATAGTGGAATAGAGATTTAAGGGGATTTGCCCCGATCGGAGTGAAAATTTCCTGAATTTTTTTTTCGCCGGGACGGAGAGAAATTTCTCCCCGTTGGGTAGGGTGGGACGAGTACAGGGATTATACTCTCCAACTAATGGGATCCCCGTCCCCGTCTCTGCGGAACCCGAAAAAATACATATTATAATATATATAATATACATACTAAATATACATTATATATATTATATATAATATACATATATATATACTATACATATTATATATTATATATAGCTTATATTTTTATTTATATGTATATATTATATTGTGTATATTATATTTCAATTATTTTCATATGAGAAATAAATTTATTTTTATTTATTTTATTTTATTATTGTAGTATTTTTTAAATTATATTATATCTATTTATTGTATCATTATTTTATTAAGTGTACAATTATAATTAATTATTATTTTTATATTTTTAATTTTAAAAATAAAAGAAATAAATTTCCAACAGGGACGGGGCGTAGAAAGAATTTTCCCTATTTCTATGATGGGTGCAGAACAAGGAGTCCCTACCCAAGATGAAGACGAAAATGGGGAGTGCTCCCCCGCTTCCGCTCTGCCCCGTTGCCAACCATACTCATAATAAATTTATTATAAATTATGTAAAATTTATAAATTCATAATAAATTTATTATTGTTGACCAGGATCAAATCAAAACTGATTTTATTTCCTTTTCCTTTTAAAAGAGTCATTACAGGACTAATTACAGGGATTAGACTAATTACTGGGATTACAGGAGATTATTTCCTAATTTAGCTCGTTTGATATGTATATAATCTTTACACATTATTTACAGAAAAAATATACAAGAAAAACCCTCAACTACTTGTGTTCTTCTCTTTGCATTAAAACATGGTATCAGAGCATCGAGTTTCTGATCCAGAAGGATCCATTTTCTGTTAAAGCTCATCATTTACCGTTTCCCCTTCTCGAACCTGCTTCAATGGCAGAAGACCAGATAATCAAAACCGATAAAAATGGAGTTCAATCACTCCCAGAAAGATTAACCATAAGCAGAAAACTTGATGGTGAAAATTATCACCTATGGGCCAGACTCATGAAAGTTGCGATCGGAGGCCGTGGACAGACGCAACACCTCACTGGAAAACCACCACCACCTGCAGAAGGGAGTTCCGATTATTCTCAGTGGGAGCAAATTGACAATATTGTGTTTACCTGGATTCTCCAGAATGTGGAGGACAAATTAATCAACAGAATCGCCGAATATCCCACGGCGCAAGCACTCTGGGACGGTCTGGCCACTACATACGGCAGCGGCACAGATGCCCTTCAAATTTTCGACCTACACATGAAGTCATACAAACAGAAACAGGGGCAACTAACGCTTGAAGAATACTGGACAATGTTTCAAGCGATTTGGATGAACATCGACAGAAGGTGCTCAAATCCAATGACCTGTTGCTCAAAAGGTGCCACAATTTTTAATAAAATCACAGACGAGCAAAGAATTTACCAATTCCTGGCTGGGCTCGACGACAGATATGATAGCATCCGACGTGATGTCCTGAAAACCGAGCCTTTACCCTCAGTCGAATCCGTATATGCGACTGTGAAGCGCGAAGCCACCAGGCTTCAAGTGATGAAACCGGCAACAGAGCTCACTGGGGATTCTTCATCACAGGGCATTGGGACTGGATTGGCCGTAAAACACACCCGAAATGAGAACCGACGGCACTCAAACCAAGGATCTTCACAGCACAATGGCGAGAACAAGTCGCATTTGGTATGTAGCCATTGTGGAATGAGGAAACACACCAAGGAAGACTGTTTCAAATTGGTGGGTTTCCCCGATTGGTGGAGCGAAAAGAATAAGACGCAGGGAAACAGAACCGGAGGAGGCTACTCCGCCACTGGTCTGAGCATCCCAGAGGCCACCAGCAGTGCCAGTGGAGGAGCAACCGTCGCTCGCGAGAAAGAAGAAGAGAAATATGGAACGGCGGCAGTAGCAGATAGGGGTAAACAAAAACCCTATTTTGTTTCCTTATATGAACTAGCTAACAATTTATATGCAGAAAGCAAGGGGAGCAGCGCTTTAATCTCTGCCGGGCTGAGAAGATCCGAAATGGGCAGGCCCAAGGCCCACCAAGCTTATGAAATGGCAGGCTTGTTTAAAGGAGGCCCAAGCTCGAGTAAACCCAATAAAAAGGAGGATGTGGGCTGGGTTTTAGACAGTGGCGCCACCGACGCCATGACAAATGACAAGACCGACATACTTGAACCGAGAACACCACATCTGAATTTTATCCAGACCGCAAATGGGGAACTAGCAAGGGTAGAAGGAGCGGGCACAGTTTCGATAACACCAAATTTGAACCTCTCGAAATGCCTTTATATTCCTAGCTTATCACATAAGCTACTGTCAATTAGTCAAATTACAGCTGAACTTAACTGTGTTGTTCTAATGTTCGCTACTTTTTGCTTGATACAGGACATTCGTACGGGGGAGATCATTGGGCGTGGTACTGAACGCGGAGGCTTGTACCATGTTGATGAGATGGCTCACCACGGGAAAGGAATGCTGACTCATGGAACGTCGGAAAAACAAATATGGTTGTGGCACCGCAGATTAGGTCACCCGTCTATTTATTATCTCAGAATTTTATTTCCCTCTCTTTTTAAGAACAATGTTGATTTTAATTGTGAAACTTGCATACTGGCAAAGAATCATAGGGTCTCTTATATTTCTAATAATACCCGAGTCAATTCTGTTTTTTCATTAATTCATTCCGATGTTTGGGGTCCTGCACCAATCCGTAGTGGTCCTTTTCAATATTTCTTGCTCTTTATTGATGATTTTTCTAGAATGACTTGGGTATATTTTCTCAAAAATAAATCAGAAGTGTCGGAAAAATTTATTGCTTTTTATACTATGGTTGAAACACAGTTCGAGAAAAAAAATTCAAATCCTTAGGTCTGATAATGGGGGGGAATTTGTGAACCAGTCTATGACAGATTTCTGTATAAAAAAAGGAATAGTCCACCAAACAACCTGTCCTCACACACCCCAACAAAATGGGGTTGCCGAACGAAAGAATAGATACCTTCTTGAAATGACCAGATCACTAATGTTTGAAGCAAATGTTCCTAAACATTTTTGGTCTGAAGCTGTAGCAACCTCTGTATATCTCTCAAACCGCTTACCCACCAAAAGCCTTCAATATAAAACACCTCTCCACGTTCTCCAAACCCAGACTACCCTACCACCACCTTTAACCCTACCACCCAAAATTTTTGGATGTACTGTTTTCATCCATATTCCTAAACATGAACGATCCAAACTTGACCCATGTGCCCGCAAATGTGTCTTTGTAGGGTATGCTATACACCAAAAAGGATACCGATGCTATAACCCTGAAACCAGAAGGACCTTCATTACCATGGATTGCGATTTTCTGGAGACTGAGTTCTATTATTCCTCCCAATCTAGTCGTCAGGGGGAGATTCAGAGTGACTCTCTAGATTGGTTAAACAACCTTGTTTGTTGCTCTGATGGTCCAAAAGAGTCTTGCTCCAGCACCACCGAGCCTACTCTTGATATGGTACAAACTAAGGCACCTTCTTTATCCATACCTAATGATGACCCTCCTACAGATGTTCCCCAAGAGGTAAGCTCTCCTATCAGTCCTGTAAGAACTATAGAAAATAATGAAACTAATGACAGGGAAGAGTTGGAAGAGCAGAATTTTACTTTACCACAGAGAACTACTCGGGGAGTACCTCCAAGAAGATACACACCTGAACATATACCAAGATCATCAAGGTATCCTATAGGAAATGTTGTAAGGAGGAGGATCTCTGAAGAAGCTAAAGCTCTGTCAATCAGTTTATACTCAGAAATGATTCCAAGAAATGTGGAAGAGGCAAAGGCAGAAAAGAAATGGTGGGAAGCTATGAAGGTAGAAATGGAAGCCCTTGAGAAAAATGGTACATGGGAAAAATGTATACTACCACATGGAAAACATACTGTTGGGTGCAAATGGGTGTTTACTATTAAACATCAGGCAGATGGAACAATTGAGCGACACAAGGCTCGACTGGTTGCAAAAGGATATACACAGACCTACGGCATTGACTACTCGGAAACATTCTCACCTGTGGCAAAGATAGATACAATCAGAGTACTGTTCTCAATAGCTGCAAATGAAGATTGGCCGCTGCATCAGTTTGACGTAAAGAATGCATTCCTGCATGGGGATCTTGAGGAAGAGGTTTACATGGATCCTCCACCTGGATTTCAGACTGAGTTCAGAGAAAATGAAGTCTGTAGGCTGAAAAAGGCTCTTTATGGGTTGAAGCAATCGCCAAGAGCTTGGTTCGGACGGTTCACAGTTGTGATGAAAAGGTTTGGGTATAGACAGAGCAACGCTGACCATACTCTGTTCTTAAAGAGAAGAGGTAAACAAGTCACATGTCTCATCATTTATGTTGACGACATGATCATCACCAGAGATGACCTTGAAGAAATTGCAACACTAAGGAAGAATCTCTTCACTGAATTTGAAATGAAAGATCTGGGAGGTTTAAAATACTTTCTGGGGATTGAAGTTCTTAGATCAAATGCAGGAATTTTCATATCTCAGAAGAAATACGTCCTTGATCTTTTAACAGAAACTGGACTGACAGACTGCAAACCAGCAGAAACTCCTCTACCTACGAACCATGGACTTCAGTGCAAGGAGGATGGAGTCCCAGCTGACAGAGAAAGATACCAGAGATTAGTGGGGAAATTGATTTATCTGTCTCACACCAGGCCTGACATTGCATATGCTGTTAGTGTGGTCAGTCAATTCATGCACCAACCACAAGAAGAACATATGGAAGCAGCAGTGAGAATTTTAAGGTATCTTAAGGGAACGTATGGACTCGGCATCCTATTCAAGAAAAATGAGCATCTAGACTTAGAGATCTACACTGATGCCGATTGGGCTGGAAACCCTAATGACAGGAGATCAACATCGGGTTACTTTGCTCTAGTCGGAGGAAACTTGGTGACTTGGCGAAGTAAGAAACAGAAGGTCGTAGCACTTTCAAGTGCGGAAGCGGAATTTCGAGGAATTGCTAAAGGTGTAACAGAACTCTTGTGGCTAAAGAAGTTAATGACGGAAATAGGATTTACACCTCCTCTTCCGTGTTTATTAAGATGCGACAACAAAGCGGCTATACAGATTTCAGAAAATCCTGTCCAGCATGACAGGACTAAGCATGTGGAGATTGATCGCCACTTCATCAAAGAAAAGCTGGAAGACGGAACTCTAAAACTTCCCTATGTCCGGTCCAAGGATCAACTAGCAGATATACTCACAAAGGCGGTCAATGGGAGGACATTCAAAACCATTCTAAGCAAGTTGGGTATTGGTGACCCCACCACTACACAACTTGAGGGGGAGTGTTGACCAGGATCAAATCAAAACTGATTTTATTTCCTTTTCCTTTTAAAAGAGTCATTACAGGACTAATTACAGGGATTAGACTAATTACTGGGATTACAGGAGATTATTTCCTAATTTAGCTCGTTTGATATGTATATAATCTTTACACATTATTTACAGAAAAAATATACAAGAAAAACCCTCAACTACTTGTGTTCTTCTCTTTGCATTAAAACAATTATAAACTCATTTTAAACTAATAAAAGTTTAGTATTTTGATAAATATTTTATAAATTATGTATTGTGATAAATAATTTATAAATATAATAAATTTAAATTTTTTTTAGTTTTTTTTATATTCTATAAAAAGTCCAATTTATTTACATCTGCTTTGCATTCACAATCGGAGATTCAATTATTAAATAGATGGCATATATTTTTCACAAAATTAAATAATAAGACAACATAGATTCCAAGGAAACTCGAAATTCAAATGGATGGAAGGAGATAATAGTTTAAGAGATTGGAATGGAATATTCATTCTTAAATTTTTTCTGTATGAATTTAATTATTATTGTCCCCACATTTGTTAGCCATGTCTTCTTGGCGCCTGCAAATGTACAACTCTCTTTAAATATTCAAAGACAAACAGCTTTTACATGGGTCCCCACTCAATTCACGACCGACTTTACTTAGCCCCATTCCCTTCTAATTAAGAAGCTTCCACTTTTACCAATAGACCATGCCTTCCACTTCTACCAATGTTTTATAGTATCATTTTTTTTAAAAAAAAATTTAATATATAATTGTATATTAAAAAAGATAAATAAATATTTAACCAATTGTTAGATTACTATATCATTTTTAATCCATATATAATTAAAGACAAACAGAATTAAAGAAAAATAAACTTCTAAGGATTATGTTAATATGTGTTAATAGAGCAATAAATGGAATTTTCCATTTTTCATGTTTCCCATAGAAAATTATTATACTCTTATTAATTATTTTTGCATTTTTAATTAATTTCCATAATTATCTCTCAATCTCCATTATTAATAGTAACATTCCACTTTACATATATTCTCACTTTATTATTTATATATTTTTAATTTTTTAATGGATAATTTTATTTTTTATTAAATTTTTATTTATTTTTAAAAAATATAAATTTTGAAGTTCAGTGAAGCCCACTATCACCTTATATATTTAATAACAATAAATATAATACAACCTAAAAAATAAACAAAAAGAAAAAAATAATAATAAATAAAAATATTTTAAACTGGAAAAAATAATTAACACACAAATTCAAAAAGAGTAAAATAAAATAATAAAAACTAAACAATCATATAAATTTAAAGAATTTTTTTATCATATATGTTATTTCTTTTAAATAACTAACAATAGAATTTTTTTTAATAAATGAAAAAATGTTATAAATAAATGAATGTCTATTGGATTTCACAGTCCATACATATATTAGAGTTTCTACTCTATAAATAAAGGAGTTTCTCATCAATTTAATGCTATATTCATATCTCTTGATCTATATTTTTTTATCTTTTTCTCTCTTATCTCTTGTCTTTTTCTTTATTTTTAAAAAAATAAAAAATAAAACAACCACATAGAAAAAGTTCGGTATGTGAGTACAGTGGAAGTTACTTGACTCGAGAATGCTTAGGGATTACAAAAGTAATAAAATAATAATAATAGTATTAGAGACCGCCTCACTCTCAAATCTAAAATCTTTGACTGACCCTCAATATCTGGTTGACCTTTCTTGCAACAAAACAAAATTAGAAATTTAATTATTATTTTTTTTTGTTAAAGGTGGGCGGCACCACCTGGTAATTTTATTGAATAAAAATAAAAGGTTCAATACAACCCAGAATAAACCTTCAATGGGCAGAAAGAAATAAAGGAATGGCTAACCAAATCTGATGTAAGGAATATTAGCTCTCTCTAAAACAATAATGCTTCTAATGTAAGAAGGGAGCGCTTGAGGCGATTTGAAGACAAAAGATCTTCCGCAAATTCTGCTATAGTAGGCTAAATGGTGGGCTGCATTGTTAGCCTCTCTGTACACATGGTGGATAGAACAAGCCTTCTGAAAAATCTTGTCTTTAATCTGCTGGACCAAGGGAGGAGGAGACCCAGAGTTCAGTTGCTGCACAAGTTGAAGGTTGTCCATTTCTATCTCAAATCCACACCAGCCCAGTCTTAAGCACCAGCTCAAGCTTTTCGATAAAGCATATAGCTCGGCCTGGAAAGGATTATCGGTATCAAAACAATAAGAATGGGCAGCAATGAACATACCCTTAGAATCACGAATAATAGCTCCAGCTGCAGATTTCTCTTTCGTGAAAGAGGCATCAATATTGAGCTTTACAAGATTGGCAGGCGGTTTGATCCACTTAATCACCATTCTAGCTTCTCTGCGAGCTCCAAAATTAACTGGTAACAATTCAGCAATTTCAGGAACATGAACAGCATATTTACGGGAGGAGTGAACAACCCCCCAAGTGAAAAAATTTTTCAAAATCCGATTGATAGAACCCGGCGCATAGAACGATTGGTTCCCCCAATTGCAGTTACAGTAGGAATGCCAAAGTTCAAATAATATAAGCTGCGGAAGGAGAGTGCCTATTTTCCCAAGGATATCTTTGATGCGAGAAAGTCTCCACCAGGAACTCAGCATGTGATTGAGGGAAGTTCTGGCGTTGCTGAATGGAAGCAAGTAAGAAGCAAAAAATCTCCATACCTTTTGTGATTCTTTGCAGGAGTAAAGAACATGATCAGCAGATGCCTCAGCTGCTTTGCAAAAGTGGCAGAAAGACAGAGCATAGATACCAATTTTCTTCAAATTGTGAGGAAGAGGAAGAATGTTATGAAAGTACCTCCAAGTGAATAAAGACAGCTTCAAGGGAATGTGAGAGCCCCATAGAAACTTGTTCCTCTGCATGTTATCCTGATGAGGGCGAACCAATTCATAAATATTAGAGAAAGTAGCTTCTGATTTATTAGCCAGCACAAGCTTCTCACTATCAAGCACAAAAAAATCAGGATATTTAGCATTAGAGCGACACAGGGATTTCCACATCGGAGAGTCATTAACCCAATATGTCATGTTACCAGATCGTTGGTATTTCTTTTGCATGTATCTAGCCCATAAGCTGTTATTGGAATGGAAAGCCCAAAGATTTTTAAGCACAAAGGCAGTTTGCGTAGCTTCCAAAGATCGAATGCCAATTCCACCTTCCAAAACCGGGAACTGCATTTTTTTAAGATTAGACCAGTGGTGCTTATCCCGCAAATCATTACTCCAAATAAAGTGACTTATGCGTCGGATCCACTTTTATTATTATTTTGAGAATAGACATTTAATTATTAATTATTTAGCATAGATGAAAAAGAATTTAGGAGTGATTAAATTCGGATCCACTTTTATTTCTACAACTTCTTAATATTTTTTTAAAATTTTTTCTTATTATTTACTTTTGTATAGGGCATGATAATGCAATTTATTATAATAATATTCATTTCGTACTGAAGATGTATAAATAATTAATTGATATTTATATAATTTAAAAATCATGCATTATTTTTCACCAACCGTGCTTGAATTTTTCTATTTGTATTATTAATATTACTAAATTTTAATTTATTAACTCTGATAAAAAATAAAATTTTTATTAAAATTCTAGGCTCCATTTTTCAATCAATTTAAACATATGATTATGTGGATTTCATGTGATGTCATATAGAGTCATGTGTTCAAAACTAAAATTTTTTTAACAATTTTTTTTATGTGGATGTGAAAAATGAAATGATTAATTTTATCTAAATAAATTAAAATTTAAAGATCTTAATAATATAAACAGAAAAATTCAACAACATTACCTAAAATTGACTGTTAACATCATTTTTTTCTAATTAACAAAATTAATTGAATCATGCTAATTTTGAGAAATTAATTATTAGATATTTTTACATAAAAGATATAGACATAATTTTGAGCTCAAAAAGACAATTTTTATTTTGAATATAAAATATATTATTTGAACGAAAAGAAATTAAACAAAATGTGAACTCTGTTTTCGCAAACCATTGATAATAAAAAGAGGGCCAAATACATAATTTAACACCTAACGTTTGCAGTTTTTTCCACTTGGACACTCATCCTTTCAAAACGCTCAATTAGGCACCTAACGTTTGCAGCTTTTCCCACTTGGACACTCATCCTTTTAAAACGCTCAATTTGACACCTAATGTTTGCAGCTTTTTCATTAAGAAATTTTTTTTTTCATTTTTCTACATGATAGATAATAGAAAAAAGGAGATTACCATGCAGGGGTTCTTCGCTTATCTTTTGGGTGCTTGTCATCCCCTGCATATCGGTCTGAATTATTAGAGTACTTGTATGTGGGAGGGAAGTATATCCTCCCTTCTTCTGTAGCAGAGAAGAGGAAGATATCATCAATATAGATGAGAGTTGAATACAGAATGGGTTGAAAAATTCTGATCATTACTTTTTGAAACAAAGATGGAGCAACCTTAAGGCCAAAAGGAATGACTGTCCATTGGTACTGAGCATTAGGAATGCAGAAAGCTGTCTTGGGTCTATCTTCTAGATTGATACCCAATTGTCAAAATTCTGCTTTAAGATCAAATTTAGAGAAGATTTTAGCAATTTTCAAATGTACCATGAGAGTAGATATTTTAAGCAAGGAAAACTTGTCATCTGTCAAAAATAAGTTGAGAGGCTTATAATTGATTACAAGCCTTTTTTATCCTCGTATTTGCTCAGCTCATTTTTCTACATAAAAATTCTGGCAAGCACAATTAGACTTAGTGGGTTCAATGAGTCTTTGTTTCTTACTTTCAGCTTCGGATAGAACAAAGACGAGGGCGAGTATTTGAGGGATGGAATGAAGGGAGGATATACTTCCCTCCCACATACAAGCACTCTAATAATTCAGGCCGATATGCAGGGGATGACAGGCACCCAAAAGAGAAGCTAAGAACCTCTGCATGGTAATTTCCTTTTCTCTATTATCTATCATGTAGAAAAATGAAAAAAATCTTCTTAATGAAAAAGCTGCAAACGTTAGGTGTCAAATTAAGGGTTTTGAAAGGATGAGTGTCCAAGTGGAAAAAGCTGCAAACGTTAGGTGTCTAATTGAGCGTTTTGAAAGGATGAGTATCCAAGTGAGAAAAGTTGCAAACGTTAGGTGTCAAATTATATATTTTGCAGTTGGATTGATTTAGAAGTCTATCCCCGACAAACCTTTCTTTTTATTTCCTTTTTTTAAGAGGACAATTTGATTTTTCTTTTCCAATCGGAAAACGTAAGGCGCGCGCGCGCACACACACATATATATATATTGATAAGGTGAAGTAACGTCACATAACCCGCAGGTCAGGCAAACAAATTCAACGTACAAAACACTTACAACTTGATACCCTTTAAGGGCCTGTTTGGTTTAGCTGTTCATAGCAGCTGGTAGCTGGTAGCGGTTGCTGATAGCTGATAGCTGGTGGCGGATAGCTGGTAGCGGTTGCTGATAGCTGATAGCTGGTGGCGGATAGCTGGTAGCTGATTCGGGTTAGTGTTTGGTAAAAATACAATAGTTGTTGCAGTTTGAATGTAAAATTACCAATAAGCATATCATTATCTAATAAATATTAATTTTTATTTTATTTTAATAGGGTTAATATAGTCTTAATATGAATCAGCTATCAGCTGATATAAAAAAGCTTCGAGTAGGAGCTTATTGAAACAGCAGCTGTTTGGGGTTCAAACCTCTATCAGCTGCATCAAACAGCTAAACCAAATACCCCCTAAATCTCCAAAAAGCTAGAGCTGCTTATATGAAATTTTCTGTTCTCCTTCGCTCTCTCCCTCTCTCTGTCTCCCTCTGTTTCTCGTTCTTCTCCCTTCTGCATTTCAATGGCGGCCTCCACGACTAACCTTTCTCCCTCTTCTAAACCTTCTCATTCTTTAAATTCTAAGCCTCAGATACCTCAGAAAGCCCCTCTCTTTCTCCTTCCCAAAACCCTCCATAAACCCTCTTTTTTCTCTCATACAACCTCTGTTTTTCATACCCGTAAAGCCCATGTTACTTTCCTCTCTAAAAATGCTATATCTGAAGTTATTTCTGCAAATAAAAATTACCCAGATGATTGTTCTTTCAGTTTTGAATTTGATGATGATGATAAACCTCGTGAAGAGTGTGGTGTTGTGGGTATTTATGGTGACCCTGAAGCCTCTCGTCTTTGCTATTTGGCGCTTCATGCTTTGCAGCATCGTGGCCAAGAAGGAGCTGGGATTGTTGCTGTCAATAATAAGGTTTTGCAATCTGTTACTGGCGTTGGGTTAGTTTCTGATGTGTTTAACGAATCAAAACTTGATCAATTACCTGGTGATTTAGCTATAGGTCATGTTAGATATTCTACTGCAGGGTCTTCTATGCTTAAAAATGTTCAACCTTTTGTTGCTGGGTATCGGTTTGGGTCTGTCGGGGTTGCCCACAATGGGAATTTAGTCAATTATAAGAAATTGAGAGCTACGCTTGAAGATAATGGTTCTATTTTTAACACTAGTTCTGATACTGAGGTTGTTTTGCATTTAATTGCGATTTCAAAAGCCAGGCCTTTCTTTTTAAGGATTGTTGATGCATGCGAGCAGTTAGAAGGGGCTTATTCAATGGTGTTTGTGACAGATGATAAGTTGGTTGCTGTGAGGGATCCTTTTGGGTTCAGGCCTTTGGTTATGGGGAGGAGGAGTAATGGTGTTGTTGTGTTTACCTCTGAGACTTGTGCTCTTGATTTGATTGAGGACACATATGAGAGAGAGGTTTATCCTGGTGAAGTTTTGGTAGTGGATAAAGATGGAGTTCAATCACTTTGTCTAATGCCACACCCTGAACCAAAGCAATGCATATTTGAACACATTTACTTTGCTATGCCAAATTCAGTAGTGTTTGGTAAGTCTGTTTATGAATCAAGGCGACTTTTTGGTGAAATACTTGCTACTGAGGCTCCTGTTGATTGTGATGTTGTAATTGCAGTCCCGGATTCAGGGGTTGTGGCGGCACTTGGTTATGTAGCCAAGGCAGGTGTGCCATTTCAACAAGGATTGATAAGATCACACTATGTGGGAAGGACTTTCATTGAACCATCTCAGAAGATTAGGGACTTCGGTGTTAAGCTTAAGCTTTCACCAGTGAGAGGGGTATTAGTGGGGAAAAGAGTTGTGGTTGTGGATGATTCAATTGTGAGAGGAACTACATCATCAAAAATTGTTAGATTAATTAAGGAGGCTGGGGCTAAGGAGGTTCATATGAGGATTGCTAGTCCTCCGATTATCGCTTCTTGTTATTATGGGGTAGATACACCAAGTTCAGAGGAGTTGATATCTAATAGAATGACTGTGGATGAGATCAGAGAGTTTATTGGGTGTGATTCACTCGCATTTCTAGAATTGGATAGCTTGAAGAAATTGTTGGGTGCTGAATATCCATCTTTTTGTTATGCTTGCTTCTCTGGGAAGTACCCAGTTCAGCCAAAGGGAACTAAAGTGAAAAGGGTTGGTGATGGTATAGAAGATGGATACGCTGGAAATATTGAAGTTCTTGATGGGGCATATGTTAAAGGACCTAATAGTCTGAATATGGAGAAAGTTAGGGGTGTCCTGAAGTTGTCATCCTTGTAATGGCATTTATTGTGTTACCTGCAATTCGTCGAATCAATGGGAGAAGACCCTCCAGAGTACTACGTATATGATGCAGAGAGTGACAGGCATCTTCAATGATTCTAATATAACCTTTATATGCATTCTTGAATTAACTGAGGTTGAACTTACATAATTTTGCTGGTTCTTCTAAATTTTGCAAGATTTAATTTTAGAAGTACTTAGTTTATCATTATTTCATGCCTGGCAATTTTGTTATAAACCTCAATATATATATATTTTGCAAGATTTAATTTTAGAAGTACTTAGTTTATCATTATTTCATGCCTGGCAATTTTGTCATAAACCTCAATAAATATTTTTTTGTCCAACTTTAAATGATACAAGGTTCAATTACATAAAGATGCATTGTAGTAAATTGATTCAGTATTATTTTACTGGCATCACTTAAATCATAAATGTTCAACTATTTATAGTTAATCGATTCACTAATTTATTGGATTCATTGGCTTTCAATTTATGATCTGGGTATATATTGGCTTGGATTTTTGTAATTGAGGTTTCTCAGGATTTTTTTGGGATTTCATTGGTATTCATATTTTATAACTCCGTCTATACATGAGTTTCTTGTGTATAGTCGGTCCTAAGCCTGAATAAAGAAGGAGTGTTGCGATAGGTGACCGCCTGCGTAAAATTTTTATCACATCTCATGATATGGATTCTAATAATAATATCGCTGGGGTGTTTTCTACTTGCGACGCATTACATCGGAGCCCGGGTGTAGTGAAGAATAAGCAAGGGTGTAGGGCGTTTTTTGAATGCGACGTTCCATGTCAGCGTTCAAATGTCGTGCATAATAAACAGGAGTTCTCACATCATGGACGGGTGTGGGTAAAAAAGTTAGTCCAAAATACGATTAATACATATTTAGATAATGGTAAAAAATTTTATAGGAAGAAGCATAAAAAAGAACAATTAGAGAGTAAGATCAGAATAGAAACTTGGAATATTGGATCTCTTACAAGTAAACTGAGAGAACTTGTTGATACTATGGAGAGAAGAAAAATTAGTATTGCTTGGATTCAAGAGACTAAATGGGTTGGAGAAAAAAGTAAAGAAGTTGAGAATACTGAGTATAAAGTGTGATATACAAGTACAGATAGAAATAAAAATGGAGTAAGTGTAATTTTAAATCGGAACCTAAACGAGACGGTTGTAGCGATGAAAAGAGTAAGCGATAGGACTATTTCAATTAAATTTGTGCTCTAGAATGAGACTATTAACATAGTTAGTGTATATGTCTCTCAAGTTGGATTTGATGGAGAGAGCAAGCAAAATTTTTGGGGTGATATGGATGAACTTATGCAAGAGATTTCAAATGATAAAAATATTTTTATAGAAAGAGACTTAAATGGACATGTAGTAAAAGACAACGTAGGTTTTGAGGAGGTACATGGAGGATATGGTTTTGAAATTATAAATGAAAAATGTAAGAGTATCCTTGATTTTGCTTTAGCCTATGGTTTAATTCTGACAAACACATATTTTATAAAAAGAGAATCACATCTAGTGACCTGTAAAAGTGGACAAAATAGAAATCAGATTGACTTCATACTCACAAGAAAAACCAATCGAACTCGATGCAAGGATTATAAGGTTATTCCAAGTGAGGCTTTGAACACTCAACATAGGTTAGTGATTTTGGATATCAAGTTTAAGACGTTGATTAGTAGGCCAATGAGGAACAATATTCCTAAGATTAGGTGGTGGACTTTAAAAGGTGAAAATAATTGTTGTTTAAGGATGAGTTGGTCAAAGCTGGAGGGTGAGAGGAAGATGTGGGTATGTCATCAAATGATATGTGGATAGATATGTCTACAACAATTAAAGGAGTAGCTAGAAAGATTTTTGGAGAATCTAAAGGGTGTGAACATTCCTCGAAGGAGTCTTGGTGGTGGAATGAGAAAGTGCAAAAAGCGGTAAGAAGTAAAAAAGAATGGTATAAGAGTTTGCCCAAGTATAATAACAATGATGCTTTTGAGCAGTATAAACAAGCGAAAAAAGATACTAAAAAGGTAGTTAGTCAAGCAAGAGCACAATCTTTAGAGAGTTTGAATGAGAATCTTAAAACAAAAGAAGGGAAAAAAGCTATCTATAAATTGGCTAATATAAGAAAAAAGAAATATCGTGAGTTAAACCAAGTTAATTGCATTAAAGATAAAGAGAATAAAGTTTTGGTTCAAAAAGAGAATATTAAGCAACAATGGAGAAGCTATTTTGAGAAACTTCTTAATGGTAACCATAGTGATAACATTGAGGTTTTAGACGTTAGACCGGAAAAAAATGTGAAATACACTAGACGGATTAAGTTTTTGAAAGTTAAAGAAGCTTTGAAGAGGATGAAAGTTGGTAAAGCCTGCGGATCAGATGAAATACCTATTAAGGTTTGAAAATATTTGGGAGATACATGAGTTGCATGATTGACATCTTTGTTTAATAAGATCTTAAGTACAAAGAAATTGCCTAATGAGTAGAGATAAAGTAATTTGATACATATTTTAAGAATAAAGGAGATATTCAAAATTGCTCAAATTATAGATGTATAAAGCTTATGAACCACACTATGAAATTGTACGAGAAAGTTGTGAAATATCGTTTGCGGTTAGATACTTATATCTCTTCAAATCAGTTTGGTTTTTATGTTTGGTCGATCAACTATGGAAGCTATTTTTTTTATAAAAGATTTGATGAAAAAGTATAGAGAGATGAAGAAGGACTTACATATGATTTTTATTGACTTAGAAAAGACGTATGATAGAGTCCCCGGAGAAATTTTATGGTGGGTCCTAGAGCGTGAAAAAATATATATACGATATATCTAAGTCGTGAAAGATATATATGAGGGAGCCATCACTAGTGTCCACATTGTAGGAAGGGATACTAAAAATTTTTCCATTTCTATTGGATTGCACTAATGTTCAGCTTTGAGCTCTTATATTTTCGCATTGGTCATGGATGAGCTAACAAGATATATACAAGATGACATTCTTTGGTATATATGTTTGCAAATGATATTATGAGGGTGTTTCTCAAAATTTAAAAGCTGGTCAAAACTGATTATAAGCAGTTTTTAGATTATAAGTTGTTTATTTAAGTATTTCTGAAAACTTAAATAGTAGATTATAATATGATTATAATCAGTTTTTTAAAAGTTGGGTTTTGCTACTTTTTTTAAGCACTTATTTTTTAAGCAGTTTTGACTAAGTAAAAGACCATACTATCCCTACCTAATCTTCAATATTCCAAATTTGCCCACCCTATACACTTTAGTTCCCATCAAAATTCTTTTACGTTTCTTCTTAAATAAATTTTATTATTATTATTATTATTATTATTATTATTATTATTGCAAAATAAATTTTGAATTGACATTTAAAAAATCATTTTTATACAATAAATAAACTTAGGGACAGTTTGATCATTTTGACAGTTTCTGCAATTAAAAACTGATTATAAGCTGATTTTACAAAAACACTTAACTGATTATAAACTGATTATCAGTTGATTATTAACTAGTTTACAGAAACGCTTAACTGCTTATTTTTAATCTGATTATAATCTAAAAATTACTTATTCACAATAAGCTGAAAAGCCCCAGTTTTGAGAAACACCCTCTATATTAATAGATGAGACTCAATCAGAGGTAAGTCAAAAGTTGGAGTTATGGAGAAACACTTTAAAATCTATGGATTTTAAGCTAAGTAGGACTAAGATTGAGTATACGCATTGTAGATTTAATAGCGAGAATAAAGAAAGACAAAATTATTTTAGACGGAATAATAGTACCTTATAGTACTTATTTTAAATATCCCGGCTCTGTTCTTCAAGAAGATGGGGGTTGTTAAGAAGATGTAAATCATAGAATGAAAGCTGATTGGATGAAATAGAGGGGTGCTACAGGAGTTCTATGTGATCGAAATATGCCAATTAAATTAAAAGAAAAATTTTACCGCACTGTAATACGGCCTGCGATGATGTATGGTAGTAAGTGTTGGGCAGTAAAAGGACAACTTATGAGTAAAAATGCATGTTGCGGAAATGAGAATGATAAGATGGATGTGTGGTCATGCTAGGATAGATAGAATTTGCAATGAGTACATTAGAGAAAAAGTGGGGGTAGCACCTATTGAGGATAAGATAAGAGAACATAGATTGAAATGGTTTGGCCATGTGAAACGAAAATCTAGCGATGCGCCGGTTAGAAAAATCAAACAAGTTAGAGTAGATATAACTAAGAGAGGCAGAAGTAGGCCTAAACTGACTTGGTCAAAGGTGACCCAAAATAATCTTATGATGTTACATCTATCAGAAGAGATAATCTTAAATCGTATTGAGTGGAAAAGAAGAATCCACGTAGCGACCCCAATTAACTTGGAATTAAGGCCTTGTTGAATTAAGTTGAGTTGAGATAATGGTATTCATATTTTATATATTTTCTTTTGTGCCAATCATGATTATAGATTGTTAGTCGCTCAATTGATTCAGTGAGAAATTTATGTGCTTGTTACAAACTTTGATACTTTTGAATACTTTACCGCTTGCATTGGCATCCAAGAAAAATTTGCATCATGTAATTCGTTGATAAATATGATCTGATTTCATGGTCATCATGAATCATTTTGCGTTATTATGTTAACTGTGATTTTCATTTCTTCTAATAGTTCTCTTATATGGACTTGCTTTGTTCTTGTGTGGTATTTTGTATTTTTCCAAACACTCAAAAGTTCTTAGTTGTGATCTCTAAGGAAAATTAATGGTGTCTGAATGTTTCGGTTTTTTTTTTTTTTGTCTTTATAAATTTTTTTTTGTTAGTTTAGTGTTCAAATTTCACTAAATAATTATATTTCAATTGCTCAGGCCGTTTTGCCACTATTTCGGTGATGACGAGGATAAATGGAATTCATTTTCAACATAAAAAAGTATCACATCATGTAATATTGTTAAAGTGATGAAAATAACATTTCTTCTCCTTACTCTTAAGAAATCAAAAACAGAAGATGGAATTTGGCATTTAAGGTTTAATTCACAGCAATCTCAGACCAAAGTTTCTTCTTTGTTCTTGCAAAATAGAAAAACAAAAGATAGAATTTGGTATTTAAGGTTTAATTCAAAAGTTCCATATCTCCTCCTTTACTGCAAAATACTTGATTTCCATGAGCCTTAATTTTGTAGCCGACTCCTTTCTTGACATTCATCAGTTTCCTTTTATCTCCCAAGCAAACCCAAGGATCACCATTACCTAATTTCCTCAAATGTGAAAATGACCTCTCCTAAATTCACATCAACTCTAAAGATTGCTAATAAACTATTTGTAATAGTATTATCAGAGAAACGATCAACTCTCTCTTTCAATTCCCAAACAACATCTCCAAACCTTATATCCCACAATTTCGAATAATTATATGCTACAACCGTTGTAGCAATAAATGCCTACAACGGACCAATAAAATTCTTACACGTAGATTAAATGATTCATTTCATTGGTCCGTTGTAGGCATTTAATCTACGTGTAAGAATCCCATTGGTCCGTTGTAGGCATTTATTGCTACAACGGTTGTAGCATATAATTATTCCACAATTTCACATTCCTCAATATACTAGAGGGTCTGCTATGAGACCTAGATACTATTACCACATTATTACTCTCTACCCATTGTAATTTCGTGGTTGGAATGGCTGAGTCAAGATCTCCCTCGTAAATATCACAGTGAACAATCTTAGATATTGGAGAAAGTGATTGTAAATCATAGACCGGAGTTCCCCTTGCTCGACCCAAAACTTGTGAACATGAACTCCGGTGACAACCCAATTGCTTAAATCGTCGATCTCTATTGGGTTGTGTTTTCCTAATAATAGAAAAATCCAATACAATTAAACTTCTTGCAATCTTTAAAGAGCAAATCCAAAGCTCTCTAGATAGAAGCTTATTGGATATTAAAGGAGAAGCTGAGATGCAAGCACCAAACCCAACTGGAAAGTAGACCAGAGGCCCTTGGAGATGCCACAAATCTTCGGTCAAGGATTAACAACTATAACAAGAAGATTGATGAGAACAGTGTATACTAGATGAGAACAAAAGAATCAAAATCGGTGCTTATAATATGGAAAAATTATAGATAAAAAAATCTCATCTTTTGTTTTTCTATTTCTTAAGAACAAAGAAGAGGAAGAAGAAGAAAGGTAATTTTCATCACTTTAACAACATTGATGATGTGACGCTTTTTTCTACTGAAAACAAGCCTCACTTATTCTAGTCATTATCGGAGTGAGGGACAAAACGGCCTAAACCAGTAAAATATAGCTATTTAATTAAGTTTGAACACTAACTTTATCAAAACAATTATAGACATCAAAATAGAAGAAACCGAAAAGTCCAAAAACTATTAGTATAATTTTTCTTTATCTCTGATATACAATTTCTTACTCTATTGGTTGATATAATAAAATTTGATGCAAGAAGCGAATGAGGTGTTTTGAAGGTTTTTTTTTTTTAATTTGTGCCTTAAGTCATTAAATGCTTTATTTTTTGATCCAATACAATAAAATGCTCTCTCTCTCTCTCTCAAATATATATTCGCTTTTTTTTATCCGTCTCAAATTACGGTCCACTCACTATTTTAATTAATTAGTTGATATGTTAAATATATATAATATCTATATTTAAAGTTACATATTAAATATATCTCATGTTAAAGTAAGGATATAATAGAAAAATTACATGTAAATTTATGTTTTCAATAAAAATAATTAATTTTTTTAAATCATTGTGAAATAAAAAATGAGTCTATTTATATAAGACGAAAAGAGTATTTAAGTTTTTTTAATTTGTGCCTTAAAGCAATATTAAATGTTCTCTTTTTTTATTAGGATGTATGTTATTTTTATTGAAATATGTTGCAATCACACTTTTCAAAGTAATTAATAAGAAATTACTCATATTAAAAAGTGTTCATAAAATATTTCAATAAAATAAAGAATATCTACCTTTATATATAAAGGGTGTTGAGTTCTTTTTTTAAAGGTAGACATGTACAACTGAACCTGTAAATAATTCAGTGTAGACTTCATATGAAAAAATGAAATGCTTAGATTTAGATACTCTTGGGTTCTCTCTCCCTTTTCTAGGATATATTTTGCTCCTTTTGGCTTAAATTTAGGACTGACGCTAGCCTCATCTTTCTTTTTGAGTCATCTTAAGTTATTTGCTTTTTTATAGCTTTGTTTGTTGCCTTCTCTATATCTAACCTTTCATAGCCATTTTTGTCTTTCATCTCTATGGTGGATTGTTATTATTTTGTAAATCTTGCTCCAAGGATGACAGAGAAGACATATTCTTTTTGTTACTTCAAGGTAGGCATGGCCACGGTCCGGTTTTGAACTGAAATCGGACTAGTCAAAATTCGGTCAAAACCAAAACCATGATAAAATTAGAACCTAAGCATTCGTATATGATTTGGTTCAGATTTTAATTTTAATGAACCGCCGAATCGGCATTTTAAAGCGATTCAAACTGTTGGTTCAAATCGACGATCGTACCAGAGGTTTAAACCTACAGCTCGAGCAACTTGTTTGTTTTATGCAGTAGCCCATGCTAAAATGTATGAGCTGCTACTTTTTGGGCCAGCTGGCCCAAGATGAAGAGCTTGCCAACCAACGGTGGGTTGTGCACTAGCACAGGCTACCCTGCGCTGCACCTTTTTTTTTTCAATTTTTTTAATTTTAAAAATTGTATTAAATTAATTTTATGAATGCCACCCATTTTAAATTTTTCATACTTATAAATTATCTCTTTATTCTTCTAAATTCAAAATTCAAATTTCTCTACAATCTAATATTCTCTATATTATATTATAATAATTATTATTCAATCTATATTTACAATCTTCAATTTACAATACATTATATTACAATCTTCAATATTTTTTTCAATACTTTATTTTGATTTTATAAATAAATTTTATTTATATTTTATTTTTATTATTTCCATTTCATCTCCATTATTTATAATTTCGTTATCTCATATATTATATTTTATTTTAAAATTTATTATATTATATTTCTATTTGTATTATATTTATTCCAAATTTTATTACGCTATATTTTTTTTAAAAAAAAGTCAAGTAGCCAAGATTCAAATTTTAAATCAAACAAGAGGAAGAATATAGTTGATGATTATCCTAAGTCAATTAACCTATAAAATATAATAGATGAAATTAAAAATAATGATGATATTCAATAATTACATCAATTTTTCACTCAAAAAAATCAACAAGTTGATTAAGAAGAAAAAAAAATTAAACTTCTGATATATTCAAGATTCATTTTACAAAAAAAAAATCTAAAAATTTATTTGACATAATTTGCAATTATTGTAGATATGTACACAAATTTAAGATTGGAGGTGGATATGACACATTCAAAAGGTATTTGGAGCAAAAATATTCTGCTAAAATCGATTTTGATAAGACACAAATATAAATTTTCGGGTTTGCATCTTCTAAGCCTTCATCTCTATTATTTTTTAATTATTCTGATAATATAAATAAAGAAAAATGGCAAAAATAATTTTCGTTGAGCATTTATTAATTAATTTTGGTCAAAAACTTGATTTTAATAGATATTGTCAAATTGCTTTAAATCCTAGCACAAAATATGTTCCTAAAAATACTTTAAAACTTTCACTTTTTTTCTTTATATAAAAAAGAAAAAAAGATTTACAAAATTTATTTTCAAATATGAATGAACGCGTTTCTATTTATAGCGATATTTGACATGATCATTGGCAAATGCACTTACATAGGCATAACATGTCATTGGATTGATGATGAATGAAAAATTCAAAAGAGATTAATTGCATTTTATGTTTTTAATGATAGATATACTACTGATAATATTTATAGAATGATTAAAAATATTTTAAAAGAATATATATTAATTAATAATTTTTTTTAAATTTCATTTGATATATACATATGCAAATATTGCATCAATTAGTGAGCTTAAAAAAATTTGTCAACCTAATCTTGGAAGTAAATTTTTTCATATTAGATGTCCATCTCACGTTGTAAATTTGTATGTATAAGATTGTTTGAGATCTCTTGATATTTTTATTTCTCTTATTAAAAAGACAATTGAATTTTTATGGGCACATCTTCAAATAATAAAAGAATTGACTAAATTTTATAAAATTAATAATAAAACGCTGAAAAGATTTTTAAGAGAATTTCCAACTCGTTGGAATTCAACCTATGAATTACTAAAAGAGTCCTATGAATATAAATATTTATTGTGCATATTTATTAGTATTAATGTATCGCAAGTAACATTATATCAACATACATGAGATATTTGTACAAAAATTTTATATATTTTAAAAGTTTTTAATGATGCTATATATACTTTAAGTGATATTATTATCCTACAGCTCATTTATTTTTAATTGAATATTTAAATATAATTAGTAAAATAAAGGAACATGAAAGCAATATTATTTTAAAAGATTGTATTTTTAGTATGAAGAAAAAATAGTTAAATTATTTTAAAAATATTTTATCAATTTATCTTGTTTCTATTATTTTTTTTATCATTGATATAAATTAGATGGTTTAAGTGATTATTTTACTCTTTATGTAATGTTTAAAATTTTAAATAGTAAATTTTTAACCAATATTGATAATTGACAGTATATAGTGATAAAGATGACCTCGATAAATGCTATAAGTAGAAAATAGTAAATACTATATCTTAAAATTTATTGAAGAAATTATTTTTACGGTTTTATAGGTTTAAAAATAGATTTAGAATCAACGGTTAAGAGTGAGGGTGTACCGTAGTTATTATGAGTATGCCCTCACTTGATTAAGCTATATATATATATATGTGTGTGTGTGTGTGTGTGTGTACATGTGTGTGTATGTGGAAACTTCTCATTTCTTCTCCATCATCCACACCATCTACTATCATCACCATCAAACTTCTTTCTTCTTCTTTCTTTCATCAAATTTAAGCAAGAATCAAGGAAAAATTCATCTATATTACAATTTTTTTTAAGGAAATTAGTTAGAATAAGTAAGATTATAAATAAGTGATCAGAGAAAAGAGAGAGAAAGAAGGATTTTTGAAGAGGTATGTGCTTATATTTTTTAATTTGCAAATATTTATTTTTCTTTGAGATTTAAGGTTTAAATTAGTTGATTGAGTCATTTAAAATGAGATATTTCTTAAATATTGGATAAATGATTGGTTGTGTAATATATGTAGAAATTAAAGTTGTTGATATTATTTTCCTTAATTTTGAAGATGATTGTGATTGTGAAAGTTTTGATTAGATCAATTGTTAAAGACTTGATTATTTGAAGTTTTAGTAAAGTATTAGATATGAAATCATGTATATGTGTTAAAGTATGGAAAAAAGCGATAAACTTTGGATATGTGAGTCAATTGATAAAAATGGAATGAAAAAGTGTTTTTGTGATGTCATGGGCGTACCCAGAGATTTAGCTTGGCATGCCCAATGACACGCCTACGTCTCTGGGCATGTCGTAGCTACTGTAACGCAGGACTAAAGACACGGATAGTGACACGCCCATTATTTTTGAGCTTGTCATAGCTACTGTAAGGCAAGATTAATGACACATGCAGTGACACATCCATGTCACTATGTGTGTCAAAGTTTCTATGAAGCAAAATTATTAACACGTGTAGTGATATGCCTATGTCACTGGGCATATCAAAGCTTCTGTAAAGTAGATAAATGACATGGTCATTGACACACCCCTGTCGTTGGGCGTGTCACTTGAAGAATTTATCTAAAATAAAACTTTTTCTTTTTTTCATCCGTGATTCCGGCCTAAATGACCATAATGTCTCAAAGTATAAAAATATCATTCATTATACACTCATCAAATACTAAATGTTAAGCAAAGTATTGTTCCATTGAAGTGATATACATAATTCAGTGTTAACTATAAATTAATGAATTGCCCTAATTATATTGATTTTAGATCTAGCTTTGGATTGAATGTCTAGCCAGAGGGTAGATATCCACAATGATAGTGGGCACATCGTGCAATTTTTAGATACATTATGTCTCCAGTGGCAGTGGACATATTTATCATTATCGGGCCTTCGGCCGTATTATTGAGATTGGGCATTAAATTGTTAATAGTGACCCGTTATCCAAACTTATGATCTGAGTTCAGTGTGCATGAGCAAAATTAAAAAGATTATCTATATTGATAATAACATGTTATATGATTATTATTGAACTTGTCAAATTTTAGATCTAATCATGTTCAGTGTTTTGTGCTTCAATAATTTTATTAATTTCTCAGGTAATGTTCTAAAGTGATAATTTCTATTATTTTTGAATTTGTTATGTAAAGTTCTTTTTTTTCTTTAAATTTCTCGCATATTATAAATACATAAGCACCATTAAGCTTTGCTTAGCGTGTTAGAATTATTTTCTGACGTGCAGATCAAACCAGAAAAGTTGAGACTGCAGAGTGAAAGATATATGTTCTTGATCAATTGCATCACAAAGGTTCAATAGGCAATATTTTAAATATTGTAGTCTATATGATTCATATAGCAATACCTCATAATTTTAAATGACAGTTGCATAAGAGTTGAGGGTAGTAGGAAAGTAATATTAAAGTATACAATGTAAATTGATAATATGAATTTTGCAAATTAAGCAAATATATGTATGTATTACAAGTATGGAAAACAATAATATCATATGAAATATGAATGTATTTTGAAATCTATTATATAAATTATTTTTATAGATTAGTTATGTGTTCATGTGACATCTCCTATGTAGTTAAATGTGTGGATTATGTAGGGGATGTTACACTTTATTATTCATTTCTAAATTTTGATGATAGGGAAAATGCTAATGTTTCTAAGATAATTGTTGAAGTTCGAAAAATAATATTAGATTTATATGCTGAATTTTATGTTCTTTATGGTCACCAAATTATAGTTAGTCAATCTTCTCAATCCAGTGATCAAACATAAAGAATAAGTTGGGACAATCATTAATTACATAAAGGCAAAAAAGATCTAAAGGATCCATTGGTGATAGTTCTAAATTTGATACATATTTAACATCTGTTTTTGAGTTTAGCGATAGTAATAAATGTAAAAATTTTCCTGTTCTTGAGTGCTGGCATCGATATACAAATACTTTTCCAACACTTTCACTAATTGCTAAACAAATTTTAGCAGCATCAGTTTTAACTGTTATTGTTGAACAAGCTTTTAGTGAGGGAGGTAGTATATTGGATGAGAGACGATCTAGAATGATTTATGAATCTTTAGAAGCTCAAGCATGTATAGCTGATTGGATCAAGGCAAGCTTAAAAGAATAATAAACCAAGTGATGAAGATTTATATGATGTAGGAACCAAAGGGACAACTAGAACATCTGACGGTGGAAGCGACTAAGGTAAGGAAGTTGTACTTGTACAATATAAGATAAGAGAATTACGTGGACATTGATTCCTCATTTTACCCTAAGAGGATATGTAAGCAACTTAATTTTTTTTAAGAAAAAAAATTAAGTTTAAGTCCCTTTTTTTAGTAAATTATTTCAATATTTTTTTTTATTGATCTTAGTATTAAATATTTTCTCTAATTTTTAATTAAAATCACATGTAAATTTTTTTTTGAACCGTCTCAAATCACCTTTAAACCGTCTTAAACTCCCCCTTTGAACCATTTCTTTGAATCACCTTTTAAACAGTCTTTGAACCGAAATTCAAACCGAAACCAATGATTTTTGAACCATAATTAAATAGTCATGTAGGCGGTTTGGTTTAGGTTCAAAAAATTATTGAACTTGAACCATGGTCATGCCTACTTCAAGGATATCGCTCTCCCTTTAGAAGTAGGTCAATTTTCTGCCTGATTCTTTGATGGATCTTCGAGAGTTATTTGATACATATTTAACATATGTTTTTGAGTTTGGTAATAGTAATGAAGGTAAAAAATTTCTGTTCTTAAGTGATGGTATCCATATATAAATACTTTTCTAACACTCTCACTAATTGCTAAATAATTTTTAGTAGCACTATTTTTAACTGTTATTGTTGAATAAGCTTTTAGTGAGGGAGATAGTATATTGGATGAGAGACGATCTAGAATGTCTCCTGAATTTTTAGAAGCTCAAGCATGTGTAACTTATTGGACTAAGGCAAACTTAAGCTAAAGAGAACAATGAACCAAGTTATGAAGATTTATATGATGTAGGAACCGAAGGGCCAACTGAAACATCCGATGGTGGAAGCGACTAAGATAAGAGGGTTTGTACTTATACAATCTAAGGTAAGAGAATAACGTGGATTTTGATTCCTCTTTTAACCCTAAGAAGATATGTAGGCAACTTAAATTTTTTTAAGGAAAAAATTAAGTTTAAGTCCCTTTATTTTAGTAAATTATTTCAATATTTTTATTTTTTATTGATCTTAGTTTTAAATATTTTCTCTAATTTTTAATTAAAATCACATGTAAATTTTTTTTCTGAACCATCCCAAATCACCTTTAAACTGTCTTAAACTGCCCCTTTGAATTGTTTCCTTGAACAGTCTTTGAACCGAGGTTCAAATCGAAACCAACAGTTTCTGAAACATCTTTAAACCGTCATATAGGCGGTTTAGTTTAGATTCAAAAAATTATTAAACTTGAACCATGGTCATGCCTACTTCAAGGATATCGCTCTCCTTTTAGAAGCAGGTCAATTTTCTACCTGATTCTTTGATGGATCTTTGAGAGTTATTTGATACATATTTAACATATGGTTTTGAGTTTGGTGATAGTAATGAAGGTAAAAAATTTATGTTTTTGAGTGGTGGCATCCGTATACAAATACTTTTCTAACACTCTCATTAATTGATAAACAAATTTTAGCAGCACCGTTTTCAACTGTTATTGTTGAACAAGCTTTTAGTGAGGGAGGTAGTATATTAGATGAGAGACGATCTAGAATGGCTCTTGAATTTTTAGAAGCTCAAGCATGTGTAGCTGATTGGACTGAGGCAAACTTAAGCTTATGAGAACAATGAACCAAGTGATGGAGAAGATTTATATGATGTAGGAATTGAAGAGACAACTGAAACATCCGACGGTGGAAGCAACTAAGATAAGAGGGGTTGTACTTATACAATATAAAATAAGAGAATAACGTGGACTTTGATTCCTCTTTTAACCCCAGGAGGATACGTAGGCAACTTAAATTTTTTTTAAGAAAAAAATTAAGTTTAAGTCCCTTTTTTTGGTAAATTATTTCAATATTTTTATTTTTATTGATCTTAGTTTTAAATATTTTCTTCAATTTTTAATTAAAATCACATGTAATTTTTTTTGAACCGTCTCAAATTACCTTTAAACTGTTTTAGACTGCCCCCTTTGAACTTTTTTTTTTTTGAACCGTCTTTAAACCGGGGTTCGAATCGAAATCAACGGTTTCTGAACCATCTTTAAACAGTCTTTTAGGCAGTTTGGTTCAGGTTCAAAAAATTATTGAATTTGAATTATGGCCATGCCTATTTCAAGGACATCGCTCTCCCTTTAGAACCAAGTCAATTTTCTACCTGATTCTTTATTGGATCTTCGAGAGCTATGTTCCCTTGTGTAGTTCTGTTTTGGTTCAAGATTGAAGAAGGTGGCTACTTGATGCCTTATGAAGCTACTTCTTTTCAGCTCACCTCTAAATATTTATCTGAGTTGTGTCCTTGTTTTTTCCTGTAAGAATGTTTAATTTTTCTCTTCCCTCTATTTATTTTATACTTGAGGATGTATGGGGTGTTGGGTTCAAGATTGTTTTTTTATTTTTTATTTTTTTCATTTGAGTAAACTTGCATTTGCTTGTGAGCCTGCTCAAGGGATTGAGTCTTGTTTTCACTTTGGCCCTTTTTCTGTTTTATGGCTTGTTTTCTCAGGGAGGCTCTGCTTTAGCTCAAAGAATTCTTAGGGGTTAGTGAAAGCTTATAGGGCTTGTGCTGGGGTGTGTGCGGATTCTCCAAGACTATTTGTTTCTCCTTTTCCTTTTAAGCCCATGTAAGAATTTATGCTAAAAAAAGATCGTATACAAAAATTTTTTAAAAGATATTTTTTTAAGTACACATTTTTTCTTTTTCAAAAATAGCCAATTTTCGATTTCCACTTTGAAAAACACCCTTTAAATACTTGAGTGAAAATTTATGTTAGAAAAAAGTATCTTTTTAATTAATATTGTATGCCATATAAATAAGCACATATTAATAATATTCGTAAAAATAGTACTCAAGTCATTAAAGGACAGTAGCCTAACTAGACTGACATATTATTTGTTTTGATGAAATTGTACAGAAAAGAAAATAAAAAAAAATAATCTTTTAATTTTTATCATTTTGAATGTTTAATTGAGAAGAGAAATATAATTTTCCTAAAAAAATAATTCTCCTAAAATAGTCAAAATAATTTTTCACCTAAATGATAGAAAAAGAAGAGAAATTATAAAATTATATATTATAGACGTATTTATTTATTTATTTAATTTCCATTGCGCAAATTAGTAACCAAACAAAGCATGAATGAGTCCCGCTGGCAGCCTTTCGAAATAAAAAAATGTCAGCAATTGATTCTCCCATCACACTCCTATAACTAAATGCATATCATCCAATTAACACAGCCCTACCAAGTGCTCTAGTAATTTTGCTTTGTCATACTAAAAAAAAAATTATACAACTATCAAGTTATAACCTCTTTTCAAAGAAGACGTTAAAAATTCGATTCCTTGGGTGTAGATAGAAGAAGAAACTAATGTCACGTAAGAGCCGAGACAAGATGTTACTCATCATCCTTATATGGGTACTCCTCTGGTACTTGCTTTAAAAGTTTCACCTGTAACTCAAATGCATCATCACCTCGAAGCATATCACGAACCCATGTCACTTCAGTCTTCATCGACACCTAAACCCAAAAGCCAAAAATGAATCACTCCAGCAAGGGCAAGAAGGGAAAAATGAAGATCAGACTACATATAACCATGTTGAAATGGAGTCTTAGAATGAAAGTTTCATAAGAATACAGCATTTCCATCCAGTAGAGGCTAAAAATGATGGTCATCACTTGATATAAAAGGAAAAGGAGGAGGAGATAAAAAATGACGGTCATCACTTTAAATAAGAGGAGGAGTATTTTTTATTATTACCTCGTTTGCGTAATTTACTTGACAATATATCAGAACATGCAACACAGTAACAAGACTGTTTTTCTACTGTTATACAGCCATTTATTTTACCAAGAAAAAAAGAACTCAAAGAACCCGGAGAGTACAAGGCTAGCAAATTGCAAAACTGTGTGAAAGATAAAAACACTCACCATCTCTAGTGCCCCTCTAAGGACTCCACTTAAAATGTTGCAGTAGTATAGGCCTTGGCATGTATCAGGAAGCTCAACAAAGTCTACCAAAGGATTATCCTCCAAAATGATACAGCAACATGTTCCATGAGCATCCCAATTGGTCACAGATGCACTTACCCCTAAGAACATTTTGAAACCCACCTGTATAACAGCCATTTACTATATAAATAAACGCATACCATCAATTCAAGCCGTGCCTTTTTGGGACAGCTGATCCCCTCATTGAAAATCAGAAATTAGTATGAAGTTGTCACTAGGAAAGTCAGTTTATTTTGAAGCAGAATTCTGGATATACACAACCCACAGCTCCAAAAGTGGAAGTGGACAAACATTTGTAGACCTCATAATGTTAAGATAAAACAAAAGTACCATAACCGAAAAGATAAAACACGGAAGCAAGTTAAGAGGAAGGGCGGAAAAAGTTAAGATTGTGGTCTATCAAGCCTAATACATTTTACTGTTGTCCATGCCCACTAATATGATTTCTCACAATAGTTTTCCTTCTCACATAAAGGGATCTCTTATCTGGAAAAAATGGCATCTCAAAGAAGAAAATGTGTAAGAACTTTAATTTGTTCTCTGATTGACATTTCATTTTAACAGTAGAATCCCTTTTCCCTTAAATTTTATAACAAAAATTCACCTTATTGAATCTACTTATTTCCATGTATTTAGCAAATCAAATACCATCATATATAACCACTGACACTTAAATTAGTAGTAAATCATTAATGTCAACAATCGCTATATGATTTCAAAAGAGGAAAATGAAAACAAGAAAATCTACTTGTCATTGTAGAAAGATATATGCCAATTTGACATGTATGAGATAACAAGTCAGTTGTCCATTTACTATGAACTAATTTCAACTCCAACCTTCTTCATCTACCCATTCAATCTTTTCCCCATCTATTTACATGATCAACTTCTTTAGTCCACATAAAAAGCAAAAAGCGACATAAGTAAAGATATCAGTGTCAATAATCTAATTATGGAAATTGGAGTCAGAATAGAAATAAATCAAAGCCATGAAAGGAAAAAAATGCATTAAAAAAATCAACAAGGAAATTTAGGCCGACAAATTTTATTGCTGCATGCCAAATTAAAGAAAATACTCAGACCTTTGCAATTACTTCAGCCGTCTCCTTGAAGTCCACACATCTGGTGACATTGGATTTTGCTAGGAACTCATCAACCAGCCGAATTCCAATATTATATCCCCTGGGAATTAATTAAGTAGCCAAAGGATAAAGTTACAAGTTTACAAAATAATCATACATTGAAGAGAATTATACTGCACAGTATCATAATGTGCAAAGCTGATACCATGGTAAGATTAAAACAAGAAGCTATAAAATTACAATGTTAAAAATAACTAAGAGATAGCATTAATTTAGCCCTATTCTTGATTCCAATGCAAATAGCAAAGCACAATCAAATACATATTTTACAACTCATCCTTGTACAAATGCGGGTGAAAAAAGAGACCTGAGAGTCATCTCACCCACAAGTATGATGCAATCAGCAGTTTTATCATATTGTCTAATCCAATGATAAAACTCTTAAGCTTGCAACCCCGTCCATGTATCCAAAAATGCCTCTTAGGATATGATTGTTTTCAGATTTCATAGATTAGCCCCTTGCTTTCAAGTGTGACATATAGATGAAATACAAAAGATTAACATCATATAAGTGAACACAGGCGAATTAATAGCATGGATACCATCATTTCCTTAATATTTCATAGCAAATGCAATATCATTTCACAGTTAACTTATTAAATACAATAAGTAAAGAATATCCCAGTTCCAATCAAAATCAAAGTTAAGCCAAATTCAATAGTTCAATTCTTGAAATTGTGTTCGCACTGAAAACGACAAAGACATTATAGAATTAAGCAGAAGACAAACATTGCATACATTTGATCTAGCTGTTTGTTGACTTCCTCAACCTCCTCCAGATCTGTAAGCAATTGACGAACAATCGCCCCATATGTTAACGTAAACAGTTCCGCATTCTACACAATCACCATCCAATATCAACATTACGCATGAAACAGTACCACATCCAATTTCAATACATAATTCCTAGCATTTGGACACCGAAAAATCGCAGGAAATTGAAAGAAATCGAAAATTCAAATCAATTCTAAAAAATCAAATGCAAGAGACCTGATTAAAAATAACACAAAAAATAGTAGAATATTGAGTGTTCGGTAACTGACAAAAATTCAAAAGAAAGAAAGAAAGAGAAGTGTATCTTACCACGCGTTCGACACTAGCGAAGATTGCATCGCCTGATCGGGGACCAACAGGAGCCATTGTTATGGAGAGATCTGAAATGTCAGTTTGATAATTTGATCTTTCTGCTGCTCTTCTCCTTCTCCAGCCAAATTGAAATGGGCTACAAATTTCACTGTGAGGCCCAGCCTTGTTTGTTCTTTTACTAATAAAAATGTAAAAGAAGGCTATATCCGAATATATATATATATATATATTTTTTCTTGAAGTTCGAAAACATATAGTTATTGACAAGTGTTTTTAGGCGAAATAAATTAATATATCCGAAAAACAAATTAATATCATCCTATAATATAATAATTTAAATTTATAAAATCTTATATGATATATTTTATTATTACTAAATCTTTAAACAGGCAGAATTTATTAAAAGATATCTTCTTGGCAAAAAATAATTTATTTTTAAAATATTTTTAATAAATTTTTTAGAAGAATTTTCAATTTTATTGTTTTATCTCAAAAAATTTTAATTTATAAAATCGCAAATATATTTTAAATTTATAAGGATTTTATATTTTAAGACTTTATTATTAAATATAAAAAATACATTAAAATTATAAATAATAACAATGACTAGCGAAAATGTATAAAAATTATAAATAAGTATTAGTGATTAACAAATTAACAAGTACATATTTAAAAAATTGACTATCATATTTTATTCCTTATTTTTAATCTATTATCTAATTTTCTATTCTTTTGTCAATTTTTTTTATTATTCTTATTTGACGATTTATTCTTAAAAATAATTTTTAAATTAATATAAATTTTAAATTTAATATTAGTTTTTTTTATATTTTATTATCTTTTATAATTAAATTAAATACAATTTAAATTTTTATAAAATTTTATTATTCATTGAATGTTATATATCCTCCTCATATAAATTATTATTTAATAAAGATTATTTTATCCTTCTTGAATGGAGTTATTCTTTTTGTGTGAAAATTAATAACTATTTAATATATTGACAGGTGAACTATTTACGTGTCTTAAAATTATATAATTTTATTTATATATTATAGAAGTACTTTTTAATTTATTAATATAAATTTATTTTACATTAAAAAAGTATATATTAAAAATATTAAAATAGTGCATGAATTATATATTTCATTTAAAATATTTTCATATTTAATGTTAGAAATCATTGTACCTGGTAAAATATTAATATATCATTTTTTTGATAAATTATCTTAGTTGGAAAATATGGAAAATATGTTTAACATACTAATAATATTTTCTAATTCAGATAATTAAAAAAAAAATTGGCACAGTCAATATTTTACTATATGAAATAATCTCTACCAGCAAATAAAAAAAAATTGAAATAAATACAAATGAAAAATAAGTTAAAATTAATGTTTTTTTTTTTTTTTTGCGTTTAACCAATTATCTATCCGTTTTAACTCTATATATTAATTAATAAAAATCGATACACCAAGTTAATTTTGCTTTGCTAATGCATATAATAAAATTGAAACAAAATATATAATTCATACACTAGTTTAACACTTGAAAAAGATTATAATGAAATTTAACAGAAAAGCTAAAATTTATATTTTTTGTAATTAACCCTAAAATATATTATAATAATAAAATTACATAAATACTAACATATTTATTGGTAAAATTTCGATCAATCTTTGATCCAGTTGTAGAAATCATCCAAATTTTGTCTTGTTCATTCATCATCATAAAATCCTAAATAAAGCTGATATCAGATGCATGATTGCCTATATACATTATATATATTAAACTTTTAGCAGGAAGCCATTCATCAAGAGAGAAAGTAATTAATACCACAAATTTTTCATGTATAGAGTCAAAGCTCTAAAAAAAAGGAACTGAAATACAAATATTAAAAAAAAAGCAGCATGGTACACGAATGCTCCCGCAATGAGCGGAGTCCGGGAAAGGGTCGGGCCCATTGAGTCTTTGTACGCGACCTTCCTTTGCAATTAATTGCAAGATGTCGTTTTCACGACTCAAACCCGTGACCTCAGATTACACGGCGATAGCACTTACCACTGCGCCAAGGCTTCATTTCCGGATAATACAACTGAAATACAAATATTATTTTAAAAAAAAGTAGAACTTTGAAAATACAACTCAAACAAAATTCTATATTTTAAGGTAAATAGTTGGATGCATTTGGAACATATAAATTGATAATTTGAAAAGAAAAGGAGGTATAATTTAAGGAAAATTTATCAAGTGATCAAAGACTTACCTTAGTGATATTATTATTAGATGTAAACAATGAAACCACATAAATCGAGAAATGCAAGGATTTATTTGAGAATAAGAAGAATTTGGAAAAAATTACATGTGCTATATATCTGAAATCTCATCTCAGCTCCACTTCCTAAGCATAATGTTTCCATCACCACTGTCGTTGGTTTACATTATAACTGCTAGATGCAGTCTCCTGGAAAAATTTTTCAACAATAATAAAATATTCAATGTCACTTTCTCAACTGAAATTTGTGTTGGGATATCCTTAAAATGAACAACTAAGTATTTATGAGATCGATAATTTAATGCAGTTGCCCTTTCGTTAATGCGGGCTAAATGTGAATTCGAGTTAAAAATGGGAGTAGAGGGAAAAAATTTTGTAAATTTGATTGATAGCTAAGCTACTTGTCTTATGGAAACTCAAATCGAATAGCATCTGCAAAACCTGGAGCAGGATACTTGTTAAGTATGCCTTTCTAGGAACTTCTCTATCAAGACTGAGAATGCAGCAAACCCAGCACATCCAGCACATGCTGCTTTTGGACCACCTGAAAGATGATACAAACAAAATAAATATAACCAAGTATTGATTCACTTAAAGCCAAGCTTCTATAACCCATCTCAGCACTTTCTATTTCAATCAAGCCGTGATTTTTTTTTTTAAATTATTTTATTGTTTCATGCTTGAAGTGAAATAATCAAATATTCCCACTGTCCCAGCTAAATCATGCTTGACATGAAACTTGATTACAAGATGCAGGTGATGATGACTGCGTGAATGAATAATTTCTGTATTACAAAAAAGAATCACATTTGCATTTTAAGTTTCTAGTAAGACTGCTGATATTTCCACATCTTTATAGAATATATAATTATTGTTTTACCAAGTCTACCCTTCAAAACAAGCTCGTATTTTAGAACGGATTTGTTCTTTTAACCTTTTTTTTTTTTTTAACTTTTAATCACACAAAACAAAGATTGAGAAACATATTATTTCATTTGTAAAAGCTAGGGCGGAATCCTTATCCATTAGCTAATAGATAATTGAGAATCAAGAGAGAGAACTGCTGGATCCTGTAAGAGAACACCATATCTGATGCAAGGTAGCCAGATATTTCCTAGCCAGGTTTTGGTTTGGTTTAAAAGATGGAAAGACCAGAGATTCACAAACAATTCGAATTATAATCAAGATTAACTAGGAAGTAAACAGAACAAGAAAACTAGTTATACCGAATGGTTAGAATGCAATAAGGCACTGTAAAGAGTACCTATGAACTGAAAATAAAAGGTTAAGGGTTCAAATCTAAACTTTAATAGACATCTCTCTCACCCCAGGTCCAAAAAGCATTACACCTATGATTGAATTGCAGAAGACAATCCTAAAGAAAATAGTTGCTGTAATCTTTATTGATTGAAGAATTGATCATAAAACATCAAGATGATGAGAATTCATGGGATCAAAGTAATCCTAAAACAAAATCTAATCCTAATGGAAGGTGGTATTTGACAATATAATTCAATATTTAAATTAAAATTTTCAGAATTAAAATAATTTAGGTTGGTTGATAACATATAATTTAAAACTCTCAATCAACCTAAGATCACTTAAAATGATAAGTTTGTTAACTGAAAATTTGTACCAAATATTATAATCAATTAGATTTTAAATATTTGTGCAATTTAGAATTTTTTATCACTTAACCTAAGACACCAAGCTCCAGCCAATTCCAGCAAAGGGGAAAAAATTGCACAAGCACTCGAGTATTAAAGTCATAAATACTGAACTAACGACTACAATTTACTGAAATCAACATTTATATGAGACTGTAAAAAGAGTAATTTCCCGAATGAGCCCAGACAGTACATGTGACCATATCCCTAAATTTCTTAAATTTTTAATTCATCTTTCCCTGGAACTGGAGCATTTTGTTGTGCATCAATGTCTGACAGCTACCTTAAATAGAACACCTCATGCAAAGAACATTGGATGGAAAGAAGGGAAAAGTTACCTCTTGCAGAGATTGAACCTCCAGTTACACACCCAGCCACAACTGTATTTGTAACATCATGCTTTGCCCGTGCCTTCAAACAAACAATAGAATTTCAATTGTTACAGTAAAGATTCAACATCTAAAGTCACATGTAATCAAAATTTTTCATTCACAAGTAATCATAATTTTTCATTCGCTTGTTCTCCATGATACCTTTTCAACAACACACTCAGCAGCTGAGAAAATCAATCCCATGACTGCAAATGTTTTACAAGAACTCCAACTTCTTCGCCCCATTTGCTTTGCAGTGTAAATGAACTGTTGCCTTCCAGTCATCTCTTCTTGCATTAATGGATTATCCAAAGCACCTAGAAAAAGACCCATGAACAATCCAAGCCCACCTCCTACAAAATGTCCAAAACACAAAAAAAAATAATAATAATAAATTATACAAGCAACTGGGAAAAAATAAAAGGGCAACGAATATTAGAGAAAAGTAATGCAATATATTTCTTCATAAGTTTCCCTTTCCAATTTACTCCCTCTGTAGTTACCGGCTTAACAGAGATGTATGCAAGATTGCTATCTCTTTCAGTCACCTAGTCAACCAACCATAAATTTCAAATTCTGTTGGCAATCCCACAAAATATTCAATATGAAAATATTATCAGCTCCGCAGCAGGTACAATGTTTTGATGCTTCAACTTTCTCACCTATAGTTTCTCAAATTGAAAAATAGGTGTTATATATATATATATATATATATATATATATATATATTTCCATGCTAAAGCGAACTAAATTTGCCAAGTTGGTTATTTCAAGTCTAATTTCCAAAAAAAAGAGAGTAATTTGATAAATATTAAATTCATCCCGTTAATACAAAAAGAATCCTGCACGGGAAAACTATTATGCATACCATTTCACCAGTACAATAAAACCAGTAACACACTTTTTAAGGCTTAGGGCAGTTCCTCAGTTGAGCCTCCCAAACTCAGGAGCACAATGCTAATAGCATCTAAAGCATGGGTTTTGGATCCAATTGGAAATGTGAGAATACAACTACTTTTTGGGAGGTCCCCCTCTTGTTACATATTGTTTTTGATAAATTACGGATGCTTTTGGGTTTTGAATTAACATTAATTGATTGAACTTAATTACATAAGTTGGACTTGCATGGAGTATTCTGCATATGTCAGCAGCCTGAGCTAAGCGGGCACAGGCTGCACCAGTATTCCTTTACTATAAAAGCGAAAATTCAATAGGTGGATATTTAAATAATGCAACATGGTTCCAGAGGGAAGCTGTCCTAGTAATCTTCCTCAATAATTCAGTCAGATTAAGGTTTTACCAATTTTTCAATCGGATATAAATGGGCAAAACTCAAAACATAGAAAGAGAGCAATTATGGGATCTCATATGTCCGCATTACACTGTAACCTCTAAGACAATAGACTAACTGTAAATTATGGACTTCCACATCCAAAAGAAGGCCATTACAAGCTATCTAGCCTTCACACTTGTTGGATGCACTAAATATGTGGTTCACCAACAAACTCTAAACAATCCTAGCAATCTACCAAATTTTCTAGATAAAATATCAGTTAAGACCTGTTACTCATGCATTATTGACTTTTGTTATATTTTAACTATTCAATTTAAAGAGAGAGAGAGAGAGAGAGAAATTAATTTAGTTCATTTCATGTAAGTTCATATCACATCAACTAATTATATGCAAAAACAACTAACAAAATAGTCTCCAAATCATGTAAGGTCTAAAAATATTAATCCGCAATGCAATGGGCAGGTGATAGCCTAATTGGGACATAACAAGGGAAAGCTGGAACTAAGAAACCTAATTCTGAAAACTAATTTGAAAGCAACAATAAATGTGAAAATTTATATATAGTTTAAAAAATTCAGTTATAAAGGAGAGTACCATAGTCTCAACTCTCACCCATTACTCCACTTGCAACACTTCGAACAGCACAGTTGTCCCAGACTTCTTGTGCACGGATCTCTTCCATAGTAGGCATTCTAAAAGGTTGAATCTTGGGTGTCTCAGGCTCAGCTTCTTTTGAGCCTGAAGCACCATCGTTAGATTGAATCCCAAAACTTTTAGTCATTGGTAGTCAACTAGCTAAGCACACAAAAGGGGAAAATACAATATCAATAACAAGCCACAATAGAATAGGTAAATTATAATATAGATTAAGCAAGCAAGAAGGATTTAGAGCTTAATTGCATTAATGCTGCATTCATCGAGGTTCTATAACTTTGCCAAGAACTCTTCTTTTCCAAATTATGGATCCACAATTCTTCACTTTCTTAATAGCAGACTAGATGTATACAATAGTTCCAACAGATTCATAAATCAATACTTCCCTATTTCCCTTTCCCCTTTTAAGGGGCCTCCTATGTTATATACTAAAGAAACAATAACTTGTACACATCAAACCCTCAATTACACAGTGAAAACAATCCATAAATATTGTTATTTTATAAATGGCAATAAGAAAAGTTCCCAGATGGATTCAACCCTTTGGAAGGGGTATTCCGCAGACCTAACAGATGCAAGTCTATCAATAGCCTTACAGTGGCAGAAAATATTAACAGCAATTCAAAGTTTTGGGAACTATACTAGGAAGAGAATGAAAGTCGATTTCCTCTTTTTGCAATTGGATTACTTACGCATAATTTGAATAAAAGACGGAAGATTAGCAATAACTAACAAAGAAATCATTCAAGGGAAAGAGCAAGTAATTCTAATAATGCAACGATCCTAATTTAGCTTCTAAATGCTAAACACTTGCAATGGAAGGTATCAAATACAAATACCTTAGGTATATTCAAATGCCTATGATTTATGAATCCGTAAAAGCACAAGGAAAATCAACTGAGAAGAAGTAAAAAAGCAAGAGAAAATCAGTCAAAAGCAACAGCAAAAAACTCAAATGTAAAATGCCGAGATCGAGGGAGAAGCTAACCTTTTACGGTTCACGGCGCTGCGACGAGAGGACGGCAGAGAAATTAGAAAGGAAGAGTGAGAAATGTGAATTAGAAATGAGAGTACGGCAGAGAGAAATGAAAAAGAGAGAGGGAGAAAAAATTGTGATGCTTGAGAGAACAAAATAGGGTAAGATGATATTACCTTATAGTATAGTAATAATTTAAACTTATAAAATGAGTTCAAAAATAAAATAAACTTATAAAATCTTACGTAATATATTTTATTATTACTAAATTTTTTTTATTTAACCATAGATTTTTCTTCTCCTATCAGTTTAACGATCTAAATATATGACTAATCTTACTTTTACTCGGGATATATATCGCAGGTTAAGCCTCTTTATTACTCTCTAATTAGATATTTAGTGAGACTCAACTCTTATTTTTACTCACTTGTTCAATCATAATTAACCGAGCTATCCATTTTTGGTATTATTACTTAATCTTTAAATAAGCAGAATTTATTAAATGATATCTTTCTTTATTGGGCAAAAAAAAATAATATATTTTTAAAATATTTTTAATAAAGTTTTCAGAAAATTTTTCAATTGTATTATTTTATCTTAAATTAAAATTTTTTAATTTATAAAATTGCAAATACATTTTAAAATTATAAGAAATTTATATTTTAAGACTTTATGATTAAATATGAAAAATAAATTAAAATGATAAATAATAACGACCACAATTACTAGTGAAAATGTACAATAATAATAAATAATTATTAGAATAATACCCCTACATTACTTCAAGAATATACATATTTTAGCTTTTTTTATAAATAATATAAAAAGTAATTAATGTTTTTTTAAAGGATGAGAAAAAATAAATTAGAAATTAAGAAAAAGTATTATAAATTGAGTGCAAATAAATAAATTATTGGTATAATTATTTTAAGATATTATTAATTGAGTAGAAATTAGTAAGTGATATAATTATTTTGTAATTTTTCAAATGCTATTTTTATAAGATCTTAGAAAAATTCTTCCATAGTATATTATTAATTTTATTTTGTATGCTTTAATTTGAGCAGCCTATCAATTTTCTTACTTTTTTTAATTTTGTTAATGTTAATTTATTTTTCAATATGATTGAAGATACAAAATGTAAATTATGTTAAAGTAAATAAAGTTTAAAACTTATAATTTATTGTAACAATTAATAGAATATATTACACATTCATTTATAGAATTAAAAAATTTCGGAGGCAACACGTGTAAAATTCATTATTTAACAGTAACACGTAATTAAATTATCCAAAAAAATATAAATTCTAAAAAAATTAATAATGAAGTGCAAATACATAAAAAAAATAAATTAAAATTAAATAATAATTAATGGCAAATAATGATTTTGCTTCCTTAAAGGAATAAAACTAATAAAAGTAAAGGGCAAAATGGTAAAAAAAGTAAAAGTGTTCATCTATAATAATTTTACTTCCCTTTTTAATTATAGAATATAATAAGACCTTCACGTTGTTTTAGGGATATATATTTTAGTTTTTTTATAAATAATATAAAAGGTGATTAATATTTTTTAAAAGAAAAAATTAAATCAAAATTTAAGAATAAGATATTATTAATTGAGTGCAAATAAGTAAAATATTGACATAATTATTATAAGATATTATTAATTGAGTGCAAAAAAGTAAATGATATAATTATTTTATAATTTTTCAAATCTCATTTTTGTAAGCTCTTTGAAAAATTCTTCCACATAGTGTATTATCAATTTTATTTATCATTAAGTAACCAATCAATTTTCTTATTATTTTTAAGTTTGTTAATATTAGTGTAAGAATTTTAACGTGTAAATTAACATAATGCTTTAGTTAATTGAATTCAAAATATTTTAAAAAAATAATAAATTAATTAACATATCGTTCAAAGACGAAGCAACTATTATTAAATTGAAAAGCCCCATTGATTTAAATTTTAATTCTAAACACTTTTTTTTTCTCTATCTATCTATTATGCACGAAAATTTTAAGAATTTTAATTGATGAAATTTTTTACTACTGTAAAAAATAGTTTTCTGTAATCTTTTGAATGATGAGAGAAGAAAGCTATAAATTGTTTAGCAATAACTGAACGTGATATCCATTATCTATTATTTTAAATGATTAACCAATTCATCAACACATTATCTTATCTTAATAATAGTCATCTGTAACTTAATGGATAGTTCAATTGGCTACAACTATTATAAATGGATAAGTTTAAAAAAAAATTAAAATACTACATTAGTGGGCAAGCCACTTAATTTATGTAGAATTAACATTCTCTCACTTGGTCCACTAAACTAAATATGAAAACTATAATATATAATATATATACATTTTATATCAAAATACATTTATTGAACTTAATAAAAGAATTTGACACGTGATTACGAATTTCAATAAAAGTAGCCAACAAACCCAAAGAGTTATACCATAATATTGAAATAAACTAAGATTATAAATGCGAGTTATAGCAGTCATATGACATTAATGACATATTTCTTTATGTACTACACATCAATAACATTTGCAAATTCAGTCCATCAAACCAAAGCAACCCCTATAATTTGTCTTCTCAAGACATTTTCTATTGACCAAATAATAAAATATAAACCTATAATTGAAAAAAGGAAAAAACAAAAACATATTTTAATGTGCAAAAAATGTCAATTACATAACCACTAAAATATTCATTATCATACATGTGATGGATTACTTAAAAGACCCATCTTCATAACATGTTCCATATATATCTTTAGAGGTAATCCCTTAGTCAATGGATCGACAATTATAAAGGCGGTACTAACATTTTCAATTAACACTTGTTGTTTCTGGACTCTTTCTCTAACAATGAAGTACATTAAGTCCATGTGTTTTGATCCACTGGAGTATTTGTCATTTTTAGAAAAGAAAACAGTTGGGATGTCATCACAATAAATCTCAATGGCTTGGCAAGAGAGTCAATAACACCAAGCCCTGAGATGAGATTCCGCAAACACAAAGCATGATTTGAGGCTTCAAAACAAGCAATAATTTTCAGCTTCCATTATGGATGATGAAATAATTGACTGTTTTATACTATTCCACGAGATTGCCCCATTTGCTAGCACAAAAACAAAACCTAAAGTTGACTTTAAGCTATCAAGGCAACCACTATAATTTGAATCTAAGTACCCAAACCCAATCACTTCTAATTGTTTTGACCTTTTATATGTGAGTATATAATCCATTGCCCCTTGTAAGTATCTCATGACCTTCTTTGCAGCCTTCCAATGTTTGAATCTTGGATAAATTTGGTATCTTCCCAACATACCAAAAGCATAGCTAATATCCTGTCTAATACATGTTTGAGCATGCATCAAAATCCTTACAGCTGATGCATAAGAAATTTTCTTCATTTGCTCCCTTTCAAAGTTATTCTTAGGACACTTTTTTTTTGCTTAATTTGTTAACTTTTGAAATAGGTGCAATATCTGCCGAACATGACTGCATATTAAACCTCTCTAAAACTCGATCAATATAATATTTTTGAGACAAACCAAGCAGTCCTCGAGATTGATCCCTGAAGATCTCTATGCCAATAACATAGTTTGTCTCACCCATATCAACCATCTAAAAGTTTTTAAAGAGATATTCCTTAGTTTCACATAATAAACTAATATCACTGCTAGCTAGCAAAATATCATCCACATACAATATAAAAAATATAAACTTGCTCCCACTAACTTTCAAATATATATATATTGATCAACAATATTTTTCTTAAATTTGAAAAAAAGTGATAGTATCATTAAACTTAATATACTATTGTCTGGAAGCTTATTTAAGACCATAAATGGATTTTTTTAATTTGCAAACTAGGTATTCATTTTCTTTTCTTTGCGAACCCTTCAGGTTGTTTCATATAGATATAAGGGCCATTGTAATAACTAACGCATAATAATAATAATAATAATAATAATAATAATAATAATAATAATAATAATAATAATAATAATAATAAAAGCAAAAGAAGTGGAATAAAAAGAGATGAAGAAAAGAGATAGAGAGAGAGAGAGAGAAGAAAAGAATTTAAAGAAGAGAGAGAAGGAGCAGAGAAGAGAGAGAGAGGGGGAGGGGGGAGGGGAGACGGAGAAAGAGAGGCTGCCAGAGAAAAAGACTGATCTATCATCATCCCATTGTTAAAGTGCCACATGCGCTAGACCAGGGGAACCGCTGCTCCACGATGCTTCCAACGCCACCAGACTCTATGCCAATGGCCACTGGAAGACAGCACACGTGCTGTCGGAGCAGCTCACCGGCTGAAATCTTTCGATCATTTTTTCATCCACTTTTTGACCTTCTTTTACGGCGATTCGTGTACCATTAGACTCCTCTCTCTTGAGCTTCATTTTAGTATATCATTTGCTAATTTAGGACCAACTTTTTTTTTGGCTTAAATTCAGAGATGGGAGTGACTTCCGACGAATTTTTCGGTGAGATTTCGGCGAGTGAGGGAGAGTAGTGCATATTTCTAGAATCCTCTCATCGAGATAAATGAATGGTACCAAATTTGCCACTGAATTCTTCCCACAAGATGCCGACAAAAGGCCGGTGATTTTTTTTTTCAATAGAAATTATCGCTCATTAATTAATTATTTTATTGACCATTAAATTATAAAAATTATGAGATTGATAAATAAATTCTAAAAATCAAATTTAAATTATTAAATTAATTAATAAATTTTAATTATGTAAATTATTAGTATTTCGGGGACCGCATTTCGAATAAATTATATTAATTATTCAATCAATTTCAAATTATAAAAATACTTAATTCTAGAGTCTTAAATTGTATCATTGTAATATTTTTGATAATTTTATTCTGTAGAATGTTCGGTTCCAAATTTCAACATTCCTGGACCGAGCAGTTGATCTAGTTTCTTCATTCAAACTGTAAGTGATATTTTCTAATATATTTTTCTAAATTTCATGCATTAGCATTTAATGTATGTAAATATATATATATATATTATTAACATTAAACATAATTAGGATTTAGATTCTCGACATTTTTTGTGGTTGTGCATTTATATGTTGATACTAAAATGTGTTTGCCAGATAGAATTGGGATGATATGAAAATCACGTAGGACATGATCAGATTATAATAATGAATGAGTTATGATATTGTGATGAGTTTAGGACTGACGTGACGGCAATGACATTTTTATACTCAACACTATTTATCAGTCGGATAACGCTGCCTGGCTTAAGTTGTAATGGCGGATCCCATATGAGTTAAAATTAAGACACCATATTAAAATTAGAGAGCCAGATATGGGGATCGGCTCCCTAAATTTGAGATTTAGAGTGATTTTCATGGACTATATTATATCATTGGATCATTATATGATTTGTTGTATGTTTGGCATAATGCATTGGCATATTAATTATAATATTAGTATAAAATCATAGCATGACACCAGGTAGGTATATTAGACTGTATCATTTATTGAGTCGAGATGCTCACCCATGTATCACTATTTTTTTCAGGTCCCAGGGTGAGTGCTTATGATATTTGTTCAATGATACTGCATTCCTTTCCTGGCAGTGAAATTTATATAGGAACTAATTAAACATTCAGTTTATCATGTATTGGTCTGTATTTTTATTGAGACTCCGTAAATTTTAAATATTGAGATATTATATTTAGTAAAATGATATGATGATTTGAATATTTCTATTGTTATATTACATTAGACTGATTGTGGGGTCTGGAGCCTCGATTTTTTTTACCTCTCAGCATTAGTCATGTGGGCTTAGGATCGGGTCATAATAGCCATGATGATTATAAATGAATCCTTTTTAGAAACTGAAGAGAAAATATCTCTATAATCTAGTCTCTCTTTCTGAGTGAAATCTTTGGCTATTAGTCTAGCTTTAAATCATTCGATATTACCTTTGGCATCACGCTTGATCTTAAAGACCGATTTACAGCCGACAAGTTTATAATTATCAGGCAAATCAACAAGATCTCAGACATCATTATAGTCCATAGATTTCAACTCTTCATTCATAGCTTTTATCCATTTATTAGAATTATCACTCACCATGGCTTGTGAAAATGAAACAAGATCCTTCTTTATCCCAACATCAAAATTAGATTCTTGTAGATACAACACATAATCATCTAAAAAGGCATGTCTTCTTTCCCTTTGATCAAAGGAGCCGATTGTGGTGGTTCTATAATATTTTTAATGGCAATATTTTCTTGAGGTAATGAACTATTTTTATTATGTTACTCATTTTTCTCAACTTGCTGAGAAAGTCGAAGAGCAATAATTTCTTGACATAAAAAGGATAGTAGGATATCTACTCTTATTCTCTCAATATTTGCCTTTCTTGGTTTATTACTCCCATTAATTTCACCATTCTCTAAGAATCTGACATTACCGGTTTCAACTATTCTCATACTATGGTTAGGACAATAAAATTTGTGCCTTTTGATTTATTTAGATAACCAATACAATATCCAGAAAAAAAATTCTTGAATCTAACTTTTTTCATATAAGTTGTGTAACATCCTTAAATATATTAAGATTAAATTAAATTAAATTAAACAAAAAAATTAAAAAGTTGGAATGCTAAATGAAGTGTTAGAAGTGAGAAATAGATAATGTATATGTGAAAGATAAAGAAAATATACAAAATATATAAAATTCAAAATTTAAATAGTAAAAGTCAACATGTGAATAGTAAAATATGAAAAGTTAAAAAAATTCAAAAATAAATTATTTATTAGTGGAAGAAGAAAATTAATATTTTTTTAAAAATAATTAAATTAATTAAAATATTAAAATAATATATATAGTTAGGAAAATTGAAGAAAAAAATTATTATTAAACACTTCTTCTTCTTCTCCTCCTCCTCCTCCATGGCCAGCCACCATTGTTAGACAAAGGAGGGATTTTTGCTCTTTCAAATACCAAGTTTTGAAGGATTTTTCAAATATTGAAGGAAGATTTAGTGGTTGCTTCATTAATTGGTAAGTTTCTTATTAAATTTTTGAGTTTTAAGAAAATTTTGATTATGTGTGAATAAGACTTTTGATGGGTGATGATTTAATTGTTTAAATGGGTATGAATAATGTTATTTGGATGAGTAGATAATGATTTTAAAGTTGGATGGAAGAAAATGATAGGTTTGGCTCGGGTTTGAAAGAGGTAGTAAGAAAATTAGGTTTTGGAATTGGTTTGGTTAAAGAATGTTTATACATTTAGTTTTATGATTGAAATGATGTTGTTAAATGATGTTAGTGATGGAAATGAGCTTGCATTGCCATTTGGAATGGGTTAGAGTGAAGAATTAAAATAGAAGTAAAAATTTTAGGTTTTTGAAGGGAGTGATATTAAATTGAGTTTTATTGCTTAAATTGTGTAATTTAAGATTAAAACTCAATTTAAAATTGGTTGGATTGTAGTTTCTATGTTAAAGTGCTTTAGGATTAAAAAAGGAAAAAAAATGAAAGGTTAAGTTTTAATTGATGTTTTATGGCTTAAACACTTTAAAATATGATCTTAATGTATGATTTATATTTTGATTAGATGTGGAGTAATTTGATAATCCATCAACTTAGTAGTGAAGGGTGTATTGAAAAATTTATAAGAAAGTGAGCATTTTGGTGTGAAAGTGCTTGAGTTAAAAGGTAAGTACATACTTTGAATGAAATTGGTCAAATTGCATTGATCATTATGTTATATGATTACGTGATTTGATGACTATACTACTTTGATGTGAAGATTCACATAAAAAGTATATATATATGTTTATATTTGGAATTATATAATATGCATATGAAAATGTATGAAAATAATGAGAAAAGATAGAAGAGTGCAAAAAGAATGGAAATTGACATAATTGCCAAAATGTGAAAAAAATGTAAAATGATATATGTTATGTATGAAACCTTATATAATATCAATTTTCAGAGTATTGTGTTTAATGTTATATGGTATACTGTATATTTGCCTTCGGGTGAGACATTGGGTGTCATTAATATTATCTTCGGGCTAGATACTGGGCATTATTATTATTGCCTTCTGGCCAGACGATTGGCGTCAATATATTTACCTTCAGGCCAGATACTGGGTGTCAAATATGAGTCCAAAATAATATCTCTAGAATTTAAATATTATATATGGTCATTTGGGTCCAATGTGTGTATATGAGAAATGTGATTGTTTGAAAATATTAATTGAATGACTTGCATTATGAAAATACATGTCAAGTTTACATTTTAAAAAGAAATGCATGTTGCATTATTCATGTGATTTTCTTTATTTCAAAGTATGTACCACTAGGCATGTTGCATTATTCAAATGACAATGTTACTATAAAGAGCCCTGCTGGACCATAGCAGGTATAAAGTATCTCTGCTTTCTGGAGTTTTGAGTTAACCACCATAGACCAGGACCTTGCAAACGTGTAATATGTTCATTTTGATAACTTAACTTTTAAATATGTATATTATGTTGTAAATATGTAAATGATGTAATTTATAAAACTTGGGATTATATTTTTATAAATAATAGTTATGTATATGTGTATATATATGTTTAACTATTTTAGAAAAATTGATGGAGTTCTGGAAGTATGAAATATTAAAATTATTTTGGAAGTGTGTTTTCTGCATATTGTGAAATGTTAAAAATTTTGAAATATTCAAATTACAGACAAAACTCTGGCGAAATTTTTTCAGAGATTTTTATATAAAATACTTAATTTTGGTATTTAAAACTAATGAAGAATATTTTTTTTTATTTACTAATAAAAGTACATTTTAATGTTTGGGATATTAATTTGAAAATATAAGAATTTTTATTAAAATTAGATTGTGGCATTCTTGTACTGTATATGCATATTTTAAATATATCATGTGTATATATTATATGCATATAGTATATAAGGGTGTTACAGGTTAAAGATTTTTGCCTCTGCTAGATAACTCCATATATATGTCTCAAACTAGGTTTCCTGCCAATCCATAACTCTAAAGGAGTTTTTAGAATCGGTTTACTAGGAACTCTATTAAAAATATATATTGTGTTTTTTAAAGCTTCACCCCATAAGAAAATATGTATAGTAGAGTAATTCATCATATTCCTAACCATTTCTATTAATGTGCGATTATGCTATTTAGTAATGCCATGTTACTGTGGTGTACCTGGCATTGTTTATTGAGCATGAATGCCATACTTTTCTAAGAATTTGGCGAAATGACCAAGATTTTGTCCTGATACATCATATCTATCATAGTATTCACCATCTCGATATAATCTCACAATTTTAATCTTTTTATCTAATTGTCTCTCAACCTCTGTAATGTACATCTCAAAGATGTTAGTGGCTTGAGATTCTCTTGCATTAGAAATACATAACCATACTAAGACAGATCATCTATAAAGGTGATAAAATATCTCTCTTCAGTAAAATAAGAAATGGAGAATGGTCCATAAATATATATATATATATGAATTATCTCAAAAAGCTCTTTACTTCTCGTGGCACCTTTCTTTATATGCTTAGTTTACTTTCCTTTTATGCAATCTACACAAACTTGAAAATCAGTAAAGTCTAACTTTTGTAAAATTTCTTCTTTTGCTAATCTTTCAATTCTTTTCCTAAAAATATGCCTTAGTTTTTTGTGCCATAAGAATGAAGAATTTTCATTAATTAAGCCACGTTTTGAACCAACATTTGAATGCAAGGTAACTAAAGCTTGTGCAAATTCATGATTCAAACAAATTTTATATAAACCATCATATAAAATATCAGAACCAATTATCATTGAATTAAACATCAAACTTAGTTTTTCACAACAAAAAAAAAATTGAATATCCAACAACATCTAATTTGGATAAAGAAAATAAATTCCTAGAAATCGAAGGTACATAAAAAGTGTTCAAAAGACCCATCTGATGACTAGTCTCTAAAAATAAGCGATAGGTACCAATAAATACCACTTCTACTTGGAGACAGTTTCTCATATAGAGGAATTTTTCACTTTTCTTCAATTTTTAGGTTGTAAGGAATCCTTATATTAAATTAGTAACGTGAGTTGTGGCTTTAAAATTAATCCACTAGGTATTAGAAGCAACTTCAGGAAGATATGATTCATAACAAACAAAAGAAAGATTTATAAGTCTCTTTTCGAATCAATTCTTACGTTTGTTATATTCATTCTCATACGTCTCTTCTTACCACGAAAGTAGCATTTTATGATGAATTTATCTTCATGACTCTGGTTACTTTCCCCAGGTCCACTTTTTTTGGTGGATTGTGCTTTCTTTTTCTGAATTTACCTTTATTCTTCATTGTTCCATGAGTTACAGCAAGGGCAAGATTTTGTCCATCTTGCCTTAATCTCACTTTCTCCTGAATATACTTACTGGTAAGCTTATTCAAGTTCCACTGCTCATTGTTAGTATTATAGTGAATTTTGAATGAAGCAAATTGTGATGGAAGTGAGTTAAGGATAGATGGTACCAAGAAGGACTCATCCATATTCATGCCTAGTGCTTTTAATTTTACAGCCTTTTCAGTCATGTTTAGAATATATTGTTGAATATCTTTTTGACCATTATATTTCATGGTGGCCAACTCAACCATTAATGTGCCTATGAGGGATTTACCAGCACGTTTAAAGCGCTCCTCAACAGATTTCAAAAATTTTGAGGTAATCTTAGTTTGAGGGAGGGAGATCTTGATATTATTGGCAATGGTCATTCTCATGAACATAAAACTAAGTCTATTTGACCTTTTCTAGGCTTTTAATTGCTCCACCTGTGTTAGAGTACTATTATAGGTAGCTTTAGATGGTTTTTCAGTTATCAAAGCTAGTTCAAGATCCAGTACACCCAATTAGAATTGAACTCTTTCATGCCACCTAAAAAAATTTGATCCATCAAATGTTATCATTCCAGATGCAATGGAGTATAAAAAAGTGAAAACTATACAAAATAGAATAATGTTCATAATAATGCCTTAAATACAAACTTAAAATATATAATAATGAACTATTAATATCACTTTAGTTTTTCTTTGGGTAAAACTCTAGCTTATTTAGTATTCATTCGAAGGAAGCATAAAATTGCATTATTATTTGTGTCATTCACATTTTACCTTTGGATATCCATGTTAACTTTCTAAATAACACAAAATAAAACTATTATTTTTATAATTAGTAGAAAGTGATTCTCCTTTGGGCTAGTATCAATCTCTTAATGATAAACATTCTTAAAAAATTATTTCTTTATAAGTCACCCTTAATTCTTTTACACAATTTAATAAATATATGATTCACTAACTTAGGTCACTTTGGCAATTATCTAAACTAGTGAACTTTATATATATAAAGTGTCTAATAACATTTTATTCTTTTATTTAAACGATTCATTTATACTCAAATAATTCCAATATAGTCACACATTTAAAATTATACTTTCCTTTTAAAAACATACAAAGCAGTGTAAATTACTAAGTATATATTTGTGAGCGAGAATTTTCGCCCCCACTACCATGTGGAATAGCTCCTTTGACTCAGGCATTATTAGACTCAGAGCCTTAGAGAACACGAGCCTAAACCAGAAGAAAATGAAGTCGCCACCCGTACAGACAGGAAAAAAAAAAGGGGTGGATGACTCGATTCCTAAGGAATTTCCAACCCCCTATTAGGTTCGAAAAGTTGAATACGTATGGGGAAGTTGAGAAGTTGCCCAGCACCCCTATAACATCCGGTTCATTGGAACTGACCTCCTTTTCAGGTCTAAATATTATAAAATTATTAAATATTATGATATTATCCATACTACATATAATTATTAATAAAATGGATTCATTCATTAAAATAAGATAAAACAGTACATCATAAAGTAGCATGGGTACCCATCTTTAGATGAAAATATACCGTTACAAACTTTGAATGTTTATAAAGAAAATAAATAAAATAGGACACTCACCAAAGGGTGAAAACGTGTCCCTTGTAATTATCCTAAGTCTTTGAAATAAACTAAATTGCACAAATTAAATAAACAAGGCACCCATATTAGATGGAAACACGCCTTTTACAATTTTCTTTAAAAATACATATAAATCTAAGAAAAAGATTAACGCAAGAAAAAATAATACAACACATATGAAAATAATTGAATAATTAAAAAAAATAAACAAACATCTTAATATTATCCCATTAAGAAAATATAGTACGCTATGATGAGAGTCGGGCCTACGGTGGTCCCGCTGGCCAGTTAGCGGGTGGGGTCAAGGGGTAGCACCCCTTGCAGGGGATCGAGGGCAGTGCTCCCGAAAGGTAAACGGTTTATAAGATATGATTTTGTTAGAGAATTAGGATTTCTATCTAACTAGGGTTTTATACTTATAAAAATTAGAATTTTATGTCTTAAAAAACAAGGTTAGGGTTTTTTTTTATTTATTTATAAAAACTAGGGTTTAAAATGTAAACTAGGGTTTTAGAAAATAAATTAGGGTTCTAGGAGTAAAACTGTTGCTTTGGTTTGGGATAAGGGTTTTTTTGTTTAAATTTGATTACAGTAACAACTTAAGGCCACTATAATACTGAAGTTAATAAATAATTGCACGAGATAAGCTTTGGTGAATGGTTACTGGATGAAACAAAGTTGAGCACATAACCTACTGTTAATTTAAAACAAATCAATGCAAGCTACTGGACATATTTTAATAAATAAATATGGGTTGAAATCAATGAATATAAACTACTGAAACTAATTGGACAAAGAAGAAATATAAACAGTATTTAAAGTTATCACCAAATCACCCTATCCTGAATTTAAATGAGTTAAAAGTGTAGAATATACCTTCGTTTGTTGGCTCCACTAAAATTATACGTTGATCCAAACTTTACATGTAATAAACTGGAATTCTGGCTGAGCAAGGCAAAGACAGTATGCTACTGCCTTTGTGTGGTGTGGAGATTATGGTTCGATAATCTGCTATGTATGTTAATAACTGTTGCTTAACTCTATGTCTTTTACTAACTATGGCCGCTAGGGTTTCTTTGATTAATTGTCACCTCTTGCTGGATTATCGATTGATGGTTATTGATTATTTGTTGATCCTTGCTGCTGATCCCTACTGTTAATAATAACAGTTATTATTTATAAACAAATTAAATTCAAAACCAAAACCCTAATACTTAATGCGATGGTAAAAAAAATCCAACTTAATTAGGGAGCCAAATTAAAGGATCATAGCGGAGTAGGACACCCCAATCCGCCATGACCCATGGACCATGGCGGATTGGGGCTTCCCAATCCGCCATGGACAAAAGGCCATGGCGGATTGGGAGCCAATTCTCCATAGATCAAAGGTCATGGCGGATTGGAGGCTCCCAATCCGCCATGGACCATGGTCCATAATGAATCGGTGTCCTAATTCGTCATGGTTTTATAGTTAGGTCTGGTCCGGCTCATTTTTTATTTTAAAATACAATCAAACCTATTTTATTTTTTAAATAATAAGTGAGACTGTATTTAGGGCTTAATAAATCGAACCACCTTATTTTAGACCCCTTTAAAAATTGAACCGACCTATTAAAAGCCATAAACTTGGTTTAAACCTTTTAAAATTGGACTAAATTTAGCTTAGTCTTATTTAATTAAGATTAAACTGGTTTAGGGCCAAAATCAAAGGTTTACAATACTATACCGGTTAAACATGTTATATGCCTATACACATATATACATATATATTCTTTAATGTATACAAAATGAAACTAATGGCATATATATAATATATAATGGTATGTATAAAACTTGTGAAATAGAAATATGATTCATTATGTTCTTAAATATGGTATGGTTACATAACCAAAACCATCCATTCAATCACAAAAGTGATGGATGAATGATGTTTGTAGACGCAACTTTGTGTCCACGTTGAAAATAAATCAATCAATGAAGGTACGCAATCGATAAATAATGGTTACTGCCAAAATATCATTAGATAGTTTTAAAAATACAATGGCCTATTCTATAATATAATTGCAATATATATATATATTAAATATATATATATATATTGTTACAAAATCGGAAAGCAATTAATTTTATTTTATAATCAAGATGGTTTCAATTATAAACCATTAACAATACGTAAAACCAAAAAAAAATACAATATTAATATTTGGTTCATTATAAATCCAGCGGCAACAAGGATATGCGCAAATCAAAAGAAAACTTTGTAACTATGGATTATTCGAAAATTCTAATTACAATAAAATTAATTAAATTCAACACAATAATAAATATTGCAATAAATCAATAACCATAAGACTATAATTCTTAAATGTTTGAATTCAATTGGCTATGATATTAATTATAAAAATTTTAATGCGAAAATTAACATAATGCTCTAGTTAATTGAATTTAAAACATTCTAAGAAAAATAATAAATTAATTGACATATTGTTTAAAGACGAAGCATCCATTGTTGAATTGAAGAGCCCATTTGATTTAAATATTTAATTCTAAATACTATTATTCTCTATCTATCTATTATGCACAGAAATTTTAAGAACCTTAATTGATGTAATTATTTTACTATTATTAAAAAAGATTTTTTGTGATCTTTTATAGATGAGAGAAGAAAATTAGAAATTGTTCAGTAAAAACTGAACATGATAAGCATTATCTATTATTTTAAAATATTACCCACTTCATCAAGGCATTATCTGATCTTAATAATAGTTATCTATAATTTAATGGATAGTTTAGTTGGGTATATCTAGGATAAGTTTTAAAAAATTAAAACACTAAATTAAGTGGAATTAACAATTAATTCATTTTTCAATATGATTAAAGATGCAAAATATAAATTCTACTAAAGTAAATAAAATTAAACGTATAATTTGCTGTAACAATTAATAAAAAATATCACACATTCTCCAATTTATATAATTAAAAAATTGTAGAGGCAAAATATATAAAATTTGATATTTAACAATGACACGTAATTAAATTATTTAAAAGAACATAAATTTTTTTAAAAAAATACATAATAATAAAGTGAAAATTTATTTAAAATAAAATAATAATTAATGGCAAGAGCTAAAAAAGAATAATATCAATAAAAATAAATTACAAAATGATAAAAGAAAAGTAAAATTACTATTCATATACATTGATTTTGCTTCTCTTTTAAATTATAGAATAGGTTAGTGGTTAACATGTTAATAAGTACATATTTATATTTTTATTATAATAAATTTAGTAAGATTTGAAAACAATTTTTTTGAATATATGACATAATTTTCTAATATATAGTTTAATTTTTCATTGACAAAAAGGAAATATTTTGTAGAGAAACATTTTTCCCATGTAACAAATGAAGCCTACTCTTCTTTGTTTTTTTTTTTTGATAAATAAAATAATTTATTTCACAACATGTGCAAATTTATTACATCACATGTATTAATTGCTAATAGGGATAGATATTAGAATTAACCGACCAAATTAATTTTTTTGATATTGATTTTTTGACTGAGTTGGCCAATTTTTAATTTTAATTGATTTGATTCACAATTAACTAAATTATTTTTACTTTATAATAAAAAATTATATTTATAATAAAAATAATATAATTAAATAACTAAATAAAAATTAATAAAGAACTAAAATAATTTTATTTTGCAATAAAAAATAATAGTTATGATAAAAAATTAATATAATTAAAAAATAAAATAAAAATTAATATTTTTAAATTATTAATTAACGGTCAACAAATTGAATCGAAGTGATTAACTATTAATTTAATAAAAAATCAAATTAGTTTAATTTAAAAAAAAATTAAACTAATCATAAATTAGTATGATCAATTAATCAAACTAAATATTTAATCAACTAACTAAATATGTAGTCAGTTAATCATTAAATGCCCATCTCCTAATTTTCAATTGAGGTAGAAAAAAAAAGGTAAAAAAAAAAAAAAACTGAGCTTAATAGATGAAAACCGTTTCTACGATGAGAAAATTTTACATTGACAAGATTTGGTTTGAAATATCATCTCAATTCTTGGAAAAACGTATTAGATTTAATAGTAAATTAATATTAAACGATAAAATTTTTATATTCTTATCATGAGATAAATTTGATTATTTTTTGTGTGTATTTTTTTTTCTAAAAAGTTAATATTAAATATTATATAACATTAAAATTGCAAAGAAATTGGTTTAAGTAAAAAAAAATTAATAATTTTATAAATATTTTTCAAATAATTGAAAATTTATTTTGAGCATATTTGATTTCGTTGCTATTAATAATTATTAGTTGGTTTGTGCCATTTTTTTTAATAAAAATTTATTAAGTATTATTGAATAATATTAAATGCTAGTTAGTTATATAATTTATTTTTAATATATTATTTTATATTTTAATTATTTTTATAACATAAATTAAAAAAAAATAAAATTGTGTAAAATATTAATGATCAATTAAATTGCGAAATTCTTCAGTTATTAATTAAGTACTATTTTCATTGGATTTAATTAAAATTAAATTAAACTTAAGTATTTATAAGTTAAATTAGAATAATGTAGAATAACAAGCTATGATTCTGATGAAGCAGAATCGTTGTGAATAATGGTAAGAGCATTCTTATTGGAAATGATCCCTGACTACCTATGGAAAATCGTTGTAGACTAACAAGCACTCTTTCTGCAAATGAGATCATTTTCTCTTAAAACTCAAAGTTCATGTTAACAGCTATCAGCATTTAAAATTAATAATCCTTCAAATCATATGCCTTTACATACTCACAATCACAATAATTAATTTAGGCCTATAAAGAAATCCTTGAGTAATTTAGGCCTTGTTTAGTCATGGAAAATATAATCTATTTTCCTTTTCTAGTTTTCTTTTTCATTCCTAATTTTCTAAATTTCTATTTTCCAAATTGAAAATTAAAAAACAAGAAAACATATTAAAATTGGTTTTCATTTAAAACTTTCTCTATCCATTCATTTCCATTTTTATTTCTAAGATTCCTTTTTTTATTAAATATATAACTATTACTTTACATAACTCTTTAGTTTAAAGGCGAGTGGAAAACATCATAAGCTAGTTTTCCATAATATAGTGTAATTTTGGAAAACTTGGAAACTAATTTTTAAATTTTCCTTTTGGAATATTTTGATAACTAAATACCAAATTCAGGATTCCATATTCTTGAAACAATTTATTGGAGAATAGGTTTTATTTTCCATAACTAAACAAGATCTAAATCTCCCTACATTTACAAATACTTGTTCTGCTCATAAGTCATACCCAATTATATTCCTAGTCAAAACAAAAAGAATTGCCATGAATAAGAGTAGCAAATGAAAACCAGATAAGCAACTGAAGAGAACTACATTAACAAACCAAGAAAAGAGAAGATAAAAAAGCATAAAGAAACAGGGATGCCATTGTTTATTACCAAAAGCCCAAGAGACTTGAGTGTGGCATTTGCCTTAGGAAACTTCATCTTATTCTTCCACAAAAGCTTTTGAACATCTTTATTCAATCCATTAATCTCAGAGTTTTTCTTTTGCACATTCAAACTATTATTGACTGCAGCAGTATCGCCATCTTCATGTGTACCATAAAATCGACAGGTCAAACCATAAGGACAATGCCCTTCTTTGGTCATAAACGGACATTTCCCCGCTAAATCAGCCGGTTTCTACATTTTTCACAATTAGTCAATCACATAGTCAAAACCAACAAAGTTTCTCCACAATTCGATTAACAAATAGAATTTCCATTGGTTTTATTATAAAATACCTGAGCCTTAAAAGCTTCTATATCATGGCTGAATCTGCATTTCTCGCCATAACTGCAAGAACTAACATCCCCACTCTTTGCCATCATGGAGCATAGATGCAGTGTAGACTTCTGTTCAAGTTCAAATAATAATAATAACGTGTTAGAAATTAAAAACACAAACAAAATCTTCAGAACTTTAAAGCTAATTTGGCGAGGAGGAGAGACCTGGCGGCGTTCGCGTTTGTGTTGGCGTTTGGACTTCTTCTCTTTGGCTACTACAGTTGACTGAGAAACTTTGGCGTCAGCAGCATCGGACACAGCGGTGTCGTTTTGGGTGGTTCTGGAAGGCGGAGGACGTAGAAATTCTCTCTTCACGGGAGCAATGGCTTTGGCCACAAGCTCCTCTGATGTTCGATGAGTTCTATTAGGGTTCAGAAGTTGTGGAGGTGGTTGATCAACTGTGATCACCTCTTCAGCGAGTTCAGCCACTGACTCGGCCATCTTGGGCGAGTTACTCATTTAGAGCCAACCCAGTAGCTTTGCAGTTGGCATCTATTCGTACATGTAAAAATTTTGAGATGCAACGGTAGGGTTTGGTTAAAGTGACAAAGGAAAACGACAGAGGTTGTTATCGTTTTCGGTCACGGCTAAACATTTTTCAATTACTAATAATTAAGTTTTTCCTCTTAGTGGTGGCGTTCGGTTTTCGAGTGCGAAGACGTAAAATAAATAAAGTAACGGAAATTCTATTGCCCAGCAAAGAAAATGAGCCATTTTTTATCACTTCTTTTGTTAATTAATTTCAGGTGGCGTTTAGTTTAAATTCTAGAGTCAGAATAGAAATCAGAATTAAAATAAAATGAAATTCAAAATGGAATAACTATTTAGAATGTGTTTATTTATATAAAATATTTTTTTATTTTTTATTTTTTAAAAAATTAAAAATTTTATTTTTTATATAAAATTTTAAAAATGTGTTCATTCGATAAAAATAAAAAATATTAGAAAATTTGACTCTATTCACAAAAGATAATTAAAAAACTATATTCTATTTCTTAATTTAAAAAATTATTCTATGTTAGTGTAAATTTTTATTTTTTATTTTTTATAAAAAAAATTTCTGAAAACTACTCTATTTTTTCACAAGTGAACACAGTCTTAATTTTTTTTATTTGATTCAGTTTGGAATCAGAATTCTATTTTCTTTAAAACTATTTAGATTATAATGCAATCGAAATCAAAAAATTAAATATTATTGAAAATGTCATAATAAATAATTAAAATGTTTCATCATTAAGTTTATTTAAATTATTCTAAAAATAATGGTTAAATTTATTTTATTTAAAAATATTTACAAATACAAAAAATCAAATTTATTCTATTTATTTTATTTTAAAAATAAAAATAAATTTTGATTCTATTTATTTTTAAAAAAATGTGTTTTTTACTTTTAATTACAACTAAGAATGAAAATTGATTAATAAAGAAGAAATAAGGAATGGCTCATTACTTTTCCTCGATAACGAGGTTCGCATTCTTTTATCTATTTTATCTAACCAAGGTGCAGAAACGGCCGGCCTTCAAGGCCATTTAGGCAATAGCCTAAACCCCCTCGACCCCATTAGTCTCTTGTTGTTAGTTATTGTTGACCCTTTTTTATTAGTTAAAAGTAACAAAATAAGTTATTTAAAAAAATTATTAATAATAGCCTAAAAAATAGCTAAAATGAAATATATAGAGTTAATGATTCCTAATTTATTGAAAATCTAAGAAAAACCTTCCACCATTTAAGTTATAAGTTGTAACGTTAAAAAAATACACTGTATTTACTTTTTAACATATTTTTTCAAGCCTCATTCTTCTCTTCTTCTCTATATCAAATTCTTTCTATTTTTTCTTCAATTGCTTATAAGGATTGATATTCAAGATTATAGTTTTAAAATCAGATTTTATCATTTTATAATTATTTATATATTTATATTTTATTTCTCTTAAATATTTATTTGATAGTAATTTTTTCTTCATAATTTCATTATGCCTAAATAGAAAATATGAATCGGGTTTTGAAAAACTTAAAAAAAAATGAAAAACTTATTGAATCTCAAAAGGGAGCTCTTGATAAATTTATTAGTGATACTAGAGTAAGTATAAACAATCAAGAAGAACAACATAAAGAAATATAAAATAGTGAAGATATAAGACAAAGCTATATAAATAATGAGCACATAATAGAAATTTCTACTAATATAGATATGTATGACCCTAGAAATTGGAAAACTATTGATACAAAATTTAGAGATTTAATAGTAGAAAAAGGTCCAATTAGAGATAATAATATAATTTTCCCTAAAGAGGAAGGCTGCCGAAATTTTTTCGCTTTACATTATGTGCGCAAATTACCAAATGGAGAAAAACATGATAGGAGGTGGCTTTTATATTTAAAAGTTGTAGATAAAGTACATTGTTTTTGTTGCAAATTGTTTAATTCAAATCCTACAACTAGCCAACTAGTTAATGAAGGAACAAGAGATTGAAAAAATATTAAACTTAAAAGTCATGAAAATGCAAGTGAGCATATTGCTAATATGACTAATTGGATAGATTTAGAAACAATGTTATTAAAAACAAAAAACAATTGATAGACATGCATAAGAACTTGTTAACAAAGAGAAAGAACATTAGAAAAAAGTACTAATTAGAATTATTGCTATGGTGAAATATCTTGCAAAAAAATAATTTGGCCTTTCAAGGAAAAAACGAACGGATTCATCAAGATAATAATGGAAATTTTTTAAATTTAATTGAAATGATTGCAAAATTTGATCCAATTATGCAAGAACATATTCGACGTATTCAAAAGGGTGAAATTTACAATCATTATATTGGTCATAACATACAAAATAAATTGATTCGAATGTTATCATGTGAAATAAAAGTTTAAATTATTAAAAAGTTTAAAAAAAGCAAAATATTTTTCACTTTTGCTTAATTGTACGCTAGATGCTAGTTATAGAGAACACATGACTTGGATATTACAATTTGTGGATATTTCTGTAAATCCAATAAAAATAGAGGAACACTTTTTAGAATCTTTAGAGTAGATGATACTTCCGAAAAAAAAGTCTTTTTAATGAACTTGTAACTAAAATTAAAAATCATGAGCTTGACATTAAATAATATAAGAGGACAAAAATATGATAATGAATCTAATATGAAAGGTAAACACGTGCAAAAAAGATTACTAGATATAAATCCGAGAGCATTCTATACACCATGTGTTAGTCATAACCTTAATTTAGTACTTTGTGATATGGCTAATTCTTTCTTTCTTTGGAGTAATCCAACATATATATTCATTATTCTTTTCTTCTGCAAGATGTTGGAAAATTTTAGAAAATAATATTTCTACCTCAACTATTAAATCAATGTCACAAACTCATTGGGAAAGTTGCATTGAAAGTGTTAAAGCCATAAAATTTCAAACGGGTAAAATTAGAAATGCTTCAATTCAATTAGTTGAAAGTAGTGAAGATCTTAAAATAAAAAGTGAGGCTAAGTGTTTAACAATATATGAAATTGAAAATTTTTAGCTTTTATTAGGCATGAATATTTAGTATGACATGTTATTTGCTTTTAATTGTTGGAAGTTTGAATTAGTCCAAGTTTGAATTAGTCAATAAAGTCCTATTCTACATGAGTTATTTTCTGCTATTTAAAAGTTATTCATTTCTGTTTATTGATTGTATTTTAGCAGATCTTTTGCTTTTTCCATTTGTAGTTATGGCAATATATAGCCCAGCAATTGCTCAAATAAGAGATTACTTTGAAATCCAATTGCTCTGGTTTTTCTTTGTTTACTGTGTTAGCCTTACAATTGGTATCAGAGCCCCACTGGCCCTGAAATAATAACAAAACTGTTGAGTGATCAAACACTGTGAGGATGAGTGATGATAAGACCTTGACCAAAATCCCTCACTTTGATGGTCATTATGATCACTGGAGTGAGTTGATGGAGAATCTCCTTAGAGCTAAAGGTCTTTGGAGCTTGGTAGAGAATGGTTTCAAAGAACCAAAGATAAAAACAAGATTAACAGATGTACAGCAGGCCCAGCTTGATGATACGAGAACCAAGGATCATCAAGTATCTGTTCCAAGCAATCGATAGAACAGTCTTTGAGCAAATTCTGGACCGTCGCACAACAAAAATCGTCTGGGATTCAATGAAGAAGAAGTTTGGAGGAAATTCGAAAGTCAAAAAATCTCTTCTTAACGCATTAAGAAGGGAATTTAAGGTTCTTGAGATGAAAAGAGACGAGACTGTCAATGAATATTTTGCAAGAGTAATGGCGGTGGAAAACAAAATGAGGAGCAATGGAGAAAAAATGACGGACACCAAAATTGTTGAAAAGATTTTGCGGACTCTTATAGAGAAGTTCACATATGTCTGTGTCTCTATTGAAGAATCCAAAGACATTGAAACCATGTCTGTGGATGAACTGCAGAGCACCTTGGTGGTTCACGAACAGAAGTTTCGACGAGTGCACAGAGAAGATGAAGACCAGGTGCTGAAAATTGAAGGACGCTCAAACTCGTCCAGCAGAGGAAGAGGCTCCAATAGAGGAAGGGGACGAGGAAGAGGAAGAGCTATATTCAACAAGGCAACCATTGAATGTTACAAGTGCCATGATTTGGGGCATTTCCAATATGAATGCCCCAATTCAAACAAGGAAGCTAATTATGCAGAATTAGAAGAAGAAGATGAGTTGTTATTGATGGCATATGTTGAACTCCACGAGACATACAGAAGTGATGCCTGGTTCGTAGACTCTGGATGTTCAAATCACATGTGTGGTAACCAGGAGATGTTTTCAAGCTTAGACACCAATTTCACACATTCGGTTAAGCTTGGAAATAATAAGATGAAGGTTACTGGAAAAGGAGTTATAAAATTGATTCTGCAGGGAGTATGTTACTCTATAAGTGATGTGTACTGCATCCCGGAACTGAGAAATAATTTACTAAGTGTTGGACAGCTCCAAGAAAAAGGGGTAGCAATTTTATTTAAAGATGGAAAGTGCAGCCTCTACCATCCACTGAAAGGAAAGATGGCAGAATCAGTGATGAGTGTAAACCGGATGTTTATTTTGCTTGGAGAATCACCTATTATCGTGCAAAATGACCAGTGTTTTCAAGTGGGCAGTGAAGATGAATCAATTTTGTGGCACCACCGATTTGGGCATCTCAGCTACAAAGGCTTACACACTTTGAATGTCAAGAATATGGTTTTGGGTCTGCCTCAAATCTCAACACCAAAGACTACCTGTGATGCTTGTATAAAGGGTAAACAACACCGACAACAAATTCCAAAAAAAAGCAAATGGAGAGCAACTGAACAATTGGGTCTCGTTCATGCTGATCTATGTGGACCAATCACTCCTGCTTTAAACAGTCATAAGAGGTACTTATTGTGTTTTATAGATGATTTTTCAAGGAAAGCCTGGTGTTACTTCCTTGTTGAAAAATCAGAAGCATTTTATCACTTTAAATGCTTTAAAATGCTTGTGGAGAAAGAAATTGGATTGCCAATTAAATGCTTGAGGACAGACAGAGGCGGTGAGTTCAATTCTACAGAGTTTAAAGATTTCTGCAAACAGCAAGGGGTAAAACGGCAACTGACCACGACCTATACTCCACAGCAAAACGGAGTTGCTGAACGCAAGAACCGAACCGTGATGAACCTAGTGAGAGCAATGTTGATCGAAAAGCAAATACCTAAAGTTTTCTGGCCAGAAGCAGTACTATGAACGTTTCATATTTTAAATAGATCACCCACGCTAGCTGTCAAAGACAAGACTCCCGAGGAAGCTCGGAGTGGAGAGAAACCTTCAGTGGATTATTTCAGGGTGTTCGACTGTATTGGTCATGTGCACATACCAGATGCAAAAAGAACAAAGCTTGATGAAAAAAGTGTAAGCTGCGTATTCTTTGGATTCAGTCAAGAATCCAAAGGGTACAGAATGTTTGATCCAATTGCCAAAAAAATTGTGATCAGCCACGATGTGGTGTTCGAAGAAAATCGAGCTTGGGATTGGAGTACAGATGATCAAGAGAAACAATTAATTGAATTAGAATGGGGTGGTAAAACTGAAGGTGAAGAAGCAAATTCAGCTGGAAAAAACAAAACTGGAGATGAAACTAATGTTACCTCACAAGCAGAAGCATTTGATGCTACTACACCAACAAAAAGCACTTTCAATCCTGAAAGAGATATGGTGGCTAGGGAGGGCAGAGCTAGACGCCCTCCCACACGACTAACATATTTTGTTTCAGGTGAAGACTTGTCAAATGAAGATGAAACAAATATGATGGCTCACCTTGTGATTTCTGATCCCACAGATTACGAGGAAGCTGTAAAGAGTGAAAAATGGAGGCTAGCCATGGACGAGGAAATAAAAACCATTGAGAAAGATCACACCTGGTACTTGACTGATCTACCAGCAGGAGCAAAAAGGGTTGGCGTGAAGTGGATTTATAAAACAAAACTGAATGAACATGGAGAGGTAGACAAGTATAAAGCAAGGCTAGTTGTGAAAGGGTATACCTAGCAGTACGGGATAGATTATACAGAAGTGCACCCGTGGCTCGGATGGATACAGTTCATATGATCATTGCCTTTGCAGCTCAAAGAGGCTGGAAATTACATCAATTGGATGTTAAGTCAGCCTTCTTGCATGGAGAACTAGAGGAAGATGTGTATGTAGAACAGCCGAAAGGTTACAAGAAAGAAGGAAGTGAACAAATGGTGTACAAGTTGCAAAAGGCCCTCTACGGATTAAAACAAGCACCCAGGGCCTGGTTTAGTCGGATTGAATCTTACTTTGTCAAAGAAGGTTTCACCAGCAGCTCCAACGAGCAAACCTTATTTGTCAAGAAAAAGGGAAGAAAAATTTTAATTGTGAGTGTATATGTTGATGATCTGTTATATACTGGTGATGATGATAAATTGCTTGCAGATTTTAAACGTTCCATGGAGAACAAATTTGACATGACAAATTTGGGGCCAATGAGATTTTTCCTTGGCATTGAAATTATCCAAAAGGATGTTGGTATTTTTATTTGCCAAAGGAAATATGCAAGTGAAATTCTGCAACGTTTTGGTATGGAAAATCACAACTCTGTTTGTAATCCGATTGTTCCTGGTCAAAAGATTGGCAGAGATGAGGGAGGTGAGATAGTAGATGCAACTCAGTTTAAACAAATGGTGGGAAGTCTGATGTACCTCACGGCTACGCGACCCGATCTCATGTTTGTTGTGAGCTTCATTAGTCGTTTCATGGCTAATCCTACAAAGCTTCATTTTGCTGCAATCAAAAGGGTGCTGAGGTATTTAAAAGGAACGGTTAATTATGGAGTTTTGTACAGAAGAGGTGGAGCAAGCAGATTGGTCGGGTTTACGGACAGTAACTATGCCGGAGACATGGATGATAGCAAAAGCACTTCCGGTTATGCGTTCTTGTTAAGCGGAGGAGCTGTGGCATGGTCGTCACGAAAGCAACCCATTGTTACTTTGTCAACCATAGAAGCTAAGTTTATAGCTGCAGTTGCCTGTGCTTGTCAGACTATTTGGATGAGAAGGATACTGAAAGAAATTGGGCATTCACAGGAAGAAGGAACTGTTTTAATGTGTGACAATGCTTCAACCATCAAGATATCTAAAAATCTAGTTTTACATGGGCGGTCCAAGCACATAAGAGTAAGATTCCATTTTCTTAGAGATTTAGTTAAAGAAGGTATTGTTGATTTATAGTTTTGTGGCACCAAAGATCAACTTGCAGATTTGATGACTAAACCTCTCAAGTTAGAAGCATTCCAGAAGCTGCGACAGGAACTTGGTGTGTGTATAGATTCTGTTTTGAACTAATTCCTGCACAGAGGAATGAGTTCAAGGGAGGGTTTGTTGGAAGTTTGAATTAGTCAATAAAGTCCTATTCTACATGAGTTATTTTCTGCTATTTAGAAGTTATTCTTTTCTGTTTATTGATTATATTTTAGCAGATCTTTTGCTTTTTTTGTTTGTAGTTATGGCTATATATAGCCCAGCAATTGCTCAAATAAGAGATTACTTTGAAATCCAATTCCTCTGGTTTTTCTTTGTTTACTGTGTTAGCCTTACATTAATTTTGTGAGTACGGCATTACAATATGAAGATATGCATATTGATGTTGCTATAGATCAATTGAAAGGTCTTATTGCTTTTTTGAATAAATTTAGAGAAGATGGATTTGATTATCCAATAATTTCAACTAAGAACATAGCATAAAAGATGGGTTTTCAACTCATATTTTGTGAAAAAACGTATAATCCATAAGAAAAAATAATTTGATGAGAACTCAAATGAACATGTAATTGAATCCCCTAAAGAATCATTTAGAGTTAATTATTTTCTGTATATATTAGACCAAGCTATTGATTCAATTCAAACTAGATTTGAGCAATTTCAACTTTATGAAAAAGTTTTTGGTTATCTATTTAATTTGGATAAGTTAAAGACATGAAATGGAAATACTTTAAAAAGTTATTGTCTTCATCTTGAAAATGCTACTTGAAATTTGATATGTCATGGATATTGATGGCTTAGATTTATTTTTAGAATTAAAAGTCTTAAAAAAAGTTTTACCTTTAGAAATATTCAAGTCAAGAGAGGTATTTAATTACATAGTTAAATTAAATTCTTTTCGAAATACTTGTATTGCGTGTAGAATATTACTTACCATAAGAGCAACAATCTCTTCAATAGAAAGAAGTTTTTCAAAACTTAAATTGATAAAGTTTTATTTACAATCAATAATATTATTACAAACAATATTAAATGGATTGGCTATATTATCAACAGAGAAGAAAATATTAGAAGATATTGAATATAAAAGTCTAATTAGTAATTTTGCATCTAAAAAAACTGTATATTATCATATTATAATTAATATATAATATAAGATCTAAATTTAAATTGTTGTCTAAGGTCTCAAAAAGATTAAGCGATCCGTGCTAAATAGTAACAATGGAGATAATTCACGCCCATTCCGATTCTCAATTGGAATTAAAAATTAAAATCACTTTTATGGAATCAAAATCCATTTTTTAGAAAAAAAAAATAAATATAATTAGTTTGATTTTTTAATTATGAAAATCTTTCAGATTTTTAAACAAAAGAAATTTTATTTTTCTTTTTTCGTGATAAATTAAAAAAAAATTAAAGTATAATCATTTTGCTCTTTTTTTGTCTTTTCTTCTTATAATATCTTTCAATTTTAAAATAAAACAAATTTAATTTTTTAACAAAATTAAACTAATTTTTTGAATTTTTAAATAAAATATAATAAATTTATTTGTTTCATATTTTCTAATCATAATATCTCTAAATTTTTAAAAAATAAATTTGAATTTTTAATAAAATTAAAACAATATTTTATTCTTTAGAACAACCTAAATAAATGAAAAATAATATATTTTAATTATTTATTATGATATTTTTGAGACTTTGATTTATCAAAATAAAAATATTTCAAACAGATATATTTTTGTGTGTGCATACATGCGCGCGCGCGCGCATATATATATATATATATATATATAAAAAATTATTATTGATTTCAATTCTAATTCTATTATAATTTAAAGAACTTCAAAGTGAATTGGATTTTAATTATAGACTGAACAAATAAAAAGAATAAATAATAATTTTCATTTCGATTTCGATTTTGATTTTAATTCTGAAGTTTAAATTAAACAGCACCTAAAAGTTAAAATAAAAGGAAAATACCAATTTATATCCACCCCATACTTAATATACAAAATTTTCTCAATAAAAATAAATAAGAGCAATAATTAAAAAGAAAATAAATTAAAAAATGGATTAAAATTTTCATTTAAAATAAAAAGAATTGCAGCCCTTGCACATAATGGAGCTTAGCTGCTTCAAATGAAAATAAGAAAAAGTATACTCTTTATTATTTTTTTATAAATTTTTTTATATTTTATTGGATGTATTTTAGTTATTTTATAAAAATATATAATAAACTTAAAATAAATTTATAATAAATTTACAAAAATTATAATAAACTCATAATAAATTCATAATAAACTTATAATAAATTATGTAAATTTAATAAATTCATAAATTAATCATAAATTTTTATAAATTTTAAATTTTTTTGGCGTTTTTATAAAAACCCCATGAAAATGAGCACCAAATGCTCTAATATAGATCAACCTATAATATGAAACCTAATCTAATTTTTAATGCAATTTTTTAAAGGAATATTATTACGAGGAAATTATACTGTTTATGCATAATTTGTGGTTGCTTTTCAATTTTATGGCATCAAATTTTTTTTTAAAAAAAAACACTGAATTTGTGCTTTTATTTCTTCATTTTTACTTTTTTTAATCGTTGATTTTTTTTATTTTTGTTTTATTTTTATTCATAAATAATTTTTTTGAGCTCATATTTTCAGTATAAATATAAAAATAAATATATACACAATATATATATAATACACATATAATAAATAATAGTATATATACCATACATTAAACTTATATTTAACATCTATCACATCTACGGAATATCTATCAAATATCTATATAATATTTTTAATATTTTTTAATTTTATATTTACACAATATATACAATATCCATATGATATCTACTTAAAATACACATAATATATACAATAAATATATAATATACATATAATATTTACTAAATATCTATAAGTATCTATCAAACATACACAAAATATCTATCAAACATCTATACAATATCTGCATAATGAAATTAATATTTTTTAACTTTTATTTTTTATGTCTATAATATATAAAATATGTTTTAAAATAAATTGAATGATTTTATCAATATATATTTTTATTTTTTATTTTTTGAGTGCTATTTGTTATTTGTAAACAAAATTAAAGTTTTTTCTTAATAAAAATTAATTCATCTTATATGTTGAAAATATAATTTAAAATATTAATTTTACTATTTTATTGTAATATATTCATTTAATAGTAAATGAAAGCTAGTTGGATGAATTGGAGAGGTGCTATAGGACTGTTATGTGACTGAAATATGCTAGTTAAATTGAAAAAAAAAATTTTACCGTACTGCAATATGACCAGCGATGATATATTGTAGTGAGTTGTTAGACAGTGAAAAGGACAATACATGAGTAAGATGCATGTTGTGAAAATAAGGACAATAAAATGGATATGTGGACATACTAAGATAGATAGAATCTGTAATGAGTGCATTAGAGAAAAAATGAGGATAACACCTATCGAGGATAAGATAAGAGAGCATAAATTGAAATGATTTGGTCATGTGAAATACAGATCTAGTAATAAATTGGTTAAAAAAATTAAATAAGTGAAAGTAGAAATAGCTAAAAGATGCATGGATAAACTTAAATTAACTTGATTAAAGGTTGTCCAAAATGATCTCACTGTTTTTATTTATCAAAAGAGATAACCTTTAATCGAGTAGAATGAAAAAAAAGAGGTCATATATCCAACCCCAATTAACTTGGAATTAAGACTTTATTGTTGTTGTTGTATATTCATTTAATAGTAAAATATGTAAAAAAAGAAAAAAATTAAAGTAAAATATTATTTATAGAGAGAGAAAATATATTCTTAAAAAAAAACTTATTTTTGTTAGAAAATATATGTGGATGATTTTTTAACTAAATTAACCTTATCTTATCCTTATTAAGAGTATGATTAACTATATTATATTTATATTAGAATTAATTTTATGATAATTGTATTTTCTATTCTTATTTAAAGCCTACTTACACTACTATACATATCCATTATGAGTGATGTATGAGAAATAATTCACCAATAAAGAAAATTTTTAATTTTCAAATTTTAAATTTCTATATTTTTTTATATTTGCAATATTTTACCAGCACTATAGTTTTTACAAGTTACAGTGAATGGAGAAAGATTTATTTTGTCTAATTTATAAGAGAATTTTTATTCTCTCTTTCAAAAATTCATCATGGATCTATGCTTCCTACAATATTTATAATCTCATTTTATTCTACATGGAGGATTAATTATTTTATCGAGCTTGATTAAAATTATGAGTTGATTAATACATACTTAAGATTTATTTGATTGATTGCATGCTTATTGATTCAAAACTTAATCAAATAAATCTCACATATGCGCTGCGTTTGATTCAAACTTGAACCTAGTATATATATAATTTTAATAGTATATATATTAATATTTTTATACATATAATATAGTTACTAATAAATAATAAGCATATAAGCAAATATTATTATATAAAAAAATTTATTTATTGATAATGCATGAAAAAATAAATTAATTTAACCATAGTGAAATAAAAATATAATAGGTTATAAGTCATTTAAAAACAAGTGATATAATTTTTTTCAAAATTATATAGATGACAAACATATTATAAATAATATTGTCACGTGTAAAATATTTTTATTATTGAGAAGGTATAAGTGAATTAATTTCAACAATAATAATATTTATATCTTAATTTCCCAAGTTTAGCACTTGGTAAATACTTGCTAGCTAATAGTACCACTCATAATACAATGGTTTGAACTTTGTAGATTGTAATAGTGAAATAATTGAGAATAATTTCAACAATAATAATATTTATATCTTAATTTCCTAAGTTTAGTACATTGTAAATACTTGCTAGCTAATAGTACCACTCATAATACAATGGTTTGTACTTAATTTGTAGATTGTAATAGTGAAATAATTGAGAAAAAAAATTAAATATGCATATAATAAGTTAATTAATATTTATCATAAAGTAATATAATAAAATTAATTGACTTAGTTATAAACAAAAATTTATTTAATAGTTAACAATTATTTAATTATAATACAAAGTATTTCATTAATAGGTTAAAGAGTAAAAGAAAAACAGTGAGAAGCAACTTACAGTCTATTATTAATACCTATTATTAATACTAATAATATAAAATTTTATATTTTATATTTTATTACTTAATATATAAGTAATATTATGTAAATAATTAAACTAATTTTCTTACTTATTAACTATTTTTTTTATCAAAAAAATTATATTTTCATGGTATTAATATGGTAGGTAATCCAGGCAAGAAATGAATTACTGTTTTTTCTTTATATATTTTTCATAATATATGTGTATATATATAATTACATAAATGTATAATTTTTTTTCTGAAATTATATGATCCATCAGCAAAATAAAACTTAGTTGTGATTTATAATGTAATTTCAATAAACATTAACATTTTAATAATCCTCAAGAAAATTTTAGAGAAACCAAGTGGGCTGCCATAATTCATGAAATCCTAATTAAGATTTAAGCATGTGTGACTACCAGCCGAGTTATACAAAGGTTTTTTTTTTTCCTTTTCTAAATTGTCTCATTTTTGTGTAGAAATAATTTAAATTCAGATTTAAAAAAAAAAAATCTTATCCCGTATATAAAAAAAAAGCCTCGCTATATTTTTATCTTTTGCAAGTTTGCCATTTGCTATAATATAATTTTACTTTTTTTTTCTTTTGAAACACAAATTTTTTTAATACTACAAAAAATTACGTGCAATTCTTAGTGACATTTTTTAGCTCATTAAGTTTGGGCAAATTGTACCAAAAAAACTCTCCTTGTTTCCTAAAAATTTAGTTTAGACCCCAACAATCTTAACTAGATCAAAAAAGACTTTATTATAAAAGCACCAATTTAGACATCTATCTCCCTCCCTTAAATGTTCTTTTACTCTCCCACTCACAGTACATCGATCAGCAAACCTTAAGCTTGAAGAAGTTGGTGATTCTTTGAAGAGACTGAACAAACATTGTAATTTCACAGTTGAAAAACTCATTTGGTAAAGTCTTGACATGGTTTATATGTTTATTTGAGTACTTGTGATGGGTTTAATATGAACTACTCTTGGAAATGAGTTTCTAGCAACATGATGCCGTTAATGGAGATTTTTATTTTATTTTCACCGCACAATAAATAATAATTATGGCTGTGCTTGGTTTAAAAAGAAGCTAGTAGGGAAGGAGTTTTTTTTTTTTAAATTAAGTTTTTTAGTAACTCTATATGGTAAGTCTATATAGTTTTTTTAATGTCATTATCTTGCGATGATTGAATCTATAAAAAAGAGTAATTGTGATGGATTTAACTAGAATGAGTTTCAACAAATTGCAATTAAAAGAGAGAAATGTCAAAATTATATGTGTAGAGTACAATAGTTTTCTAAAAGGCATAATAATTTTGTAATATTGACTTAATGATTTCATAATAAGGAGATCAGACAATATAATATTGTTAAATGACAACGTCAATGATGTAAAATATAAAATTATTGGTAAATATATACTAATTATTTAATAAAATAATTGTTATGTTAAAAAATTAATGTAATATTAGAGAACTAACAAAATATTTTGTGTGTAAGACAATATAATTTTTGTATATCCAAATGCACTTTGATTACTTAAATTATCATGTCAGATAATATGGTATCTGAAGTAAGTCAGTCAACTACAAGTAAGAACTCTCCTATCTCTGAGAGGCATCTCAAGAAGAATTTGCTTAAGATTAAGCTTTGGAGTCCAGGAACTATGTCAACAAATGATAAGAAAGGTCGTGACAGAAAGACAAAGTCTGGCTCTCAATAAACCAAGAGCATAAGAAAGTCCAAGAAAGATGTGAGAATTATTAAATTCATAGATGAGGATGAAGATGTAAAGGAGAAGGAGGATGTAAATGAGAAGGGGGATGTAAAAAATGAGGACGATGTAAAAAAAAAGATGAAGTTTATAATGGTGATGGTGATGCTGTTGCAATGGAGACTGAAACAGCTTCGAAGGTTAGCATGGTTATTGCCAACATTAGGTTTCATAAGATTCACTAGTTTTATTATATTGCTAACTGCATCTTTTATTTTTGGGTTCTCCAAAAAGATGATTATGTAATCTCCAAGGATATATGACATCATCTTCAAATTAATCTTATTGGAATGGGGTGAAAAGTTATAAAAGTGATTCAGAAAGCATTGAGAAAATGTGGAACTAAGGTTTGTTATTTCCTGATAAATTAAAGTACATCATATATATATGCATGCTTATACTTATGATTTGTTCTAATGCAGATTGAATCATTTAAGGTATATAATGTAGGCCACCTTCTACGGATGGAGGACACTGGTTTCTGGCCTAGACTTACCAGCAATGTGATCTTACATTCAGTTGATAACCCGGATGATGATGTACTATCATTTAAATTGGGAGAAAGATTGTCCACCTGGGCTGCGAGGAATTTTATTTACTTAATGGATTACCTTTTCAATAGGAAGGAGGAGATCAGAGGTGGCAATAAGATACTTTATGATACAATTGGGCTAATCACTAGAGCAAATTTGGTTGAAATGTTTCAAAATTGTAGAGACGCAGAGTTAAGGAGAAAATTAAGTGTTATATGCCTAGTTGAGCTCCTTATATTAGGCAAATCCATTCGATCTAAGGTAGATAAAAAGGTTCTGATGGTTGTTGATGATGTGGATGCATTCAATAAAATTGCATGGGGTAAAATTGCATGAAGATATCTTGTTGAAAAGATAAAGGATGTGCTTGATAAGAAGAGGAAAAACATAGAAGGTGGATACTCATTATCTAGATTTTTTCAACATTTTCTCAATTTTTGTGGCGGAATTTATCCCTCAGCTAAAAAATATTGGTGTAATTAGATGCCGAAGTGATTTCCCAAGGCTTGCCAATTGGAAGATAGGACCTAAGCCTTATTATAAATCTCTGATAGAAATGGTTTTTAATCAGGTAATTCTTATTCCATTTTTTGTACCAAGATATTACATTAGTTGGGTATATTTAACATTTTAGTTAAAAAAAATTTATAGGAGATGACCTCATTGGCCATTGAAATGACAAAAGATGAAGCTGCTCACCCATATTTGAAGGCAACGAATTTAAAAGTCAATGAAGGGGATGATAATATGGAGAACTCTTCTCACACCATAGTTCATTATGACCTTAATTCTCCCCTTCATCCAAGACCAGAATGCCCTATCCCCTTCAAAGAAAAAACCAAAAGTCAAGTAAATATAAAATGCACTTGCCATGATCTTGTGGTATGATGGAAAATTAAATAGAACATTAATGTATGCTACCAATTGGAGGATTTTAATCAAGATGATGCTTTGCCATGACTAGATGTTTTAGAGAGAAAATATAAGAAGCTTCATTCTGTCATTGAAGAATGTACAAAGATTTTTGAAGAATAATTTAAAATGCTTAAAAATAAAAATATTGAGCTTCTACAACATAATACTGATCTTATAAAAAGGTTGGAATGAACTTGTAAAAAAGAATTTGAAACTTGAGGAAAGAGATAGAGAAATGGAAGCAAGAATTGCTGTACTCGAGGATAAACATATAGTTCTTGATGTTGTCACCCCAAAACATGCATTTGTTAAAGTGTATGTATTCAAATTTGAAATATATTATGTAATTTATCATTTATATCCTTACCAATTATGTATTCTTCTAAACTTTCTTGCCAATATAATTTGTCATCGTTTCAAGAAGATAGAAAAAGAATCTCCCATTAAAGTTGTGCCTACAATCAAAGGTAATGAGACAAGTGTTTCAGTTGTTAGTCTAACTGGAGCCGAGTATCAAGTACATTTAGTAAGAGGGAGCATATTCCAAACCCAAAATACTACGGCGAACTGTGGACACCTGATCCTTTAACTAGGCGAAAGAGAACGAGTAAGTCTCAGTATCATGTCAAAAGCTTACTCAGTTCCAAAGGACACTATCTTATTCTTCCCGTAGACCCATTACATGTCCCAGTTGACCTTAATTTAAAGTTGTTTGAAGAATGGTGGAAAACCTACATCACAAATGTAACATTGTAAGCATCGCTTGATATCAATATACTTATTTATAAATGCATTTTATATGATCTCATATTAATGGAGCTATAATTCGTGATATAATCAATGCATTTCAGGGAAAATTGTAAGCAAGATTCCCGCTTGTTGTCTAAGGATGAACAAGTTGATTTCAAAGTGTAATGGGCACAAACATCAAAGTTTTGGTTTCACATCCGAATGCTAGATGCTTGGATGAATGTCATTGTGCATAATCATTATCTTATGAACTACATAATATTATATGGGCTACATAATTTGATTAGGAATAGGAAAGATGTTATTTACTTTGATTGTAAGGGATGAATATTTTATTTTACTACATCATACAGCCTTCTGTGAATTAGAGAGGGATCAGCGAGCGACATGTGCAGATTACAACATTGGATGGGTGTTCCAAGAAGATTATGACACCTATAAAAATGATATTGATTCTAGCAATGTATGGAACCCTCCTGAGACTATTATTAGATTTCTTAATGGTGATCTCAAATATGGAAAGGTTACTACTGCCATTGATAAAATATATATCCCTGCCAATGAGATGAATTTTCACTAGTTTCTGTTAAGAGTCAACTTCGCAGAATGGAGAATTGAAGTGATTGACTCTTTGTACCATGACATATATAAAAAAAAATGAGGCTTAGGATGACACAGAATGTTGCGAAAATGCTTCCTAAAAAATTGGCTTACGTTAACTTTTTTTTTAATGATAGAACAGAGTTTGGAAAATACAGAGAAAAGAATATGAAAGTCTCTTATTCCAAGGATTCTTATCCTCAACAGTCAGGGTACGAACATGTAGTCATTGTTCTTCATTTCTTTCAATGTACTACTTACATGAATTGAACTGACAAATGTCTTTGTCTAGAATACAGTTACATTGTGGAATATTTTTTTTGAAGTTGATTGAGTGCTCCCTGACACATGACCTCTCCGTCTGTAATGTGAAGAAGGAGTTCTTGAAAGAAATGCACCTCAATGTATGTTTCCATATATGGAATCATGGTTTGCAAAAGAGGACCTGTGTGTATGAGAGTGATAATGAAGTTTAATATAGGGTTCAGGGCGGAACGACCATGGGGGTCGTGTGGGGTCACACGACCCCCCTCACTGGCGGCCAGAAGGGGAGGTGCCGGTGGAGGCATGGAGCCGTGGAGGTGGAGCTAAACTCAGCCCCCGTTGAAGGGGGCTGAGTTGCAGACTGTCTGTAGCGAGGGGTAGATGAACCCCTCGCTGCAAATAACTTTATATTTTTTATAAATTAGTCCCTGGAGAAACAACGTCGTTTCGCCAGGGACTAATTTTTTTTTATAAAATGACCCCTGGTGAAACGGTGCCATTTTGCCAGGGGTAAATTTAAAAAAAAAAACCGGCCCAGCGAAACCACGCCGTTTCGCTTGGGCTAGTTCAAAAATAAAAAAGGGGTTGCGTTAAAACGCAGCCCCTTTCTCCTCTTCCCCTCTTCTTCTTCCCTCTCCCCCTTCCCTCCCTAAGACAAGACAGCCACCACTCACCAGCAGCCCAAGCAGCCCCACCACCGCCGGTAAATTTTGACCCCCTCGGTAAATTCTTGGTTCTGCCACTGATGGGGTTAGACTATTTTATTGTTTTATATTATGTCCTTTTGAACTATTATAACAATTTGGGCTAAATTTGTTGCGTTAACGTAGCAAGCAAAATGTAATATGCTTAATATTTATAGATTTATGTATGTTGTGCAAATATGACATAAAAAATTCGGTAAATAATTATGTTTTTCATAAAAATAATTTTATAATGTGATGTTCACACATATTTATTTACAAATAGAATGAATAACTTGACCAAATATATATATTTTGTCTAGGAATTGCATTAATATGTAGGTGCTAATATTGTGTAAATTACTTGAAAGCAGGAACCTATGCTATTGCAATACCACGAGTGCACGGGTCGCTCAATTAATAAAGTAGTGAGAGAGTTATCGTTCCACTGAGGACAAGGCCAAGTACTAGTGTAAATTTTAACCGTTGTTTAGCAAATCAATAGTTTTATGAATTTTTGTAATTAAAGATAATTAACTTAATAAATGAAAATAGAGAGAAATTGAGAGTTGAATAAATTGATTGATGATGATGATACTATCCAGATATTGAATCCCCCTAGCCACAATTATATTTATGAAAATCAATTCAATTAAACCAAACGATAGAGTTGAATTGGTATTCCTCTAAATTAGACTAAAACCTTTCTCAAGCAAATTAATCTCTAATCACTAAGTAGAATACCGGAATCTCTTCTCAAACATAATTAAATAGAACTTGCATTAAGAATAAGGAATTATAAACCAAAGGATCTTGTAAGTCTATCTCTAGTACCCCAATCAATCCTCAATTCTTATGAATATTCCATTCATATCAAGCTTTCTCAAGTCAATAATATGAAAATTGCAACCAATCAATAAGCATGCTATTATTAATTGGAAATAAATCATTAAGCATCATAAGAATAAAACAACTCAATCAAATGATTCAATTTACTAAAATTATTCAATCCATACAATAAAGCTAGAGTTCGTCAATATCTAGATAGAGAATAAATTAGTTCATGTTCAAAATCAGAAAACTAGATTAAGAGAAATAAGAAAAAGAATCCAAACAATCCATTGCGAATAATTCGTATATCTTCTCTTGAATCCTTGAATATTGGTTTAGATCTTGTTTAGAATATGTATTCACCCTCAATCTCAGCTCCAAAACTCTCCTCCTTGCTTTAGAAGTCAGCTCTAGGTTATAAAATATGAAATTCGAATCCCTAATTCGTGCTTCAGCACAGCTTTTATAGTGCAGATAATTTCGCCTGATACGCCCATGTCACTGGGCGTGTCATTGCCACTGGGATTTTGAATATAAGGCACGTCCAGTGACACGCCCATGTCACTGGGCGTGTCACAGCTACTGTGAGTCATTGAAAAAGGCACGCTTGGTGACACGCCCATGTCACTGGGCGTGTCAATGCTTCTGTATGCAGCATCAAGGGCATGTCCATTGACACGCCTATGTCCATGGGCGTGTCCATTGATGAATTTTGCTCTTTTCTTCTACTTTCATCCATAATTCCTCCGAAATGACCATAAGCCTCAAAATATAGAGAATTCCTAAAATTAACCCTAAAATACACTTGAACAAACAAATTAAACTCAATTGGATGATAATCATACTAAGAAATAGGAATAAAATATCATCAATTGTGCACTTATCAGCATCTTATATTATTATTCTATGACGTTCTTAAGACATTGGCTGGAATAACATTATACACATAGAAATGAAGTATGCACATATTATTATAATCCATATAACATTACCAATATCATAATAATTCACCATAAATAATGATATATTATAACGATACATAGATGTTGATCTAATTAATACTTTGATGCTTTCCATTAATCCATTATATATAGATAGACATACATACTATCACCTAAAAATTAGATAGGAATAAGATAAGCACTGCATCAAAAATAATATAAACAATACTATATTTCATAGAAATAATTTTAAACTGTGAAAATTGGACATATTTATTTACAAATAAAATGAAGAACTTGACCAAATATATATATTCTGTCTAGGAATTACATTGTTATATAGGTGCCAATATCATATACCTCGCATCTTACATTATTATTTCTATGATGTTCTTAAGATATTGGCTGGAAATAACATTATACACATATCGGTGAAGTATGCGCATATTGTTATAATCCATATAACATTACTAATATCACAATAATTCACCATAAGTAATGATATATTATAACTATACGTAGATGTTGATCTAATTAATAACTTTGATGCTTTCCATTAATCCATTATATATAGATAGACATACATACGTTCACTTAAAAATTGGAAAGGAATAAGATGAGCGTTATGTCAAAAATGTCATAAATAATACTATATGTCGTAGAAATAATTTTAAACTGTGAAAATTGAACATGTTTATTTACAAATAGAATTAAGAACTTGACCAAATAGATATGTTTTGTCAAGGACTTACATTGATATGTAGATGCTAATGTCATGTACCTCGCATCTTACATTATTATTTCTATGACGTTCTTAAGACATTGGATGGAAATAACATTATACACATATCGATGAAGTATGTGCATATTGTTATAATTCATATAACATTACCAATATAACAATAATTCACCCTAAGTAATGATATATTATAACAATACGTAGATGTTGATTTAATTAATATTTTGATGTTTTCCATTAATCCATTATATATGATAAACATACATACGATCACTTAAAAATTAGACAGGGATAAGATGAGCCCTACGTCAAAAATGTCATAAATAATATTGTATGTCATAGAAATAATTTTAAACTGTGAAAATTGGACATGTATATTTACAAATAGAATGAAGAACTTGACCAGATGTATATGTTCTGTCTAAGAATTACATCGTTACTTTTTATGCTAGTATCGTGTACCTCACATCTTACATTGTTATTTCTATGACGTTCTTAGGACATTAGTTGGAAATAAGATTATACACATATCAGTGAAGTATGCGCATATTGTTGCAATCCATATAACATTACTAATATCACAATAATTCACTATTAGTAATAATATATTATAACGATGCGTAGATGTTGATCTAATTAATAACTTTGATGCTTTCCATTAATCCATTATATATAGAAAGACGTACATACGATCACTTAAAAATGTGATAGGAATAAGATGAGTGCTACGTCAAAAATGTCATAAATAATACTATATATTGTAGAAATAATTTTAAAATGTGAAAAATTGAACATGTTTATTTACTAATAGAATGAAAAACTTGACCAAATGTATATGTTTTGTCTAGGAATTATATCGTTATGTAGATGCTAATATCGTGTACCTCCATCTTACATTATTATTTCTATGACATTCTTAAGACATTGGCTGAAAATAATATTATACACATATCGGTGAAGTATGCGTATATTGTTATAATCCATATAACATTGTCAATATCACAATAATTCACCTTAAGTAATGATATATTATAACGATATGTAGATGTTGATCTAATTAATACTTTGATGCTTTCCATTAATCCATTATATATGATAGACATACATATGATCACTTAAAAATTGGATAGGATTAAGATGGGCCCTACGTTGAAAATGTTGTAAATAATATTATATGCCATAGAAATAATTTTAAAATGTGAAAATTGGACATGTTTATTTACAAATAGAATGAAGAACTTGACCAAATGTATATGTTCTGTCTAAGAATTACATCGTTATTTTCCGTGCTAGTATCGTGTACTTTTTATCTTATATTATTATTTCTATGACGTTCTTAGAACATTTGCTGAAAATAAGATTATACACATATCGGCAAAGTATGCACATATTGTTATGATTTATATAACATTAATAATATCACAATAATTCATCCTAAGTAATGATATATTATAATGATATTTAGATGCTAATATTGGAATTGGAATATCTCACCTCTTACATTATTCTACCTATATGGAAGTATCTTATTCCAAGGATTCCATCATGAATTCATATAAATACATTATGTTATTATTTATTATTAATAATTTAATATTATATTCATCCCATTTAAATTATCGTATTTAGCTCATGCACACTTTTTAAGAAAATAATTAAATTCTCTCAACATTATACAAAATTATTTTGAATGAACTAAAATATTTTTATTAATTTATCAATATTAAAAATATTATACTCTTACTTCGTTAATTAACTTATTAATAATAAGTGTATAGTTGAAAAAAAGGCTAATTATTTTTTATTGATTTTGTAAAATGAAAATATAAGTGAGGTATTTTTTTTTTTTTGCATAATTGATAGTTTAAATGGGACGGAGGTTGTTGAGAGAGAATGAAGTTCTATTTTAGTTAGGATTTGTGTTGTACATTCTAATTCTAAGTGTGACTCCCTTTTTCCAACTCTAAATGTGACTCACCTATATAAACATATTTATGTGTAAATAATATGTTTATGCTTTCCATAGTTTTCATGGTATCAGACCCATCTGTGGCTTTACCGCCCATTGTCTTCCCATTATTATTATTATTATTATTATTATTATTATTATTATTATTATTATTATTATTATTATTATTATTATTATTTCTTTGATTGTCATCGTTCATCATGAGTGACAACTCCTCCATTGTTCAAAGTGGATCCAATTCCACAGTAGCAATTACTAGTCATATGCCAAATATTATCCATCAATTACCAATTAAATTGATGTCTACCAATTTTCTCCTATGGAAGGTGCAATTTCTACCTATGGTCAAAGGTAGTGGTTTTGCGCATCACCTTGACAAAACTATCGCTCCACCATAAAAAATTATCAGTAGCAGCACCAATCCTAAGTTCCTTAAATGGGAACAACAAGATCAAATGGTGTTGAGCGGGATCGTCGCATCAGTAACTGAACCAGTTTTACAATAGATAATTGAGTTGAGACTACCGCTGATGCCTGGGAACGGTTGTCTCAGGCTTTTGCAATGGGGTCTAAACCTCAAATTGAAGAACTAAAGACTCAATAGCATTCTCTTCGAAAAGATAATGACACGATTACTGTGTTTATGCAAAAGGCAAAGGGCATCTCTAATCAGCTGGCAACATTAGGACATCTTGTTTTAGAGGATGATCTTGTTGATGCTTTTATTGCACCCATTTGCACGAACTCTGTAATAATATTACATTTAATGATCTATTTGGTATGTTACTGACTGAAGAACGACAATTAGCTCTAGACAACATTGTTGATTCAGTTGGAATACAACCCACGACACAATTTGCTGCACGCCAGAATAATAATTCTCATAACAAAGGTCATGGTCGCACTACCAGAGGACGTGGTCATATGATCTCCAACCTATCTCTTTCTGGTAGCTATTTAAATAACTGAAGTGTTGGGCCTTCCTTCAATAATTCAGGTGTGTCATATACTGGGGATTCGTCTTCAATTACTTATTTCAATTGTAATGGTATGGATCATCTTGCAAATGGCTGTCCTTCTCCACATTATCAACGCTCCCACCGTCCAACATCTAACAACACACAAACTATACTGCATGTTAGCAGTGGTTAATGGACTCTGGTACTACACATCATCTCACATCAAACCTTGGAAATATTAATCTTCATTCGGAATATCATAGTCTAAAAGAAGTAGTAGTTTTCAATGGTAACTCTCTCCCTATCTTAAACACTGGTACTTCATCCATTTTGATTAATTCACATCCTTTTCTTTTTCATGATATTTTACATGTTCCCAATTCTACAAATAATTTAATTTCCATTATTGCGTTCACTAATTCTAATCATGACTCTATTGAATTTTTTCCTAATTATTTTTTAATTAAGGATTTGAAGACTAGGACAATTTTATCCAGAGGCCATAATGAAAGAGGTGTTTATAAGCTTTCCTTGGCACCTTCACTTTTGGCATCTCCTTCTACACATCACACCACCCTTTCCACCTAGCATTGTAGATTAGCTCATGCAGCACTTCCCATTGTCAATAAATTGTTGCATTCCAGTTCTATCTCTTTTTCTAATACGAGTTTGCCTAGTCTATATATGTCATGATTGTTTAGTTAGTAAGAGTCATAAGTTACCATTTCCTTTGTCTTCTTTTCAATTTTCGCATCAATTGGAGCTTATTTGTTCAGATCTTTGGGGTCCTTGTGAACCTTCAATTGATGGTTTTCATTATTACTTATTATTTTATGATCATTATTCCAAGTATTCATGGATCTACTTTTTAAAATATAAATCAAATGTTCTCTCTACTTTTATTCAATTCCATAAGTTGGTTGAAAATAACTTGTCATCTTGTAAAAATAACTTTAAAGGCTTGTAATTGATAACAAGTCTTTTCTTTTACCTGATAATCTCTTATCGCTTTTCAACATAAAATGCTTAACAAGCCCAATTGGACTTATTTGGTTCAATGAGTCTTTGTTGAAGTAAAGACTCATATTCTTGCCTATCCAAACTAAAGATCTGAAGGAGATCCAAGATGGGAAGCCTTTGTAGGATTAACATCTTTATTTTTCTTAAAAGGAAGAGAAATGAAGAAATCTGAATTCTTTCATAGAGGATGAGTATGTGTAAAATCTGCATGACTATCAAAACAAGAAGGAAGAAGAGAAGCCTTAATATCTTCAAAAATAATGAGAACTTCTGCCAAAAGAAAATAGTCTTTGGATTTCAGTGTAAGGCTTGAAAAATTTCTTGTGTCTAATTCCTGTGGGAAGGATTTGTAGATCCTTGGCATTTTGATAAATATCAAATCCAATCAACAAATCTTTGTTTGGAAGAGTAGAACCAATAATATGGGTCCAGATAATACAGTCCGGAAAAAATTGTATGCCAATTTTCTTTTTGGTGATAAGGTGTGTAGAAAACACCTCTCCATCTACTACTCGAAAGTATTATGTATGAGACTTTCAATAAGTATCAGGGAGAATAGTTAGATTCATCATAGATTTGTGTGCTCCAGTATCCATGAATACTATTAAAGGAATAGCTCTATCATACTTTGTTGGAAGTATAGAAATATGTACCAAAGGAGTAGACAATGGATTATCAACAAACTAAACATCTGGAATAGAGGGCTGAAGATGGAAAATAGTAGGATAGTCTTCTTCTAAATTATATGAACTTGAAGTAGAAAAGACATCATCATCAACTCAAATAGCAAATAATGTTTTTTGATCAACCTCATCTTTTTCAGAAAGAAGGGATTCAATTTCAACATCATTGGGAACTAGAATAGAAATATGTTGCATCTGTTGTATAAGTTTAGCCGCCTTGACTAGAATTTTAGGACATTTCTTAGCAAATTGACCATTTTGACCACAAATATAGCATCTATCCCCACTTTTTCTTTCTTCTGGAACATGGAGACTTTTTCCTGAAAAATCTAAATTTCTTTTTGTGCTTGAATCGTTTCTGCTTTCTAGGTTTGAAAGAAGAGAACTTATAAGTATAGTTCATTTTATTGTGACAAGAATAAGATTTCTCTAAACATATGATCTTCAGGGAAGGCTATCGATAAGCAACCTATAACTTGGGAGAGTCTTTCCCCAGAAATTGATCAAAAAATTTCATTTGTTCACATAATTTTGCCAAGAAAATATGAGCCATCTGGTGGATTTCCCCTAATGATATTTGAATAATGGACTTGTTGGTCTGTTGAATCATTCATTATGATTCTGGCTGAAGTTCATTAAGAAGAGAAGCAATATAAGCATGCTTTATGCTAGAATCACCATAACCTCTAAGAGCATAAAACTTCATAGACATTCTTTTGAAATGAAAATCAATATCTTTATTTTTCAAAGAACAACACTTCATTTCAAATAATTCTTGTTTTTCCCTTTTAGTAAGAACATAATAATCTCTAATGAATTCCATATGAACTTGTAATAAGGCTTGAGAATTGACTTTGTGAAAAAAGTAAGCCTTGTATATTCATCCATTGAGAAAAACCATTCTCTTATGGATCCAGTTAATCTAGAAACAAATTCATGAAGAATTTTAGGAAGAGAAGCTAATTCTTTTGTCATTTGGAGATCTAGCCAAGCATTAAATTCAAGTAGTTTGTCTCTCCATTTTGAGGGAGGCACATCATCAAAAGTAAACCAAGGACCATTAGCAAGTTTGTGAGACTGTCATACAGCAATGGAAAATAGCTGGGGTCTGACTTGTGCTAGCTTTACCAGGAGCAGTTGTCTCAAGTGCCCACACAGCAGTTTCAATCCCATTATGTGATGCAAAGATAGCCTCTAGTATGTCTACAATACCCAGTTACATCTCTAAACAACCATTACACTTGGATTCTCAACACAGGTGCAACCGATCACGTCACCTGTTGTTTTTCTGTTATGTCCAACCCTCAACCTGTTACTAATCATTTTGTAAAACTACCAAACAATCGATTGGTCCCAGTAACACATATAGGAAGTATCCATTTCAGTTTAGATTTTGTTCTATCCATTGTTCTTTATGTTTCTCAATTTACATACAACCTCATATTGTTTCTCAATTTACTTACAACCTCACATCAACAAGTAAACTTACCAAAGAATTTAATTGTATCCTTGTGTTTCAATCTGAACGCTGTGTTGTATAGGATCTATCGTGCTGAAAGATGATTGGATTAGCTAGGCAAAAGGCTAGATTACATCATCTTGATTTCTCTTTCTTTTCTTCCAATTCTGCATCCAATGTTTCCATATCCAATTCTGTAAATTCTTCTTCACATCCAAACTTTGATCTTTGGCATTATGGGTTTGGTCATTTGTCAAATTCCATATTGCTACAATTGAAAACTCATGATAATAAAATTTCTTGTCTTCCAAATGTAGATTGTGACATTTGTCCTTTTGCAAAAAAAAAAAAAAAAAAAAAAACTTGACTTTCCTTTTAGTAGTTTTGTTTCTACAAGTTGCTTTGATCTTGTTCACATAGATATTCCAACTTCTTCATTACATGGACATAAATACTTCTTGACTGTTGTAGAAGACTATAGTCGATTCACTTGGATTTTCTTAATGTCCACTAAGTCTGAAGCTAGACAATTAATTCATAATTTCAACACTTTCGTTCAAACTCAATTCAATTCAAAAATCAAGTTATAAGGTGACAATGGTCCTGAATTCAACATGTCGATGTTCTATCAACAAAATGGTATCGCTCATCAACTTTCTTATATTGCAGCTCTACAACAACACAGTGTGATAAAAAGAAAGCATCAGCATATTTTAAGTGTTGCTCGAGCCTTGAAAATTCGAAGTCAATCACCTATTCAGTTTTGAACCTTTTGTGTAGCTCGTGTTGTTCATCTTATTGATACAGCACCAACTCCTGTTCTTAACAATAAAACACCTTTTGAACTCTTATACACAGACCACCAGATCTCTCACATCTCAAAATTTATGGGTGTTTGTGTTTTGCATCAATTCTAGAACATCTCAGGCACAAATTTAATCCTAGAGCCCAAAAATGTGTGTTTCTTGGCTTTCAACAAAGTGTCAAGGTAAACAAACTTCTTAATCTTCGTACCAAACAAATTTTTCTTTCAAGAAATGTAGTCTTTCATGAGTCAATCTTTCCATATCAAGATGTTAATATTGTTAAGTCAACTCAATCCTCTCTGTTTACCTCAATCCTCTCTGTGTTTACCAACTATCCCAATACTAGATTACTCAGATGTTACTCCACCTTCATCAGATACATATTTCAACTCATCTCCATCTACTCCAGTACCATTTGATGTTCCTTCATCTTCCACTTGTCTTCCTACTGCTAACTTGAATGCACCTCACAGAAAATCATACAGATCCAGAACCAAACCATCTTACCTCCAAGATTACCAATTTAATTCAGTTTTTCTGACTAGTCTATGACAGCCACTTCTGATGTAGCAGGTAAGTCCTTCACCTCATCATCTAACCAGTCTTTTCTTTAAAATCTTACTCAAAAACATTTAGCCTTTTCCCTTGCAATAACTAAATACCAAAAACTAAGACACATCAGCAGGCTGCTAAGTATCCTGAATGGCAAGCTGCTATGCAGACTAAGTTAGATGCATTTAAAGCCAACAGAACATGGTATTTGACTGAATTACCTGAAGGCAAGCAACTTGTGGGATGCAAATGGGTTTATAAAGTAAAGTATAAGTCTGATGGATCTCTTGAGAGGTATAAAGCGTGCATAGTAGCTAAGGGCTACACACAACAAGAAGGCTTGGACTATATTGATACTTTTTCCCCAATAATAAAACTGGTTAAAATTCAAACACTATTGGCTTTATTGGCTGTAAATCAGTGGCATTTGGCTCGATTAGACATCAATAATGTCTTTCTTCACGGAGATTTATATGAAGATGTCTATATGGTGCCTCCTCCTGGTCTTCATCTCTCTGATCCTAATCTGGTTTGCAAACTAAGTCCTTATATGGTCTTAAACAGGCTAACAAACTGTGGAATGCAAAACTTACATCAGCTCTTCTCCAACTTGGTTTTAGTCAATCCACAACTAATTGTTCTCTGTTAAACAAACTACTCATTCTTTTTACTGCTTTACTGGTTTATATAGATGATATAATCATTGCTGGCAATGATTTACAAGAAATTGCAACAGCAAAGGCTTATTTGCATTCTACATTCAAGATCAAAGACCTAGGATAACTCAAATATTTGTTGGGTTTAGAAGGCTAGAAGCAGTCTGTGTCAAAGGAAATACACTATAGAGCTGCTTGAAGAATATGGTTTCTTAAATGCCAAACCAGCTCAAACACTAATGGCCACTGGTCTTGTATGATTTTTAATCTGCTCCCTTGGCTGATGTTAGTCTTCACAGGAAACTCATTAGCAAATTGATTTACCTCACCAGTACAAGGCCAGATAACAATTTTGCAGTCCAACAATTGTCTATTCAAGGATAAGCCAACTGAAATAAATATAGTTGCAGCCCATCTAATACTCGTATATCTTAAATCTACTTCAGGCCAAGGACTTCTCTTTTCCAGCAACAACATCATTAAGATTCAAGGCTTCCCAGATTCTAACTGGCCTTCCTATTCAGCCACAAGGAAGTCTGTTATTGGTTTTTGCTTCTTTCTTGGCAACTCTCTGATTTCTTTGAAGTCTAAGAAACAAAGCAGTGTCTAGATCTTCTTCAGAGGCTGAATATCATGCCTTGGCTTCTGCAACATGTGACCTTCAGTGGTTATTATACTCGCTTCATTATTTAAGCTGCTCTCTCACTTCTGGTTTGATATTCTGTGATAACCAATCAGCAATACATATAGCCAACAATCCTATTTTCCATTAGCGAATAAAATATATAAAGATTGATTGCCGTATAGTACGAAATAAGGTTCAGTCTAGGCTCCTACAGTTACTGCCAGTATCTTCTGCAAACCAGGTTGCTGATTTCTTTACAAAGCCCCTATACACTCCTCAATTTCATCTGTTATTACCATAGCTAGAAGTATTTAATATATGGACTCCAACTTAAGGGGAGATATTAACAATCGTAGTCATTAAAAGTTAACCCAACTTAACCAAAATCAATTAGGGCTGATTGACTTCTTGTAGAAGCCTCTTCAGCTGTAGTCAGTTACAACTAAAGTCAATTGTATATAAATGTAGCTAACAGAAAAAGAAGAGAATGAGAAGCTAATCGATTTATCCTCATTATTGAGTTCTTGATTTCCTTTGTTTTTTTGATAAAATAAAAAAAAATAATGATAAAACATGATCGATATTCCAATTACTCATTTGTCTAGACAGATATTCTCACTAGTTAACAACACTATATAAGCAAATCCACAAGCAACTCTTTAAAACACAGAAGAGTTCCAGTTCAACCCTTCTAGTATCTCAACAAAACATCAAGTCTAACAAATGTACTCATTATGATTTGTATATCTACTAAAAGCTATGATCATAAACAACTTATGTATAAAAGGCATGTATATCACTTAAATGGTGTTCCGAGTTGGGACTTGCAATGTAGTTCAAATTGTAACTACCACACCTTAAGGACCTGGAGCTGGAAAACTAATGAATGAATGCACTAAAGAAACAAATATGAAGCACTGGAATTATAAGTTATGTATATAATAAGCAATAGCAGCCATCTTATCCTTCACAACCTATTGATTAGACTCTGCATTTGAGGTTGTGTTTCCATTTTGTTGCTGAGGCTGCGGCTGTTGCGGCAACTGATGAACGTTGATTTGGGAGGGTGATTGTTGTTGTTGCTGTTGCTGTTGTTGCAATTGATGTATGTTAAGTTGGGATGGCTGTGGCTGCTGCAGTTGGAACATCTGAGGGTTTAAGGAAAGCTGCTGAACCATACCATTGGTTGGGTCAGAATCCCCACCAAGTTCTGCAGTAGCAATCTTCAGTCGTCGGACCTCAGCAGTCAATGCTTCATTTAAGGCTGTTTCAGTTCAAACAATTAAGCATGAATAACATTTCATAAAGAAGAGTAAGCGAAAGAATAGCATGGGTTCAAAATTATTTCAAAAAAGAACACAAAGAAAGGACATCAACAAAAACCCAAATTGACATAAGCAAATACAATATTAGTAATCTACCAGTAACAAATTACAATAGCACAGAAGCAACCTGATGCGAATATTTGAAGGCATTCACTGACTGCAATACTTGGTTGTGAAATGCTCTGATTAAATTTTAGAAATTTCAAACCCCATGTAACAGTTTTTCTTGTTACTACATAAATGACAATGGAGAGAGAAACGTGAGCTTATGTCCCATCACTGTTATTATTTTTAAAAAAGGAACCTCATCACTATTATCATGCTTGCATAGATTACAGCGCAATCATAAACCTGCTGCACCTGAGGTCCAATTCCACAGTCTTCCTCGTTAGACAATATAAAATGTACTCAGAAGTTCTAGTAAATTAGAGTTGGTTATTTCCTATTTCCCATTCACAAGTTGGAAATGATTGACCTATTGAGATCGATGCCACTGTTCCTAATATTATCCTTTTATTATTATATTGTAGTTGGCACAAATGCAACATCGCATAAACTTTTCTTCAGTCTCAACAGTAGGTTGTGCAATTAATGGCTAAAAAAGATGCCAGTGAAAACTTAGGGATGGCCTACCATAAAATAATTTGCTCAAAAATTTCGAGTTCCTGGATATCCCAAATTACAAATTTGAACAGTTATAATTTCCATATGGTTGCCTAAAGTAGTATCATGTTGACAGATTCTCAATTTGAACTGTTATAATTTCCAAATTACAAATTTATGGTGCTGGGCTTACCATTGGTTGGGTGAGACCACAAACAAGGATTGCATCAATGACTTATCTAGACATGCACACATGCATTTTGTATGCCATGAAATTATAAATGCAATGGAATATTATTTAAGTGACCCCAGACGGATAAAATGCTCATACCATCTCGGAGTTGTGCCTGTTGCTCCATGGCTTGAAGACGAAACTTCAATTCATTATTCTGGTTTGTCAGCCCCACAGAATCTCTCTGGAAGTAGAGAATAGAAGGCCATAACCAAAAAGAACTCATCAGAGAAAAATTAGAGATAAAAAAAAAAAAAAAGGAAATTGAAGCATTTTAAATATCCACCTGCAAAAGTGTAAGCTGAGCAGAAAGTGTGGTAGCTTCTGTCTGCAAGGTCTGAACCTTGTGTTCCAATTCTGAAATATATCTCATCTTCCTTTCTTTGGAACGAGCAGCTGATTGACGATTCGCCAAAATCCTATAATAGATCAGAATACAGAATTTGAAACCAAAGTAAAGCACTTGGATCAGTCATCTATAACTATAGTGAAGAAATTAAGTACAGCAAGCAGGTACCTTTTTGCACGCTTTGGATCAGTTAATGCAATCTCAGCAAGTTTCTCATTTGCCATAATTTTCTTCAGCTCTGCACCACTGAACTCACCATTTCCAAACTCCAAGCTGAAGGCATTGCCATCAATTGAATTGCTAGGTGATAGCTGTCCTGACCGAGCTCCTGGCGAAGGTGGCAGCTTTGGAGACTCATCGCCAAAGTTCAACTTGCCCATGAAACTATCCATTGACACACTTCTGTAGTGTCTGGTGGTTGGAGAAATATCCCCACCTGCAGTCCTTTTGATCCCTTCCCTCTTCTCTGCAGTCCTAGGCAGACTACTACCACTTTCATTCACACTGCTTTCAGCCTCATTATCGCTGCTATCGGCTCCATTAGTCTTTGTCCCACTAGCTCTACTATCCAAATCCTCCCTATTTTCATTACCATTTTTATCATCAGTGCCAGAGGGATTCAGTGCATCAATATTATCCAAATTCATATATGCAGAAAACAAATCATCCACAACTTCACCTTCAGATTTCCTCTCACCCATACCCTCCGCATTGCTGTCACCACCTCTCTCCCATTCCCTTTTCACCGACTGAGTTGGCTTAGCCACTCCTGAATTCTCCTTTCCAGACACTGATCGCTCCAAAACACCAGAACCCCTCAATGGAATAAGTGGTGGCGAAGACTGCATCACACTAGCAAACCCAAACGGAATATCACTATTAGACCTCCTATGTGCCTTTCGTGGAGGCAAGCTCTCACCAACCCTCGAAGTAGTTCCTCTATTAAAGGGTGAAGGTGGTAACAGGGAATGAGAATTTGCATCCCTTTCTTCCATAGGCACATCATTGGATACTGAGTCGGTCGCAGAAGTTGAAGATGAGTCTCGAAAAGGAGCAGGGCTTAAAGGTGGCAGTGAATCAAGTGAGAAAAATGATAATGGCTGTGATAAAGATCGTGAATGGGTAGGACCTGGGCTAAAGTTCTGAGAACCCATTTGTTGGTTTGCTGGCCTAGACACCGGGATCTGGGAATAAGGAGAAATGGGAGGGATCTGATTGGGGTGAGAAGGTGGTATCCCTAATCTTTTGCTACTATCACTACTAAAATTCGGTGCGAAGTGTGCAAAATGCCTAGCACGCATTTGATTCTGATTTAATTGAGGAATATCAAGCTGGTTTAGCGATGAAAAGGGTTGTTTAGGGATTGAAGAAGATGATGATTGTGTTGCTCCAAATGAAGAATGAAGCCTTTGTATCATTTCACTACTTGCCTCTTCAGTATCACCCATTTTTCTCTTTAGCTTCCCAAAGAAAAAAAGATACTACTTTATATATCTATAATGCCCTTCCAGATCCCCTCAAATTATCACTTCAAAACCCCACTTCAAAATTAAAACAGTTGACTTCTTACCAGGCCTTAATCAATAAACCAATCAAATCATCTAAAATCTGCAGATAGCAATCAACACAAAACAAGCATAAGAAAACACTATTGAAGAACAAATATTTTCAAATTATTTTTTCAGTGATGGAGTAATTAGAAATACCTTGTGAGCTAAGAACGTTTCATTTCGAACAAAATGGACCAACCTTTTAACCTTTCGTTGGCGGAAATGGCAAAGAAAAATTGGTAGAAAAATGAATAAATAAACAAAGATACATGAAGAAGAAGAAGAAGCAAGAAAAAGAAAATAAGCAGGCCGTTTCTCTCTCTAGAATGTCTCTTTGTTTGCTTTGTTTTCTCTCTCTAGAATTTCACTTTCATTGTCCTATCTGTCAGTTTTTTTAATGTGTAATAATAAATAAATAAATAAGAAAATTGAAAAAGAGAGTATTTATATCTAAATAAATATAAATAAATAATATATTTATAAGAATTACGATGACTACGACACGGATTTCATGACAGAAGGTAACGCGTGAATTTAATAAAGAATTTAATTTGAATTTGCATTTCATTCCGACTTCATTTCATTTCTCTCCTTTGTCTCCGCAGCTTATTTAGCAATTAATTTCGATTTTGGATTTTTTTCCCTAATCGGTTCTTTCTTTGCTTTCATCTCACGCGCTTTTATTTTGCGTTTATTTCACCACATGTATTTTTTAATTATTTAGCATCTTTTTTAACGCTCATCTTATCTTATCTTATATTATATTATTAAAAAATATTTTTTTAATAACAAAATATATACTAATATAATTTTAAATGTTAAAGGTTTATGGATAAATCATACGATTAGTCCCTAAATTTTGTTAACCTCACAATAACTTTATGATTTAGTCATTTAAATTTTATTTTAAATTTAATGAGATATATTCTTAATATTTTTTTCATATTTAATTAGAAATTAATGTTATGAGACCTAATTTTGATATTTTAATATCTGAAAAAAATGAAGGGTGACTTCTATTTAATTAAAAATAAAAATTAAATAATCAAATAATTATAAATTAAAATTTATGATCAGTAATGCAATTGAAAATTAATAAATACTGAATAAAATAAGTAATATAACTTTAAATTATAAAAATTGAAGGTTTAATTATTTAATTTGTTGTTTTCAATATAAATTTTTAAGTTATAAATTTTTTACTTAATATTTTAACCAACTTTTAATTTAAATGATATTTTTAAAATAAATATTATTATATAATTAAAAATTAGTAGGTGTTGTAAATTTTAAATTTAAATACTAAATGAATTTATCAACCACCTCCCCAATGCAAAGGTTAAGTAAACTATGACATAATTTACCTAATATTTATTGCTCTATCCTAATCATGCCTACTTGCACTATTACAACAATTTAACATTAAAAAAATGTACATATAATAACTCTCATGATTAATTGCTTTATACATGATATCATGTTTTATGATGAAATATTTTTCATTTTTACTTTTTTATTTCGATTTTTGTGATTATTTATTAAGTAATATAAATGTAAATTAATGGATACAAACTTACTTTATAGGTTAATTATTTATAATTTATTATTTATATCAATTTTTTCTTTTCATAAATTATTCTTTTTAGAGTCGAGTGGATAAAACTATAAAAGCAGCAGTTATATATTCACGACTTAAACTCAAGAGATTTGATTAAATTAGAATAATTCCTTACCAACTCAGACTACACGAATCCAAGTCATTACTAATAAAAATATTCATCGATAAATTTTTTTTATCGGCAAAAAAAAATTACCGGGAGATTATTGAAAGAAAAACTTTCTTGCCTAAAACTTTATTGGTAATGAATATATAAACGAAAATTTTTGTTATGTTGATATTAACGAGAGATTAACCTTTCATCACTATCTAAAAAGTCACAGACTAAAAGTTTAAGTCAAAACAGTTATTGTGACGATCGATAAAATTTTCAGTTGATGAAGGTAAGAAAATAAAAATTTTAAAGATATTGGCAAAATTATTATTTTTTCATTAATCCTGACAGAAATTTTTGTCGGCATTACCAACATATAAGATATCTGTCGGTAAATTAAAATTTAATTTTTGAAAAAATAAATAGTAAATTATTTTTTAATGATATTATTATATTAGTATAAATTAATATATATTATATATATTAATTTAAAAATTACAATTAAGATAATATTATTTATATAATAAAATTGAATTTATTAAAAGTATAAATTAAAATAAAACATCTTTAAAATTTATCAGTATAAATATTACAATATATTGTTCTATAAATTAAAAAAAAAAAACTCGAGCAATTTTATTATGCTCAAGTTCTTTTTTTGCATTTGTCATGTAGTCTCCTCTCCATTTTTCTAACTGCAAATTTATTTCTTCTCCGTCTCCTTAGTATAGCTAAAAATAATTCAAGATACATATTGGTTGAAGAAATAGTTGCAACTCTCTTTATTACATACTCCAAGAAATAGATCAATAATGAATCAACTGGATCGTACTACATAGTAATGCAAATACCATTAATTTTTGCAATAGTTATTTCCCCTTCCATTGGACCATTATGCCATTGAAGCATGAAATGACAGTAACATTCTTTTTCATCTATATTAAGTTTATGATGCTTATTTAAAATGTTAACAACTATAGCATCATAAAACTTAATATCTCAATTGATGAATGCATAGGATGCAAAAATTGTAAGGCTTTGAATGTTTTTTTGACACTCATTATTTGTATTGTGACAAATCTTTGCCTAAAACTCCTGCTAAAATCCTCAAATTGTTGGAAACTATTGAAATGCTTATCATAAACAATTTCATTCACATATGGAGAGAAATGAATGTATTTCATATTGAGTTTGTCTTTATTTCTTAATAACTTTATGTCATACAATGCATTATTATCTAGAGCAGCAACAAAACTATAGAGGGTCACGAGAGATCGTCTGACCCCCCCCCCTCACCGACGGCTAGAAGGGAAGAATACATGGCCGCCGGTGTTGCTGTAAAGTCTCAAGCCCCACCCTCCCCCTCCCCCTCCCCTACGATTTCACATAGAATAATTAAAAGAACGTGTTGATGGGCAGTGACGACAACGAGTAGAAAGAAGAGGGAGAGGGAATAAACTATCGGACTGGAGAGAGGGAGAGAGCAGCCATCAGCCATCACCAGCGAGCTACTGACCACCGAACTACTATCACTGGTGATGAGCAATAGGTAGAAATTTTACCCCCTCCACGACCTCATAGTTCCGTCATTGATATAGAGTATGGATTTTCAAATTGATAATTGTAGCTGATAAATAAGTTTAATTTAATTTATCAAATTATAAAAAATTATAATTTATACTCTAAAAATTAAAAATAGGCTTTGGCACAAATTTCTAAGACTGCAAAATTAAAATTATTTAATAATTTTAAAACTTATTTTAAATTCATAAAATACAAAATTAATTACAATTAGTAATGAGCATGTATATATATATGTAATTCGTTTTACAATTGAATATTATTTATTAATAGTCAAGTTTACAAATTTAACTATTTTAATGTAATTAAAGTCGAAAATGCATTTAAATTTTCAAATTTGACTATTTTAATGCAATTACGGCTGAATTATTCAAGTTTTCAATTTGAAATTCAAAATTAACAGTTAATGGTAATTTGATTGATAAATTATCAGTTATTCATATCTTTCTTTCATTTATAATTATCTATTAAATTATTTAATGATTTAATAAATTTATTAAATTATTTAATGATTCAAGAATACCAATATTTTTAGATACTAATAATTAATAAATGTTAAGAAATATATGGATGACTACTTAATTGACTTAACTTTATTCTATTAAGATTAAGATTATTTCTATTATATTCAAATTAAAATTTAATTTGCTGATAGTTGTAATTTTTTATTTCTATTTAAATTCTACTTACACCACTATATATACCCCTATTATAGGTGGTGCAAAATATATAATTCATAATAAAGAAATTTTTCAGATTTTTCATTCTCTATATATCTTTCTCTTTTCTTTTATTTACAACCCGTTATCAATATGGGTCTCTTTCAATTTGTTTATTTTAAGTATTCAAATAAAATAAAAAGATAAAACTCTTCTTTCAAAATTTATATGTATCAATTTGAATGATAAAAAATTATAAGATTCAAGATTTTGATTGACAATATAAGTTCAAGTACGCTTTCACATATTTAATTTATTTATTGATGATTAAACATGATTAATTTTGACTACATTGAAATTTAAAAAAAATTTCTGAACAAAAGCTCCCATATTGAATTATTAACAAAATTTTATGCAGATATAATCATATATATCATGTTCCAGTTTTTCGAAATTTCAATTGTTGATCGATTTTTCGTTGTTGATTACCAATAGTATCATATTGGTATACTATTTTTTTTCTTTTCGTGATAATCCTATTTATGCCTTTATAATCCATATATTAAGATTTTTCTGGCCCATGCATGTATCATATATATGTTTTTTTATTGCACAACATGAATATGTACCCATCCATTTAGCAATATTGTTTTCGTAATTTTAAATTTTAAATTTCGTGCATATATTTATGTAAAATTGGTTTTTTTTTAGTATGTATATGTATGTCTTAGAATACCTATATATATATATATATATTATTATGTGGTTCTTGATCCTATATATTTTTATTGTATTCAGTTAGTATATAAATATAATATATAAATATATATTCAGTTATTTATTAAATATATTATATTTATCTTTATAAATAAATAATTTAAGTTAATAAATTAAAAATATTATTAATAATTTATAAAATACATTATATTTTATATAAGATTTTTTACTAAATACAATAAATAATATTTTTTTCACATTATGCTTATATATATTTTATGGCACTATATAATGCTTTTATTTAATTTCTTGAATATATATATGTGTATTTATATATATATATATATTATATATTAAAAATATTAAAAATTATATATTTTATTATTTAATTTTTTAAAATTTCTAAAATATATAAATTACTTATTATTATAAATAAATTATTTAATTTATAATTAATTTATTATAAAAGTTAAGAGTTATATATTATTTAACCTTTAAAATTTTTAAAATATATATATAAATTAATTAATATTGTTAAATTATATTAATGTGGAGATATCCATTTTAAAAATTTAATGAAGTGGCAATCTCTAATCAATTTTCGTTTTCTGGCTTATATTAATGTTGACATAGTTTAGCGCCTTAGCGTAGAGAACCTTCCAACCAAAATAATAAATATTTGTATAATAAATGATTATTTGTATAACTATAAACCTTTTAGCTTCTCTCATAGCCTCATTTTATCTGTGACTCCTATCCGTTACTAATCCAAAAAAATAATGGATTGGAATCTATTCAGTTTAATAAGCTTCTGGATTTATTATTCGTTTCAGTGCATACTGGAGACTTTTTTTTCCTGTAAATTTAATTATTATTTAATAGAGGTAAATTTCTTTTTTCTTTTTTTTCCCTCACAATTTATATTCTTTAAAATAACAAAAACTATAATTATGAAAAATTAAAAGTGAAGAAGCATATTTACAAATTACAACTTATAAGTCATGTATATAATCATAATTTCTGATGATGATGATGATAATGGTTATTATTATTATTATTATTATTATGTCATGAATATTAGGAGAATTACGCCCAAAAAATTAACTTAAGAGGTTAAAAAATTCATATAAACCCCATATTAAAATTTCATATTTTTTTAATGTGAAATTTTTAAATCTTATATCTTGACTAATAAAATTCTAATATTTTTCCGCAATTGAAAAACTGACGTTTTTAGTAACTTTTACTCATACCGATAATGGTCCGATGTTTGAATTTTTTTTTTCTTGAGGCTACTAGTAATTTTAATCTAGCATATAAAGCATCACTTTTCGAGTCCTCAGCGGTTCTTACTCTTACCGACACTGGTCGGATGCTCAAAATTTTTTTACTCTTACCGATACTGACCGAACGCTCGAATTTTTTTCTCGAGACTATCTGTAATTTTAACTTGACTTGTAAGATATCTTTTTTCAAGTATCAGATTATTAGCTTGCATGAATTACTCTGATACTAACTGTCATAAATTTTACAAGAACTATACCTCAAAAACGAGCTAGAAACCATAAAGTCTATCTAAATCCTAAATTAAAATCTCATATTTTCAATATGAGATTTTCAAATCTCATACCTTAGCCAATAAAATCCTAACATATTATTATTAATAAATATCCACAACACATCCGGTGAGGCAATTACTAAGTAGCCAGTCAGTGACGGTCACTAGTTAATTAGCCACAGTGCATTGAAACAGATTAAAGGCAATGGGTCCTAATAGTGGCATAGCTAGACAATATGTTGAGTGGGGTTAAAATTAGTGCTATAAAAAATAATTTATTTAAGATAAAATAATAAAAATATATCTTAATATTTAATCATAATATATAAAAAGTACTCCCAAATTAAAAAGACAATATGTTGCTGATACTTTAGCGAAGCTGGCTTTGCAGCAGAGAAGCAGTCTGGTTTGGTTGGATATTCCACCTCCAGAAGTTGGCTTATGCTTATTGGGAGATTCTTCTGGTGTGTTTTTCTATAGACAGTGATTCTTTTGGGATATATCCCTCCAAATGTAAGGAAAAAAAAAAGTACTCCCAAATAGAGAAATAAATTATGCATCTAGTAGCATATAAAGAATTCTGCATTATCTAGTATAACAACACATTATACCTCTGTTAATATAGTGAACTTCATACGAGTATGATAAAACTCTATATCTTAATGTAAATATGCTCCCCTAGTTTTATCATTTCAAGATGTCAAATATTGATATAAGCCAATTATTTTTCTTTTTCCATTTCATTTTTAGCATAGCTTTTTTATTTTTTATTTTTCAATAGCCAATTAGTTTGTTTAAATAATAGTCCTATAATGAAATAGAAAATAAGGCATATATAAACTCATTATAAACAATATAAAATTTATAAACTCATAATAAACTCATTATAAATTCATAATAAACATATTGTAAAATAATAAAAATATGATAGTTTTGTAAATAATTTATAAATTTAGATATTTTGATAAATAATTTATAAACGTAGTATATTTAAATTTTTTTTAATTTTTTTTGTATTTTGTCAAAATTATTATATATAACCCAATTTTTGGGTTATAAATTATTGGTTAATTTTGAATTTATTTTTATTTGATAAATTTGAGATTTAAACTTTAAATTATTGACTAAAAGTTGAACTTTTTTTTAATGGGTCAACTTAAATATTTTAGTGGAGTTAATTTAAAAAATATATATATAAAAATATATGAGTATATTTTTTTTGTAAATTCAGTGGGGTCCATATACCCCCACTCATTATGTTTTGGCTATGCCCATGGGTCCTAATAAGGATAGACACAAGTTCTAAAAATCCAAATGAATCAAAAATACGAAATGTATATGGACGATTAGAGGATCTATCCAAATTCTTACCCTTAAATATATTTGCTTTTATAAACTAATATGAAAGACAAAAGTTGGTATATAATATTGTTTCCAAAGAGCTAATTAAGAAAGTGTAAGTTATCAAATAATAGCGTGGCCCTAAGTTGGAATTCACCAAACCCACGAGACCATAAGCCAAATGTTAAATTTGTCCTTTCATTGCTATCCACACACCGGTTTGGCACTTGCCAATAAACAATTACATGTTTCCTTTTAAGGGATTGGATAAATAAACAGAAGGAAAAAAAAAAAAGATTTTGTGATTTTAAGGACTGAATGAATGGATAGTTAGGGGTTAAAAAAAAGGACTTATAAATTAGCTCACTGTACCTATCCAAAAAAAAAAAAACTTAACATTTAGGCATAACTAAATTTAGGGACAAACACAAACTAAAACTCACGTGTTGACCAAATACATTTTAAATATAGTGAAAATAGAAACAAAAAAAAAATTATATCTGTAGAGGAGAAAGTAATTTTTATTTATTATAATATTTATATACAAATTATAATATAATTTATGAAAATGTAATAGATAATTTTCAAAAAACAAAATCCATATTATATATATATATGTGTAATATTACTGCAAATTGAGGTGGTTAGAGGACGACTTGAGGCTATTGGAGACTCAAAAGGTGATTTATAAATTTTCTATACGTAAAGAATTAAAAAATTATTTGAAATTAATATTAGTAAAAATAAAAATTTTGAAATCAAGCTTGAATTGGTCATACCGCCAATTTAAATTGAATCAGACCAGTCAATTTTGATTTTTGGTGATTCATAATTCATAAATATCATGAACTAAAATCAAATTATTTTTCTACCATTTAGATTTTAATTAGTCACAACTTCAATTTTAACCAAATTTATTTTTAAACATAGCTACTCCTAAAATGAATCCCAAAATAACCTCATAAAATTAGAGATAAGTATCAGTCAATTTAATTAAATTTTAGAAGCGTGCTAAACTAATCACTATTAATTGGGTTGGAGAATTCGTCATCTAAAATTGAGTATTCAAAAAAATAAAAATTTACAAAACCAACCAATATTAATTAGGTTTAGTAAGTTTTTTTTTACTTGGCTTATTTTTTATCAACAAATATGTAAATTGAAACTAAATGAATAGTATCAATTTATCAAAGTTTAAGTTAAAATTAATTAATCTAATTGATTTAAACTGATATAGATGATTGAATTAATCGGATTTAACATACTTATTTGCTCCTCCTTAACCAAAATTGGCAAAAAAAAAAAAATGGAGAGAGGTTTCTTCGAGAGAATTCCCATCAACAAACCAATATATTTTTATTTCAAATACTTAAATCAATAAAAAAAAGTATATTTAAGTAAAATGATTTTTATATTTAATTTTTATCCAATAAAAATATGCTAGTGTATATATATTTTTATTTCATATATTATTTATACTTTTTGATGGGTTGATTCACTGGGTCTCGCAAAAATCTCCTTTTTTTTTTTTTAATTGGAGGGTTGGAGGGTAAATATATATTAAACAGTGTATATAAAATTTGATAAAAAGGAATTTTATTGTCCTTAAAATTCTGATGATTTAGATAAGGAAAAAAACAGTACATAGATAATTTCTTTTTGTTTTTTTTTCATTGAAATGCATAGATAATTTCTTTGAAAGTGAATATTGCTATTATCTTCCACTAATTATGAGAAACAAAAGGGACTCCACAATCGTCCTTTAGAAAATGCAATAATAAACGTGTCGTATCAATCATCCTTTTTATTTTTGGAAAAAAAAATACTCAATAGAGGGTTGATATAATCCACATAATTCTTTTAGGATGATTCTTATATGCCTTAAGATTTCAACTTTAAATTTGAAAAATTATTCTAAAATTAGAAAAATAAATATTTTTTTTGTCTTTGAATAAAATGAAATTGATTATAGATTTTTGAATAATTACTAGAATGTCTATTTATTTAATTAAATTCGTTTTCTAGATGTAATCATTCAAATTCAATTAATAAAAAAAAAGAATTATCAATTAATATTTAGTTTCAAAATAGAGTTTTGATAATGTCAATCATCACTTAAAATTAAAAATTTTCAATTAAATTGAAATTATTCAATTATACTCATTTTAAAAGTTTAAATTAAATTAAAAATGATATAAAATTATAATTCAAAATTTATAACTTAAAAATTTCCATCGACAATAAGTAATTAAAATTGTCAAATATTTTTATAATTTAAAATTATATTATTTTTATTTAATATTTAAAATATTAGTTTTCTTAAACACCCCATAAATTTGATTAAAATTTTGAATCAATATGTTCATATTCAATTTTGAATTCATTTTATAAAAAGGTCCAATTAAATGAAAGCTAAGATAAGATTTTAACTTTGTGAATATGAAGGTGAAGCAAACAAAATATTTTGACTTTGGGCGTAGCAGCGTAAAATTAGATAGAGAGAACTGAGAAGTATTGGCATGTTTGTAATATGCATCTCAGCTGATTGTGTTATGTGTTGTTCAATGACTCTACACTAAAATCACAGAAGAAATTCATGCTTTCCTCCCTCTCTTTGGAGTTTGGCTGCAGAGTATCCATTCCCACTCGAATCTGATATTATTAATAGAGGATGTAGTCTGCACCTGTATTGATCTCATTTGGTCTCCTCTCTGGCCCCTGTTGAGGACGTCTGTTCCTCTTCTTCCCTCATTTGCTTCAATACCTGAGGATGCCTGGGGTTACAAACCGCTGATAAGTTTCATCTATGTAATTTTTATTACGGTTTGTTCTTACAACATATTTTTTTATCTTCTAGTTTTTTGGCCTTGTTATTGTTTATCTACAACCATGTGTTCTGGGTTTGCTCTTCTAGAGCTTCAGGGACCTCTGCTCTTGGGAAGATGATTGTTATTCGAGGTTTTTTAGTGCTGTGTTTTTCGTTTCTTCCGGCTTCCCACAATCGGATGAAACTTGTGGGTTATTTTTATTTTAATGCTATCTTAATTTCTGATAAAGGTCAAATCCAATGCAACGGCATTTTCATGATCTAATTTTTTATTCTAAACTTTAAAAGCTGTGATCATAAAATACAATTTATTTATTTTTTGTTAAAATTAAAAATAATTTTTTTAATATAAATGGACAAAAAAGATAACAATCAAAAGACTATAGCTATGTTTGACATTACTGTTAAAATTTATTTTTGTTAATTTTAAAAATAATTATTAAAAATCTGTTTTTAAAAAAATTATTTATTTATTTAATAATAAAATAAAAAAGTACTTTTAGATTAAATATTGTTTTATGTGTTTGGTTGATATTGATGTTAAAAATTATTTTTTTTTATCAAAATGATAAAAAAAAGGCATATATAACTGTAAAAAATAATCAATTCATAATAAAAATATCAGATATAAAATAAAAAATAAAGATAATTTTTAATAGTAATTGTTAAAAATAATTATAAATAATAAAAAATATTAAAATAATACTTTCTAATACGTAGCAAAAAATGCAATTCATAATAAAAAAAAATACCAAATACAAAATAAAAAATAAAGATAATTTTTAATAATAATTGCTAAAAATAATTATTTATATTAAAAATATTAAAATAATGCTTTCTAATATTTAAATAGCACATTGTTATACTAATTAAATAAATATTAAAACTCAAAAACATAAAAAAAAAAATGGCTGTAGTGATTATTTTAATTAGTTGAATGGTAATTATTTTATTTCATTAAGGGTATTTTTGTACTCATATAATAAAAAAACTGTTCTATATTTTTTAAAAAGTAAGTTTAGAAAAAGCATCAAATTTGATGTTTTTTCTAAACCTTTGTTTGTTAATAATAAAATCATATTTTGGGCAATAACCAAATAGCTCATAAAAATGATTTTTCCTTCAAATCAGCTTTTTTTTTTTTTACTTTAAACCACAATCCCAAACGGACCCTGTATCATTCTTAAGTTATCCTGACGTAATAAGTCTCAAATAGCATGAGGAGACTACATATGTCACACAAACCTCCCATTCTAGTTGAAAGTAAGCTTGGTAATTCAATCAGCAACTAAGATCTAACTAGAATGAAATGTCGATCGATCGAAAAAAATTATTTTTGAAAATCAAATATCATTAGTTGATTCGATTGATTTTGTCACATTTAGTCAATTTTATTAGTAAATATACAAGCTGAAATAAGCTAACTCAACAGGCTTAAATTGACATGGTCTGCTCGGTTGGTCGATTTTGAACTATTTGCTCATCCCTAGTTCTGACCTCTAAAAATATGCATCAACCGTACTTGCCAATCTTTTTTCATCAACTACCATATTTGCTCCACATGGTGATGCTCAGGGCCATTTGAAGGGGTTGTATAACAAATGGCTTTAATAGCTTCCAAACTATCCTATTAAATTACTAACTTCCTCAATCGGACTCTCTGTTCTATACACCGCATCAGCTGAAATTGCCTCTCTAGTCTTATAATCACCATGCCTTACTGAATAAACAACCCAAGAACTAACAACAATTCTAAAGGACTTATCTCCCTTCTCAAATAATAAACCGGCGGAGCTCCAACACCACCATAACCTATATACCCATCATACCAGCAAACACAAACACCTCCACCCCTATGCTATCAAGCACCATCACCTCCACTAACTTACTTCCAAACACCCCTTCACCCGAAGTCGACCCACCCTACCAAATAAGAACTACCTCTCTTAAACTGGAGTATGAAACTAGGTGAAGACTTTTCACACCTGAGGCCTCCATATCCTAGCCACTACCGTTCAACCCCAGCCCCACCTAAGCCTAATGGGAAGGAAATGTTGATTTCATAAGCGAATCCTAACGCTCTAGTTCACGAGTATATCAAGCGAATCTGTAGGGGAGCAGTGTTACAGCATGATGCAACATTTTGCTCCCTATTATCTAAAGAGATCATCGATAATGTGTACCTAAGCTTTCATGTGTCGAAGTTCAAGGAATATAATGGCTTATTTGACCCCCGAGCACATATGGTTAGCTTCTTTATCACTGTCCTAGTATACATAAACTCATACTCTGACTTGTGCAAGCTCTTCCCCAAAACATTGACAGACAATGTCTAAATTTGGTATAAAAACCTAGATCCTCACTCCATTCATAACTTCCAGCAACTCAGTGAGCTATTTATCAATAAATTTGTGGCCTCAATTGATCTAGGCCAAGCTTCAACAAACTTGTTCAAAATTATACAAAAGCCTAAAGAAATATTTTGGGACTATATTGATAGATTTAATAAGACTGTGGCTAAGATCCAGAAAGTCAATTTTAATTAGCCTTAGAGGTAATGATCAGAAACGCCGCATGTGCTTAGTTCTCGGACTCCTTGAGCAAGAATCCACCTTAAAGATTTTATTGTGCTTATGTATCAAGCTCACAAGTACATCCACATGGATGAGAATGCTCGCCTTTGGGAATAGTTCTAAGCCTTATGTTAAGGTTAAACTTTAAAATCCTTTAAAGAACCTCCTAAATAAGATCCCTTAGAACTAGAATAATTTAAATCCTCTAAACCTAGCTCCTGATAGAGAAAGCTTGGCCAAAATTAAGGAAAACCTCCTAGCCACCAAAACTCCCATCGAGCCTATCACATCTCAAATACTCTTGGACAATTCACCCCCTTAACTATATCTCAAGCCAATATCCTCCACTGGCTCAAATAGAATAGGGAAATTAACTGTCCTAGAAGGAAAAGAGAGGACCTTGACAGAGACTAGTCCAGATAGTGCTTCTTCCATAAGTATCATGGGCATAAAACTAAGGAATGTGTTATGTTAAAGAGGGAGATTGACAGACTAATCCAAGTCGGTGAAGTGAAACAGTTTGTGGCCACATCTCAAAATAAAAGGCCTCAGCTGAACTCAAAATCATTTGAAAGAAGCTCTAAAAAGGCCTTACAGAGATAATTTATGTAATTGCCAGAGGCAAGTACTATGATGTTGTGGATGGGTTAAAGAAGCGCAAAGCCAAAGAGGTGTTCTTAGTGGCAGAAACTTCCAAGGCCAATAGTCCAATAGTCACTTTCTATCTTGAGGAATCCCATCAGGTGACTAGCCCACACACCAATGCCCTAATAGTGGAAGCCATAGTATAAGATTACTTGGTTCGGCGTATTTTAGTGGACATAGGCAGTGCCATAAACCTTATAACTCTGGAAGCTTCCAAAGAAGCTCAACCTAGCCCCTAACATACTCAAACTAGTCTCAGCCCCAATGGTAGGCTCATCCAGACACAATGTCCATGTGATAGGCTCGGCCATGTTAGAGGTACAATTGGGGGATGGTTTAACTGTAAGAGAATGTAGTGCTTGTTTCATGGTGGTAGATATGAGCTTTGTATATAATGCAATATTTTGGTGCCCACTGCTAATAAGGGTGGACACCTACATTTCAATGAAGAGCTTGACGATGAAGGTGCCAACTTTAACAAAATGGTTGTTTTGAGAGGAAGCCAGCAGGGAACATAAGATTCATATGCATTCCTCATGAAAGATGCCAATATGGTACTCCTTGGTGACTCCCTCAACCTTTTAGAAAATTTTGAGTCCAGAGCGAAACTAGCAAACATGTTGAAAGACATAGCGACTGAAAAAAATTAAAAAATATGAGTTGCAGCAGAGTTGAGAAGGAGCTTAACCTAGCCCAGGTCCTCGAGCAATATCAAGATGTCTTTTCTTGGACTCCTACAAATGTGAAAGAAATCCTGTAATACCCTTCAACAATCCTGTTGAGAACTATCAAGAGATGTTACATAATGCCTATACACTTATTCATTTAATTATTAATAAATACTAAAGCTAATATCAATAAAATTTCGGCAGAGTTTCTCCTAAAATTTGATACTGCTAACATATTCTCCAAATAAAACACAATCTGTCGAAGAAAATACTGTCAATATTTTACATATTTAATATCAACTCTAACCTCAACAATCCACCATCCATCACTTATAATTTAATTCAAACACCTTACTTTTAATAACATTTTTGCATATCATTCATTATCCATATTTATCATAATATACTATAATATTTCATCCCAAACCATATTTACAAAGTACAGAAAACTCTAGGTTTACCATAATTATACAATTATCATTTAAAATTTAAACACTGTTATGTGAATTTAGATAAAATACATTATGCAAAATTTTTCATATAACACATTTTGTGATGCAGTTGATCTTAAAGCTTTAATATCTCACTCTGCTGAATTTATTATGTTGTTTGATCTGTGTATCAGAAATAAATCTAACACGCTAAGCTATTGTTTGATGGTGCTTGTATATTCATAATTTACCAAGAATTATAATATAAGAGAATAAATATCAAAATTCTACATAAGATAAAATACGATTATCACTTTAAATTATCAAATGAGAATTCTCACTTTAAAATACCAACAAGACATGTGAATAAATTTTTGCAATATAGTTAATTTATTGTAGCGTAAATAAATTCAATGTTCATTAGAATTAATAATAATTATTCACTTTGTAGAATTTACTTATTTTAGTAAGTTTCATTTATTGTGCCCTCATATATTGAATTTTATATCTTAGACTTGGATAACATGTTCGATAATGACAATTTAAATGCATGGTAAAATATCAGTCGATATGCTCAGAGGACTAGTAACGGCACTGGTCCACCCTCTGACTAGCCATTCAATTTGATTCTAGGTTTAATATCATTATAGTTTGGTCAATTGAATTCTTTCTTATTTTCTATAAAACATACAATTATAATGTCACTTTATTAAAAATAATAACAATTCTTTGAAAAGAATGCACTTTTCTTCATTATCATTCAATCGGCTTTACTTTAACTATATATATCTATATAAAGAAATGCTTCTTAAATTAAATGCAAACACATTTCATTTAGAACATATTCACTAAACTTATTATAAATAATCACTTTAATGCCAAAACCTTAAGCTTTCTTAAAACCCTAAATTTACATAACTTTGAATTCAAAACTTTGAAAATGCAAAAATTTCTTTAAACTTTGTTCTTGTTCAAAAACTACATAAATACACTTATTATTAATCGATTATGAACAAACCAATATTTTACACATTTAATATCAACTCCAACCTCAACAATCCACCATCTATCACTTATAATTTAATTCAAACACCTTACTTTTAATAAAATTTTTGCATATCATTTATTCTCCATATTTATCATAATATACCATAATATTTTGTCCCAAACCATATTTTCAAAGTAAAGAAAACTCTAGGCTTATCACAATTATACAACTACCATTTAAAATTTAAATACAGCTATGTGAACTTAGACAAAATACATTATGCAATACTTTTTGTATAACACTTTTTGTGATGGAGTTGATCTTAAAGCTTTACTATCCCACTCTGCTAGATATATTCTATTGTTTGAGTTGTGCATCATAAATAAATCTAACACATTAAGTTATTACTTAGTGGTGCTTGTATATTTATAATTTACCAAGAACTAAAACATAAGAGAATAAATATCAAATTTCTACATAAAACAAAATATGATCATCATTTTAAATTATCAAATAAGAATTTTCACTTTAAAATACCAATAAGACATGTGAATAAATTTTTACAATATAGTTAATTTATTGTAGCGTAAATAAATTGAATGTTCATTAAAATTAATAACAATTATTCACTTTGTAGAATTTACTTATTTTGGTAAATTTCATTTACTGTGCCCTCACATGCTGAATTTTAAATCTTAAAATTGGATAACAGGTTTGGTAACGACAATTTAAATGCCTAGTAAAGTATCAGTCGATACAACCAGCGGCCTAGTAATGGCACAAATGCCTAATATTACTAACGACACATATAGTGCATGGTAATAGAATAGACGTCCTAGTCTACCCTTTGGCTCATCATTCAATACGATTCTAAGTTTAATATCAGTATAATTCAGGCAACTGAATTCTTTCTTATTTTCTATCAAATATATAATTATAATGTCACTTTATTAAAAAATAATAACAATTCTTTGAAAAGAATGTATTTTTCTTCATTATCATTCAATAGGCTTTACTTTAACTATACATATAAAGAAATACTTCTTAAATTAAATACAAACACAGTTCATTTATAATATATTCACTAAACATATTATAAACAATCACTTTAATATCAAAACTTTAAGCTTTCTTAAAACCCTAAATTTACATAACTTTGAATTCAAAACTTTGAAAATGCAAAAATTTCTTTAAACTTGGTTTTTGTTCAAAAAATACATAAATATACTTATTCTTAATCAATTATGAATTCAAAATTAAATTTTTCAAGAATTATTTTCATACTAATATCAAAATCTTAAATTCAACATAACCCTAAATTTAACACTTTGTAAATTTAAAAATTATTTCAAGCTTATTTTTGTTCAAAAACCACATAAACACACTTTTCTCAATCAAATATGAATTCATAATCATTTGAATCAAAAACTTATTCTAACCATAATTTTAGATTAACTACTTCATAAATAAACTTATTTCCATCTATTTACGAATTTATAATCAATTATTTCATTAACTAGTTCAAGATTCATTTCTAAACCCTAAACTTTTCATAACCTTAATTGAATCTTTTATGAATTAAAAGTGGTTTTAAACATAATTTTAAGCTAAAAACTATATATACACACTTATAAAATTATTCAAAAATGGATTCAGATATATTTTCTCAGCACATAATCTATGCTCCAACTTTCTCTCTCTACAAATTCGATTAATAATTTTTACCACAAAATTTCAATTAAAGTAGTGTAATTAACTCACATAATCCATAAAAATCGAAAGAAAACGAAAGAATAACAAATTGTGTGTGAACAAACACGAACCTCTTTACAAAGTAGCACTTTCTCTTTCTTCCTCAAATTTTCTTGAATTTTTTGTCATGATTTAGTGTTTCTAACCTATTCTAATTAATTTTACTAAAAATTTTAAATTGTATGTGAATTTCCTTTGGCTTTTAGCAATGTTAATAGAAGAAGGAGAAAGAAAGGAAATATGACTATGGTGGAAGAAGAAGAATTTGGCTTTCAATGGAGGAAGAAAATGAAAATTTCTATAGACTTATATATTTATATATTATTTAGGGTTTTGATTGTATAAGGTGCTTACACCATGGATGAGTTGGATAATTTTTATTTAAACTAGATATATATACATCCTGTAATATCCCAAAATGTACCCTAGAAGTATTGGAGTAATTATTGTTATTATTGGATTAAGTGTATTTATTTTATTGGAAAGAGAGTTGAGGTTAGAGTAGTGTGTATATGTTGTATATATTGTGATATACTTAACATATACAAATATTTGTTTGAAGGGTATAAAGGTAATTATTTTGAAATTGAGTTAGTGGATTAAGATGGGTGGATGGTGATGTTTGAGATTATTTTATTTTTTATTTGTGTGGAGGAGAATGTTTTGAGGAGAGAGAGGGTTAATGTTTGACTTTTCTTTCTTTTCCTTTTCTTCCTTCTTCCTCTCTTCTCGTGTCTCTCATTTTCCTTTTCTTCTTCTTTCTTTGCTTTGGACGGCAGCAGCAAGAGAACAAGAGAGAGGGAGAGATTTGACCTTCCAAGCTCAAGATTGAAGAAGTTTTCAAGAGATCAAGGAGGAATCTAAGAGTTTTCTTCATTCTTGGTAAGTTTCCTCTTGATTCCCTTGTTTTCTTTGAGTGTGTTGTGTTTAAGAGTGTTGGGTTTACTTGATCTTTGATTCTTGGGTTGGATTGAAGAAAAGAGTAAGATTGAAAGGAAGAATAAGTTTGTTGGTTAAGATTGAGTTGTGGTTGTGTTTAGAGTTTTTGATGATGTTGTGATTTGGTGTTGGATGTGTATTTTGAGTTGTGTTGGTGTTTTTGCAAGGTTGTTATGGTTTTGGGTGTGTCTAGTTGAGTTTTGTTGAAGTGGAAGATGGTGGAAAATTGTTGTTTGTTGGTTGGATTGTTGTTTTGGCCGGAATCTGGGTTTTTGGCCTGACACGCCCAGGAGCACGTCCAGGTCTTTAGGCGTGTCAATTGTGTTGGATGGCAGTAGGTGTGACACGGCCATTAACACGCCCGTGTTAGTGAGCGTGTCATAGCTACTGTGATTTTGGGGAATTGACACGGCCAGGAACACGTTCATGATGTTGGACGTGTCGATACTTCTGAGAGACAGTAGGTATTACACGCCCAGTGACACGCCCGTGGTCCTGAACGTGTAAATGCTTCTGTGTTGTGGAGTTAAGGCACGGTCAGGGACACGCCCGTGTGGGTGAGCGTGTCCAGTTTAGAGTTTGCCCTAATTGATTCTTAGCCTTATGATCTTATGTGAGTTTCCTCATTGTTTTGAATTAGGTTGTAAAGAAGGTGAATTGCCTTAATTATTTGGTGAAGGACTTGTTAAGAGGAAGTGTTTAGAATTGTGTGGATTTCTTTTGAGGTAAGTACAAACCTTGCATTATAACATACATTCATGTGATTTTGGAACTTATACATTTGAGTGTGAATGTACTAAGTAAATTTATTGTATTGTTGATATGTTTGAATAATGTTATGTTTTATACAATATGAACCTCATGAAATGTAATATGGTATATGTATGTGTCATGAAAATGAAAGATGTGATGATAAGATGATGTGTAAAGCCATTGTGATTGGCTATATTGATTCAAATGAGGCATGTTTGCCTAGTTGATTGTGGAATGAGAAATGAATTGAGAAAAAGATTTATAAAGAGATATATGAAATGGTTGTGTGCCTAATATGTTTATTCAAATTTCAGAGTACTGGTTTTGGTGGCATGCCTATATAAAGGTAACAGTCTAGCCGGGTTGAGGATCTCTTCAATTGAATTGAATTGATGATCCAAGAGACTGGGTCTGTTACACTAAATGAAATGTGAAAATGAAATTTATGAAAAGTAACAGTCTAGCCGGGTTGAGGATCTCCTCGATTAGTCGGGTTGATGGTCCAAGAGACTGGGTCTGTTACTAGTAACAGTCTAGCCGGGTTGAGGATCTCCTCATGTTAATGGGTTGATGGTCCAAGAGACTGGGTCTGTTACACTATCCATGGATAGAGATATGATATATATTGCCTACGGGCTTGATCATTATGATTATAAACCAAAGCAGTAACTCTGAACTTTGAATATCATATTAAATGCTTGTTGGGCCCATGTGTGTCTATGTTAAATGTGTGAGTAATGGATGATGATACAATTATTGAAATAATGAAATGTAACATCCATAAAATAAAGTGTATTGAATATGATCTATATTGTTTGAATGTATGACATAGCATAATATCATTATAGTTTGTTCTACTGAGCTGTTGGCTCAGCGCGATTGTGGTTCATCGCGTAGGTGACAGGATTGAACCCGAGAGTTCCTGTAGACCTAGTGAGTCTAGGCGTTGAAGAGTTGATTTTTGGACTTAAAGATCAGAGAAGAGCTGCCACTCATGTATATATTTTATATTTGTAACTTTTGATTTTGATGCAAATGTATTGGGAAACATTTGTTATATTTTCCGCTGCGTTTTAAATAAACTTTCTATCAATTTCGTTTTATAAACTCATTTAAAAGTTTTGAATTTGTTCATAGTATATAAGAGTCATGTCATGTGTGTTTTGTAACCGTGACATTTCTATATTCAGTATACGTATATTACGATCGTATTAGCATGCTGTGTACATATACGGGGTATAGGGGTGTTACAATTGTTTTGGTATCAGAGCCTAGGCTTGAGATTCTCAACCTAGGTAAACTGTAAGAAAAATGATATTTTGATTTTAAAAGTTGGTTTTGAATAAAATATATATTTAGTATTGGCAGTCTCTAATCTTTAATAAGGTGTATTCTGCTATGTTTGCAGATATAGGTTGTAATGGATCCTCATTCACATCAGTTTGTTGAGGGAAGTGCGGAGAGTGTAGCTTCGGAAGAGAGTAGAGATGAGGTTAGAATTGATAGAGCCGGTGAGGCACCTGCTTCTGGGTCAGGGAGACCAGTTGGTGATGAGGTTCCACCAGCTTGGTTCAGGCATATGATGGAAGTGATGAGACAAACACCAGTGCAACCACCGCCACCACCACCTCAGCCTCAAGTACCAGTGAGACAGTATGATAAGTTGAGGAAGTATGGGGCGGAAGATTTTCTAGGCACTATTAATCCAACTGTAGCTGAGCAGTGGCTTGATAGAGTGCAGAGAGTGTTTATTCAGCTGCAAGCCACGCCTGAAGAAAAATTTGATTATGCTAGGTCATTATTGCAGAAGGATGCATATGACTGTTGGAAAACAGTGCCTCACGCTATGGATGATCCACCTACCTTGTCTTATGCTGACTTTCTCAGAGAGTTTGAGTTGAAGTATACTCCTAGGGAGTATAAAGATGTTAAAAAGATGGAGTTTCTGAGTTTGAAACAAGACCACAGGACAGTAACAGAGTATGAGGTCGAGTTCATCAGATTGAGTCATTATGCTGGAGGTATTATATCTGATGAGATTGACAGATGCAGAAGGTTTGAAGAGGGATTGAGGCCCTCTATTTTGTGTCTTGTGGCTGGTTTCAGATACCAGGATTTCTCCCAGCTTGTTGCTGCAGCTAGGAGTGTAGAGAGAGCCCAGGGCATTGCAGCATCTGCTTCTGAGGAGGAGACTAGAGTGAGAAGGCCCCAGTTTGAGACAGGGTCTTCATCTGTGAAGAGAGGTAGAGGCAGCTTTGTTCCTAGGACCAGCAGGAGTCAGAGGCCAGTTGGTAGGTCAGTGCAGTTTCAAAGACAGAGATCGAGACCTACGGTTTCAGTGACGAGTGCTCCGACTCCAACGGTTCAGAGGTTCACTCCACCTATATGTGCTCAGTGTGGGGGGTCACATAGAGGCGTTTGTTGGATGAGTAGGGGACCAGCTGTGTGCTTCAGATGCGGATCCCCTGATCATTTCATTAGAGAATGTCCTGAGGTACAGGAGCAGAGGTCGGCGGATACTGCAGCTTCACGACCTAGTTTTAGCAGAGGAGGTAGAGGAGGCAGAAGTTTTAATAGAGGGGGTCGATCTGGGTTCAGTCAGAGAGGAGGCTCTTCATCTATGGACAGTAGACCAGATGAGGCTGGACCTTCCCAAAGAGTTTATGTGATGCAAAGGCAGCCAGATGCTTCAGCTGTTATTGCTGGTACATTTTCTTTATTTGGCATTTCAGTACTTGCTTTAATTGATCCAGGATCTACTCATTCATACATAAGTGCATCCATTTTGCCTGTGACTGATTTGCATTCTGAGTCCCTAGGATTTGATGTCTTGGTGACAAATCCTTTAGGGCATAGTGTGGTTGTTAGTAAGGTGCACAGAGATAGTGCAGTTGTTGTGCAAGGAGAGGAATTTCCTGGTCATTTGATTGAGATGCCATTTAAAGAGTATGATTTGATTTTGGGCATGGACTGGTTGTCTAGACATGAAGCTGTGGTAGATTGTAAGAAGAAGTGTGTTACTTTGAGAACTAGTGATGATAGAATTGTGATGGTATCTAGCGAGCAGAGACAATTTGCATCCTTGTTGATTTCAGCTGTTTCAGCTAGGAAGCTGATTAGAAAAGGGTGTGATGCCTATCTCGCTCATGTTTTGGATACCAGGGTAGAGGGTTCTCAGTTTGATAGCATTCCCACAGTAGCTGAGTTTCCAGATGTATTTCCAGAGGAGTTGCCAGGATTGCCTCCTGAGAGAGAGGTAGAGTTTGGTATTGATTTGTTGCCAGGTACCACTCCTATCTCTATTACTCCTTATAGAATGGCACATGTTGAATTGAGAGAGTTGAAGGTGCAGTTGCAGGAGTTACTGGATAAAGGATTCATTCGCCCTAGTGTTTCGCCATGGGGAGCTCCTGTTTTGTTTGTAAAGAAGAAGGATGGTACTATGAGATTGTGTATCGATTATAGGCAATTGAATAAAGTGACTATCAAGAATAAATATCCTTTGCCTAGAATTGATGATCTCTTTGATCAATTGAAGGGAGCAGCAGTATTTTCCAAGATTGATTTGAGATCAGGGTACCATCAGTTGCGGGTCAGAGCTGAGGATGTGCCCAAGACAGCTTTTCGAACCAGGTATGGGCATTATGAGTTTCTAGTGATGCCTTTTGGGTTGACGAATGCACCTGCAGCTTTCATGGATTTGATGAATAGGGTGTTTAGGCCCTATCTGGATCAGTTTGTGGTAGTCTTCATTGATGATATTTTGGTGTATTCTCGTAATGAAAAAGAGCATGACAAGCATCTGCGGATTGTATTGCAAATCTTGAGAGAGAAGCAATTGTATGCTAAGCTGTCAAAATGTGAGTTCTGGCTAGATCAAGTAACTTTCCTCGGTCATATAGTTTCAGCAGATGGCATTAGAGTTGATCCGAGTAAAGTTGAAGCTATTATGAATTGGAGTCCACCAAAGTCTGTGACTGAAGTTAGAAGTTTTCTGGGTTTGGCAGGCTATTATCGACGCTTTGTGAAAGGATTTTCTTTGATAGCTACTCCACTTACCAGATTACTTCGAAAAGGAGTTAGATTTGTGTGGACTGATCCGTGTCAAGCTAGTTTTGAGCAGTTGAAAGAGATGTTAACTCAAGCACCTGTTCTCACTTTACCTGTGGAAGATAAACCATATGTGATCTACAGTGATGCTTCACATAGTGGTTTGGGTTGTGTTTTGATGCAAGAGGGTGAAGTGATAGCTTATGCTTCTCGACAGTTGAAGCCACATGAGCTAAACTATCCAACCCATGACTTGGAGTTAGCAGCCATTGTGTTTGCATTGAAGATTTGGCGACATTACTTGTATGGAGAGAAATGTTTTATTTACACTGATCACAAAAGTTTGAAATATTTGGGGGTTCAGAAAGAGCTTAATCTTCGACAGAGACGGTGGTTGGAATTGATTAAAGACTACGATTGTTTGATTGATTATCATCCAGGTAAAGCAAATGTTGTTGCTGATGCCTTGAGTCGGAAGTCTTTAGCAGGTTTGACTGCTTATTCGCTCTCGTTGCTTGTTGAGTTGAGAGCGTTGCATGCTAGCTTTATATCTTGTGATGATGGTGCATTGTTGGCACAATTGCAGCTGAGACCAGTGTTGTTAGATCAGATTAAAGAGGCTCAATTGATTGATGAGAAAATTCAGAAGATTGTTTCAGATTGCCAAAAAGGGGAGAGCCGAGATTTTCTTGTGAAAGGTGATGGAAGCTTATGGTTTAAGAGTAGACTGTGTGTGCCAGATGATATTAGTTTGAGAAGGATTATTTTAGAAGAAGCACATCAATCAGTTTTTGCTATGCATCCGGACAGTACGAAGATGTATCATGATTTGAGACAGCATTACTGGTGGTCTGGTATGAAGAGAGACATTGCAGAGTTTGTATCCAAATGTCTCACATGTCAGAGGGTTAAAGCAGAGCATCAGGTCCCAACAGAGTTGCTTCAACCTTTATCAGTGCCTGAGTGGAAATGGGAAAGAGTGACTATGGACTTTGTGTCTGGTTTACCATTGACACAGAGAAAACATGATGCCATTTGGGTGATTGTTGATAGGTTGACTAAGACAGCTCATTTTCTTCCGGTTCGGATGGATTATTCTCTTGAGAGATTGGCTGAGCTGTATATTGGTGAGATTGTGAAATTGCATGGAGTCCCAATTTCTTTAGTGTCTGATCGAGATCCGAGGTTCACATCGAGGTTTTGGAAGAGTTTGCATGGTGCTTTGGGTTCTCGATTACACTTTAGCACTGCTTTCCATCCGCAGACAGATGGACAGTCAGAGAGAGTGATACAGATTATTGAGGATATGTTGAGAAGCTGTGTCATTGATTTCTCAGGAAGTTGGGACAGATTATTGCCACTTGTGGAATTTGCTTACAACAACAGTCATCAATCCAGTATTGGTATGGCACCATTTGAGGCATTGTATGGAAGAAGGTGTAGAACACCTTTATGTTGGAATGAGACTGGTGAAGGTAAGTTAATTGGTCCTGATTTGGTTAAAGAGACAGAAGATAAAGTGAAAATAATTCGAGATAGGTTGAAAACAGCTTCAGATCGGCAGAAATCTTATTCGGATTTGAAGAGGAGAGACATTGAGTATAATGTGGGAGATAAAGTATTTTTGAAAGTGTCTCCTTGGAAAAAGATTTTGAGATTTGGTCGAATAGGGAAGCTGAGTCCTCGTTTCATTGGACCATATGAAGTATTGGAAAGATTGGGACCGGTTGCTTATCGGCTTGCTTTGCCACCAGAGTTAGACAGAATCCATAATGTCTTCCATGTTTCTATGTTGAGGAGGTACAGGTCAGACCCATCTCATGTGTTATCAGTGGAATCTATTGAGGTGAGTCCGGATCTGACTTTTGAAGAAGAACCGGTTGCTATTTTAGCATATGGGATGAAAGAGTTGAGACATAAGAAAGTGCCAATTGTGAAGGTTCTTTGGAAGAGTCATGGTAGAGAAGAATCAACTTGGGAGAATGAGCAAACGATGCTAGAACAATATCCTCAGTTGTTTCAGACTTGATTTCAGGTAATTTCGAGGACGAAATTTCTTTTAGAGGGGGAGAATTGTAATATCCCAAAATGTACCCTAGAAGTATTGGAGTAATTATTGTTATTATTGGATTAAGTGTATTTATTTTATTGGAAAGAGAGTTGAGGTTAGAGTAGTGTGTATATGTTGTATATATTGTGATATACTTAACATATACAAATATTTGTTTGAAGGGTATAAAGGTAATTATTTTGAAATTGAGTTAGTGGATTAAGATGGGTGGATGGTGATGTTTGAGATTATTTTATTTTTTATTTGTGTGGAGGAGAATGTTTTGAGGAGAGAGAGGGTTAATGTTTGACTTTTCTTTCTTTTCCTTTTCTTCATTCTTCCTCTCTTCTCGTGTCTCTCATTTTCCTTTTCTTCTTCTTTCTTTGCTTTGGACGGCAGCAGCAAGAGAACAAGAGAGAGGGAGAGATTTGACCTTCCAAGCTCAAGATTGAAGAAGTTTTCAAGAGATCAAGGAGGAATCTAAGAGTTTTCTTCATTCTTGGTAAGTTTCCTCTTGATTCCCTTGTTTTCTTTGAGTGTGTTGTGTTTAAGAGTGTTGGGTTTACTTGATCTTTGATTCTTGGGTTGGATTGAAGAAAAGAGTAAGATTGAAAGGAAGAATAAGTTTGTTGGTTAAGATTGAGTTGTGGTTGTGTTTAGAGTTTTTGATGATGTTGTGATTTGGTGTTGGATGTGTATTTTGAGTTGTGTTGGTGTTTTTGCAAGGTTGTTATGGTTTTGGGTGTGTCTAGTTGAGTTTTGTTGAAGTGGAAGATGGTGGAAAATTGTTGTTTGTTGGTTGGATTGTTGTTTTGGCCGGAATCTGGGTTTTTGGCCTGACACGCCCAGGAGCACGTCCAGGTCTTTAGGCGTGTCAATTGTGTTGGATGGCAGTAGGTGTGACACGGCCATTAACACGCCCGTGTTAGTGAGCGTGTCATAGCTACTGTGATTTTGGGGAATTGACACGGCCAGGAACACGTTCATGATGTTGGACGTGTCGATACTTCTGAGAGACAGTAGGTATTACACGCCCAGTGACACGCCCGTGGTCCTGAACGTGTAAATGCTTCTGTGTTGTGGAGTTAGGGCACGGTCAGGGACACGCCCGTGTGGGTGAGCGTGTCCAATTTAGAGTTTGCCCTAATTGATTCTTAGCCTTATGATCTTATGTGAGTTTCCTCATTGTTTTGAATTAGGTTGTAAAGAAGGTGAATTGCCTTAATTATTTGGTGAAGGACTTGTTAAGAGGAAGTGTTTAGAATTGTGTGGATTTCTTTTGAGGTAAGTACAAACCTTGCATTATAACATACATTCATGTGATTTTGGAACTTATACATTTGAGTGTGAATGTACTAAGTAAATTTATTGTATTGTTGATATGTTTGAATAATGTTATGTTTTATACAATATGAACCTCATGAAATGTAATATGGTATATGTATGTGTCATGAAAATGAAAGATGTGATGATAAGATGATGTGTAAAGCCATTGTGATTGGCTATATTGATTCAAATGAGGCATGTTTGCCTAGTTGATTGTGGAATGAGAAATGAATTGAGAAAAAGATTTATAAAGAGATATATGAAATGGTTGTGTGCCTAATATGTTTATTCAAATTTCAGAGTACTGGTTTTGGTGGCATGCCTATATAAAGGTAACAGTCTAGCCGGGTTGAGGATCTCTTCAATTGAATTGAATTGATGATCCAAGAGACTGGGTCTGTTACACTAAATGAAATGTGAAAATGAAATTTATGAAAAGTAACAGTCTAGCCGGGTTGAGGATCTCCTCGATTAGTCGGGTTGATGGTCCAAGAGACTGGGTCTGTTACTAGTAACAGTCTAGCCGGGTTGAGGATCTCCTCATGTTAATGGGTTGATGGTCCAAGAGACTGGGTCTGTTACACTATCCATGGATAGAGATATGATATATATTGCCTACGGGCTTGATCATTGTGATTATAAACCAAAGCAGTAACTCTGAACTTTGAATATCATATTAAATGCTTGTTGGGCCCATGTGTGTCTATGTTAAATGTGTGAGTAATGGATGATGATACAATTATTGAAATAATGAAATGTAACATCCATAAAATAAAGTGTATTGAATATGATCTATATTGTTTGAATGTATGACATAGCATAATATCATTATAGTTTGTTCTACTGAGCTGTTGGCTCAGCGCGATTATGGTTCATCGCGCAGGTGACAGGATTGAACCCGAGAGTTCCTGTAGACCTAGTGAGTCTAGGCGTTGAAGAGTTGATTTTTGGACTTAAAGATTAGAGAAGAGCTGCCACTCATGTATATATTTTATATTTGTAACTTTTGATTTTGATGCAAATGTATTGGGAAACATTTGTTATATTTTCCGCTGCGTTTTAAATAAACTTTCTATCAATTTCGTTTTATAAACTCATTTAAAAGTTTTGAATTTGTTCATAGTATATAAGAGTCATGTCATGTGTGTTTTGTAACCGTGACATTTCTATATTCAGTATACGTATATTACGATCGTATTAGCATGCTGTGTACGTATACGGGGTATAGGGGTGTTACACATCCGGCTAATAAAAATCATATAAATAAATGATAATAAAAAAACAACTAATTTTATTGACTAAGTATATGTGCATCCGATCCAGATAAACATATCTCTAGATGGATTATTGAAGCTCCCTAATCATTGGCTCATTTTATGGATATTTAAATTTCTCTTCCCTCAACTTATTTTTTCACAGCCAATGACGTTTGGGAGTAAGGGGTACAAGATATACTTGTATTTCTGGCCTTATTATTTCTTTTTTTTTTTTTTGTGGCCGTTGATGTGTGTATGTGACTCCTTAAGGCAGTATGTGTGCCTTTCATAGCCAAGATTGTGTTTTTATTTTGCACTCTTTTGTGCTTTTTTAGTGCCTCAAAACCACCTACTCTTTTAAACTCAACAATAATTCAGATCACAAAAGCTTTTTATAATTAAGAATGAATTTCTTGACAACTTATATTTTCAAGAAATACCAAATTAAAATACAAGTGATAAATACAATTATAACCGATAACTAAATGAACGCTTAAAGTTGTCATGATCAATAGAGCTGCTTAGCAATGTCAGAGAAAATGATCGTCTTAACTTGAAATTATCATCCATAAAGTCAACTAGTGTTAAGCTTGTATAAGTAAATTCTTTGGTCGAGCTGCAGATAGATTGATAATCACGAACACGATCAATTGGCGCTAAATCAGAGAGAGCAACATCAACTTGTGGAGGCAGCTCAACCTTCTTCTCTTCAACAGTGCGCATATTTTGATGCAAATAGTTGGCAGAGACGAAGCATACGATGAGCAAGAGAACAGGAAAGAGGATCATGGATGGCGCGTAGTATGCAATCCAATAGTATCCAGGATGGAATTGACCATGTAAAAACCATTCAACTACGGGGGCAATGCCTAAGCAAAAGGTGGCACTGCAACTTATGATGAAGAGACCAAGGAGTCTTGGGTTGGGCAGGTTGCAGAAATCATTTACATTGCTAGCCCAATTGGAGAATTTGGTTTGAATAACCGATTTTAGGTTCATCATGTTGACGAAGTGAGAATCTTTCTGTTTTAGCTGCGAAATTAAAATGGAGGAATGGCGAATATAAAATGAATTACAAGTGCTTGAAATTCGAAATTGCTCCATAAGATAGATTTCCAAATCAGAATTTTCATGTACTTCGTTTTTGGAAAATGTTACTCGGTCAAAAATCTCTCAGTGGCTGGATTTTCCATATCTTTTTTGTTATCCATTGTTATTGTTCCTCTTACGTTTTCCTTTGTATATAACATCAATATTATGTGATCTAACAGAGATATCTTGAATCAACCACCAAAGTTCTTGCTCTTTTCCAGGCAACTGAATTCAGATTCTCAGATTAATAAGGATTCTAGGATGACGAATACACCAATCAATGCCATTTTCGTGAACACTCATTAAAACAAATCAAACTAAAGGAGCAGCTTGCACTTTATATTGGGAGCCTCCGTTTCTCTTTCGCCAATAGTACTTTTCAAAAGAAGAACCATTGAGCAGAACTTCGAATTTATATAGTAAGTCTTTTTAAGCGATCCTGCCCCCGGCTAAAAATTCCTAATGCTAAGCAGCAAAGTGCACATACCTTTTGCATGCCATCTAGCTTGCGGAACTCTATGGAGTCCACCTAACTAGAAAATCCACTCCAAATGGACATTCATATTAAGTAAAACAGCAGCAGCTTAATATAATTAAAGGAGCACAAGAAACAATCTTTCTATCAAAATCTCCACATTTTGCTACAAAGCAGTTTAGCAGTACTAGCTACACGTCATCAGACAAATTTAAGGCCAGAGAGAGACTCCAAACGAGAAAACATTTACTTTATGGTGATATAGCGATTTGTCCCATGTCTAGCCCAGTAAACCTTGAGGTCAAGAGGGACTGATAAATCGTGGCCCTCTGATGCCAACCGACTAATCAATTTTGTGAAGACACTCCCACTCATCTTCCGGCCACCAACTCGAGTGTGGCGCTTATTTGGCATCTGCGGTAATGGATATGACGACATGGTGGTGGTGCAACAGGATGACTGCCACCCACCATTCCCCCATTTATAGCATTGATGGGGGACTCCAGTGCATGAACAAACAGGCACTGGCATGGTGGACTCATCAAAACTAACAAGGTTCAAACCTGCATCATGGCTATCCCATTCAGCCTTAAACTTCTTCCCATCAGAAGTACCTTGTCTATTCAGATCTTCACCTGCTTTATTTCCCTTCCTTGGTGATTTAGTTGTCTTCAATGAGACTGATTTATTCTCCTTTGAGCGTTTAGGTTGGCGTTGCTTAAGAGATTCAGCTGAAATAGTTGTTATAGGAAAGGCATCAGTGATGTGCATTTCTCCAGTATTGAGAGCTTCAGCCATCTCATTTGGATTGTATACTGGGTGGGGAATGCGCTTTGATCCCCTTTGATTTCCATTGCCCAGAGGAAAGTTCATACCATTTTCCTGATACTGGATTGCTGCAAGAGCATTGTCTCGCTCCATCAAGGCTTTATCCCGCTCAGCAAGGGCTTTTTCTCGCTGTTGGAGTGCTTCATCTCTTGCAGCCAAGGCTTCCTTTTTTTCAGCTAGTGCCATATTACGTTCTTGAATAGCAGCATCCCTCTCTGCAAGAATAGCCATGATCTTCTTATTCATCACTAAGGCATTATTTTGTTCCTTCACAGCAGGGGACATCAAATTCCACTACACATATAGATGGCGTTTAGTTTAGATTGTTCTAAAATTGCATGACATAACATTGACAAAATGCACAACGATCTAGAGAAAAAGTCTTCTTACTGAAGAATTTGCTGCCTTAAAATAGTCCATTTTATATTTCCCATTATGATGTTGTCCACCATCATCCATATTACATCCAAGTCGCTGAAGCAGGAATCAGATTCAAGCTGCAGCTGCCTATTCACGAATGTTAAAATCTTATACAGCAACTAATTTTCTGGAAAGAGAACACGTGTTCTAGAAAAAGCAAAAAGCAAAAAAAAACCAAGATTGGAACTTCTTGAATATTGAGAAATAAGAAACTGAAGTACAAAAGAAGTGCACCCATGCACCAGCAAGAAGACAACCAACCCAGTAATTCATTGTGAAAGCAAGAATTTAAAAAAGAGAAGAAGAAAATAATAAAAAAACATTAAGCAAACAAAACAATCAAAGTTAAGCAACTTTGACGCACGAAAGAGAAGCGCAGTTGCAGTGTCTGGTAAACGGATCAGTAAGAGACCCAAGAAAAGGAAGTCAAAGATCCCCCAGTGCATGACAAAAGTTGAGACGGCAGACAGCCAAACAAACGATCTAGTTCAGGACTAAACAGTCATTGGAACACACCGGTATCTCCGTTAAACTTACTGTTTTCAAGTGCGTATTGAAGATTAATGAGTCAGGGCCAGTCTATAGCTCAATGGAGAACTTGAACAAATGATTTAACACAGTGGTGGAAGAATTGGAATTGTTCATGCTTTTTTGTCTGTAAAAGGGCTTTATTGTAACATGATCTTTATCTTCTATTAGGCTTCTTCCAATATTGATTAAAATTTAAGTGTTTTATAGTTTTTATATTGAAACAAAAATACCAAAATACTTCCAATTTAATTACATTAAATCGAAATAACTCAACCAGAATCAAAGATGCAAACACTGTGTGCCAACCAGTAGAATCACTACCCACAGCAATTACATCGGAGTGTAGAAAGACGTGAGATTCTTATCTGTGCGGCTCCGACAACTAAAAACAAGGAGTGAAAAGTGCAATTTTTTGAATTATTTTCTTGCAATTTCTGGACAACCAAACAAGACCCAAAATGCCAAATTCACCAGGTAATCAAATTATGCCCACAAAAATGAAAAAACAATAAATTGAAGTTAGAAATGATAACCAGACCTTTAGAATCCAAGGTAAAGCCGTAAACGTAATTGCTTTGGCCCCCCCGAAACCTTCAGATTAAACACAAATTTGGCTTCTTATTTTAATAAGGGAAAGAGAGAGAGAAAGAGATATGGTAGAATATTTGAGAAGAGGGTGACGTGGTGATCGGCGGAGGTTTAAAAGGGCAAGAGGAGAGAAAAGGTAGTTGTGAGGCGGCCATGACACACAAAGTGGAGGAAAAAACAAACAAAGAGCAAATAGGAAAATGCCGAAATATTGGTGATTAGGGTTTTATTGGCCTATCTAAAACGCTGTCGTTTGGACAATGCGGAAGGAAAAAAATAACAACATTTATTTGGCTTTAATTTTTTAATTAAATAATATTTTTATTAAAAAATCGGTGTTGTATGAAATGTGGAAAAGATTTTAAAAAAATGTTGAAAAAGAAACATACTGGCAATTTACTGAAATTGGTAATTTGCAAGAGGGTATATTTAACTTTTTTTTTATCAAAAAGTTGATTGTTATTAGTTTGTCTTTTTTTTTTTGAAGTGTTATTAATTTGAATTGAATTACCATAATTGATATTAACGTAAGAAGTAGAATATCAAATTAATAAATTTGAATTCAATAGTAGAATTGAAGATCTTTGTTGTTATTCATCACATATTAATAGCCATAAGGGAAGCAAATGCATTAATTGATCATTTAGCTAATTTGGATCATAGGGTGATGGTAGGTGTTAGAATTTGATTTAATTACTGACATAATTTTTTGAAAAAATTAATTAAAAAATTTCTAGATTTCATTTTTACTAACATTTTAAATAATTCTATTTAAAAAAATTCATTAAAAAGCGTATAAAATAACTAAAATAACTTTTCAATTTTAATGATAACATTTTGCAGCTATACCAGACCCACAAGCTCCAACTACACAAATCTATAGAACAAAAATTAGTCACCAAAATCAAGAACCTAATAATTCTCAAACAAAAATTAGACACAATAGTTTCAGCATCTGACAACGTTCAATTATGAGGCCACAAAGTGAAGTGTTTTATATGAGATTGCATATCCAATAGAGTGCTTGAGAATATTGCTATTATTCATTACACAGTACATACAGTTGCCTAATACAAGAAGATGTCTATATTGCTTTTATTCTCTGCAGAAACATTCTTAAGCAAAGATATTTATTCCCCAAAAATTAGCAGGTTGGTTAGTCCGGTGGCTCCTGTCCACACTTCTGATCAGATCCATGTCCTCTTTGCTCAGCTCAAAGTCCAAAACTTCAAAATTCTCCTTAAGTCTCTCAAGTTTTGATGACTTGGGAATAACCACTGTGTTCCGCTGGATGCCCCAACGCAGAACTAGTTGGGCGACAGTTTTCTTGTATTTCTCAGCCAAACCCTAGCATTAGGAAAATAACATACGAAAATTCATGATAAGGACAATTTGGTCTCAGGTACTGGTAAACTGCTGAAATTAATCTGTTTGTGACAATAAACTTACTTTGAGAACAGGATCATCCAAACATGATACTGCGCCAAACCATTCGGTATTAGCTGTAGAACCTCCAAGAGGTGTGTGAGCTGTGACACAGATGCCATGCTTCTGACAAAATTTGACAAGAGAATCACGCTGGAAATATGGGTGAGTTTCAATTTGATTCACTGCAGGCTTCACTTTTGAGTAGGCTAAGCAATCTCGGGTTAGGAAGATGTCATAGTTGCTGTGGATAAAGTTCTTATCAGAGAACAATTCTGAATCTAAAATAGTTCTAGACATGCAGATAACCCAAAAGTTGTATGTGAGAGGATCAACAATCTCTGCTGTATTTGATATTAAATTCACTAGCTTGGAAATTCTCAGTATTCATAGTGATCTAATCATGAAAAGAATCACATGCCAATGCAATAGTGAAAGAATAGGATCATCACATAAAAAAAATGATAAAAAAGCATAGATAAACCAGATATACAAAAGCATATTAAGAAATTTTAAACATGCCTAATTCCAATGCTACGGACTAAACCCATAGTAACAAGATCTTCCATTGCATGCCAAGTAGTTTCCAAGGATATGGTTGTGTCTATGTCCAGCACTCCATCCTCATCTAAAGCACTGTCAGTTGTACCCACTCCTGTATGAACATGAAGATACAGCACTATTTTTAAGAAAAAGAAATCATTGTTCAGGGTGAACATGCCAATTGATGAAACAAAAGATTTCGCCCCAGTTGCAATTACCATAACATGCAAATCAGATACACGACAGCAGAAGCTAAATAGAAAATACAGGAGACACATTTGCCAAATTTTAGCCAGTGAATTTCCATGACTGAATTATCTACTATCACTAATTAGCCCTTCTATATGCGCCAAACCGCTACTTCACCTCCAGTGTAGGTCTGTTTATATTTATTATGTACAACAGTATATGCTAAAGGACCATTAAACTAAAATGTCATCTGTATACAATTAGAAATAATTTACATTAAAATTTTCTTATAATGTACATCACCCCAGCAGGAACATAGATAACATTCAACCATGCATACATTATACACACCATGGGTTGTAAAGTTCTTCAACACCAAATGGAAAGTCCAGGCTAAAATACAACAAAACACATAAAAACGAAAAAAGTGAGAAGAAGCACCAGTATGCTTTGTGGCTATGGGAAAGTGCACAAGGTAGAGATCCAGATAATTAAGCTGAAGCTTTCTTAAACTATCTTTGCAGGCCTCAATAACATGTCCATGGTCTGAATTCCACAGCTATGAAATGAAGGGGGATAAACAACTGTCATTGTCAGCACAATAAGGAATGACCACTAAACTAGAAAAGTGAGGGAACAAACCTTGGAGGTGATGAAAAGGTCCTCCCTCTTGACAAGTCCAGTTTGAAAAGCTTCTGCAAGACCTTCGCCTACTTCTGCTTCATTCCGATAATCAGCTGCAGGCAAACATCAATTGCCAAACATCATTCACTGAAACCAGATAACGAAATTGCCAAAGAAAAAAAAAGTCTTACAGAAACTATCCATTCATTTGCTCCGTCAGTTTTTTCCAACGAGGCAAAAGACACTTTGCCTTTGCAAAATTTCCTAGAAGAGTAACATAATCTCAAGCTTAATCATCTACAAAAGAAGGAATCTCAAAATCTTTTAGTAGCAAAAACAAGTTGAGCAGTGATGCTTAATCTATTGAAATAGTGCCTTGTATATATATATGTGTGCGTGTGTGTGTGTGCGCGTGTGTGCCCGTAAGCCACTGTTATCAGATTTTGAAACAGACTAATAAACAAAAATAGAATTGTCATAATCTATAAAGATATAATTAACCGCCATACATTTCCAGTGTGCTAGAAAATTAAGCCTCAAATCCTATTTCCCTTCCCCCTCTCCAAAAACTGGGAATCTCAGAAATCGCATAGATAACTGATCTATCAAGCAAAAAGATAAAAAAGATTATATATATGGATCACCAAGTACATATAGATGATTATTTCATACCTATAACACAAATCATCATACTAATTTATTTAAATTTTGGGAGGTATCTCTATCATTATCATCATCTAACAGTATCAACTAAATGAACAGCACTTCTTTGAATACTAATCACACACACCCATTTCCCTTCTTATCAAATTAAGGATATTAATTTAAAATAGGGTTAAAAAAAAGAGACCATTAAATAAAAACTAAAAACTAAGCAGAGAAAAAGAGAAAGAAAGCTGAGAAATACCAGCACAGTCAAAATGGCTGTAACCAATCTTGATGGCATTAATGATAAGGTTTCTAATTTCTTTTCCTTCCATACGCCATACACCAAGACCAATTATGGGCATTTTGAATCCATTATTGAGCGTTATTGCCATTTTTCTCTCTACTCCAAAACTCTCCTTTCTCTCAGGCTTGAGGCTTCTTCTTGTAGTTATCTGAAGGGAGGAGGGTTCTTGTTGGCTCCACTTGCTTGGCTGTTTGTTTTGGTTTCTTGTGAACAGTAGTAGTGGAGTCATCAGAACCGTCTGATCTTTACACTGCCAGCCTATTTTTGTTCAGACTGAGATGAAGGGACACGAACGTGCATGTCAATTCTTACAAAATAAAAATAAATTACTATGTACAGTATAATAAAAAATTGACTTGACATTAATATCAAAAATGAAAAAATAATCATTAAAAATAGTTTACTAATTTACAAGAAAGTTAATTTAAAAAAAAAAGTAGTATTTTAATTATTTTAATGAATTTACCTCTTAGTAAAAAAAAAATGTTTAAATTCCACTTTATTCTTCTCATTTATCTAATTTAATATTTTTTTATCATATATAATTTTCTTAAATTTAAATTATATATTTCATTTTATTATTTTATATTTTATATTATTTATTATGAAATTTTTTTTGACAATATATAAAAAATAAATAAATAAAGTATTTAAAGTATGTCTAACATATGTGTAAAAAGTGCATCAAACACGAGTGTTAACTTTTTTTCAATTTCATTCAAATTTGAATTTCCAAAACTGTAATTTTTTTTTATCAAATTATCAAGAGATTTAAAATAATAAGGATACAAACTATAATACTATTTTGATTAATATAAATGAAAAATAAATGTTTATTTATGATATATTTCATTTATTTTTTAAATTATCAAAGTGAAAACTTTCATATTTTCTTTTCTTTAATTTGAATTTGTGATTTATACATTCAATTTAAATTTAAATTATATATTGTATAATGATGATGATAATAATAATAATAATAGTTGATATAGTTATAGAAATAGAGTGGGAAAATTATCTAACTTGAAGTCACTTTTCAATTATTTTAAAAAATTAAATTAAATTTAAGGAGAATTACATTATTTACTATTTTTAAAACTTTTCTTTTCATATTTAGTCATGATATTTTTTTCACTTTTAACTCTTTTTTTTTACTATTTATCAGCTTTTCTTTTAAAAAATGTCACTATTTCCTTTCTTTTCTTCTTCCTCTTCCTCTTTATAAATAAATAAATATATTCATTCAACTAAAAAAATAAATAGTCCAAATGGCCAGCATATAATGTCTTACTTATGAATGATCAGCAGATGAGAGAAGATAAATGGAATCTTTGTTAGTCATGGTCAGGACCTCAGCGTATAAGATCATTTATGTGGATGACTATGAAGAATAAGCTTCTTACAAATGTGGAGAGATATCGTGGCAATATAAATACTTCCTATTTGCAATACCTATATGATTTGTGAGGAAATCATCCAACACGTTCTTAGGGACTGTAACAAAGTGAAACGCAAAATGCCTCTGGTTGGGCCTGAGCATCATAGCTATTTCTTTTCTTCTTCATTGGATGAATGGTTGTACGAGAATTTGCGCTGTAAAGAAGAAATCTAATTCAATGTTAGTTGATGTTTTGTGTTTGGTTATATTTTTTGGTTGGTATAAGGTTGGCGTAATCAGCTTGTGTTTCAGAACATGAACATGCCAATATCTGTTAGGAACATTCAAGTGGAATGTGCAGTCTCTCTATACAAATTTGCTTTGGTTGCAACTTCATCCATTAATGGGTAGGGATTGCAATGGGGTGAGGCGGGGAAGCATTCCCCATCTCCATCCCCGTTTGACAAAAAATTCTTGCGGGAAATCTCTGCCCCTCAAACAGGGGCAATTTTGCCCCATCCCCGTGGGGATCTCCGCATAAATTTTATTTTTATTATTTTTATTTTTTAAATTAAAATATAATAATATAAAAGTTATTAATTTATAATAATTTTATAATTAACAATATAAATTATTAATTTTATAATTAATAACATAAAAAAATTTAGTTTATTTGATTTTAGAGTCTAAATATTAAATATTATTTTTATTTATGTAGATTAATACAATTTGTATAATATATAATATAATATATATAAATATAATATATATAATATAATAAAAAATATATAATATTATATATTTTTATATAAAAAAATCGAATCCCCACAAAAACGGGAATGGAGATCCCTGCAAGGCTGGGAGTACTCTCCCCGTCTCCGCCTCACCCCGACAGACGGGGAGAGTTTTCTCTTCGTCCCCATCCCTACAGAGAAAAAAAATAAAAAAATCTCCGCCTCGTGTGAAATAAATCCCTGGGGAGCGAGAATTTCCCTCCTTATTGCCATTCCTATTAATGGGGATCTTATGTATGCTTCAGTCTTAATTGGCTGGCAACCCCCTCCTTCAGGATGGGTGAGGCTTAATACTAACGGGGCTTATAGTAGACATCAACACATGGCTTCAGTTGGTGGGGTCTTTCGTGATTTTTGTGGCAATTGGCTAGGTGGATTTACTATTAAGTTGGGAGCTTGTTTAGCCTTCCAAATTGAAGTATGGGGTGTTTTTTACGGTTTATCATTTGCTTGGGACCAAGGTTGGCGGAGGGTCAATTTGCAAGTTGATGATAAAAGTGTTGTCTCTATTTTGTTAGGAAGCAAGCACGCCATTCCTACTATTCGAACACTAATTCTTCACATCCGAGAACTTCTTCAGCGTGACTGGCAGGTGAATGTAGAGCATGTTTATAGAGAATCTAATTATGCAGCTGATTTTCTTGCAAATATGACTTTTAATCTACAGCAAGATATGTGCTGGCTTGAGGTTTATCCTTCTTCTTTCCATCAAATCATCTTCAGAGATACTATTGGCATAGCTTTTGAAGGAGTCTAAAATATAAAATAATAAATAGATATTCACATTTGATGTCATTAAAAGTAAATAGGATACCCATAATAAATAGAAATTCTTCTTTTACAACCCCTTTAAAAAACAAATAAAACAAATAATAATAATAATAATAATAATGTAAATATTATGGCATTAAATAATAAACATTCACGAAATTAAAGTCAAATCAAACATACCCAAGACAAACATAAACAAAGCAGATTATAAAGGGAACCAAAGGAATTTTCAATAAAAGAATAATAGAAAAAAAAATACATGCTACATAGAACATGGTCAAAATAATATATTAAATAAGATAATACAACAGCTAAACCACATAATTAAATTAATAAAACTCACATTTTGTTTATTTTTAAAAACACTTTGGCACAATAGCAAAATAAATTCACTTTCATTGATTTTTCAATACACGATATTTAAGCTTAGATTAAAGCACAAATTAAAACACAAATTAAAACAAAGGTTAAATAAAATCAATTTTATTTAAAATAATACATAGATACAAAAACATTTTATTGAAATCGCTTTTATTAAAAAAAAAGATAAAAAAAAACATAGCACGACAGGAAAAACTACTGCAGACGAGAATTCACCAGATAAATAGTAAATTTACCACTACCTATAATGAATTTATCATTGTTTATGGCGGATTTGCCATAGGCAGTGATTTTTGCCATTGCACTATTTTTTTTATATTTTACGGTCCAATTTTGCAATTTTAATTATAATATAATGCTTTTGCAACTTTAACTAGACATCGTATTTTTTTAATTAATAATCTTATGATTAAAATTAATTAAAGTTACAAAACAAATGATACATATAACAAATATTGACATTCACTAAATGACTAAAATTATATAGCAATTATAAACATATAACAATTAAGGTCATAAGATAAGAATTAACTACATAACAATTAAGATCATCATAATAATACATGTTTATGAATTTTAACAGAAGGCTAACTTTTATATCTATAGACACAGAACTTATTCAAACAATTAAAACACAATAAACATTCAAACATCCAAAAACTAAACACAATAATCAAACCATATTTAGAATTTTAAAACATTAACCAAACATTTAATTAATTAAAACATTAAATACTATGGTTTTAAGAAATATACATGCGCCATTGGCTTCTCCAATTTCCTTCTACTTTGATTTGGTGAAGTTCAAGTTTATATAGCACTGGTAAGCTCCATTTGCAAAGTTAGTCTGGAAGTCTGCCTTAAAAGGATGCTAAATTCCTTTTGTTGTTTTCCTTTTGCGTCTCTTCTTTCTAATTGTCTTTCGATGTTTAAAAAGCGTTCAAAAGCCAGCCCATTATTTTCTCTAACTCTCCATATTTTTCAGCAAGGGGCACTGGCGTACTCGCCATAGCCAACGGCGACTCCATCGATTTTATTTTTCTTTCTTATTATTTTTATTTTTATGGTTAAATTAGAGTCTACACATATATGTCATATAAATTTTTATACAACAAATCTATATGTAATCATATTATATGTAATATATATACAATATACATATAATATATATGCATATATAAAGACATATATATAATAAATATTGCATATATTTTCAACATATGCAATATATGTGATATAAAAAATATTTATAAAACAAATTTATATGGTTCTTTTATCCGTAATCTATTAAATTAATTATATACAATATATATATATATAATATTATCAATTATGTGTTGACATATATTCAATATATATACATATAAGATTTACTAAATAATGATAGTTTTATAATATAAAACTATCATTATTTATTATGTGAGATATTTATGTTATTTTAAAAGTTTTCATTGTATTTTACAATCGATAATATTTTAGATTATTTATATAATTTTTTCTTAAATTTAAGATTGAAAAAATGACACTTATTAGTGTATTTTTTTAAAATTTTTATTTTTTTTATCTGAATATTTTAATTATTTTATTATAAATTATATAAAATTTATAAATTTATAATAAATTTATTGTAAATTATTATAAATTAATGAAAATCTAATATTTTGATAAATATTTTATAAATTTTAATATTTGATAAATAATTTATAAATATGATAAATTTAAAATTATTTTAAAATTTTCTTATATTTTTATCAAAAGCCATTTAGGATTGTGCTTTTAACAAAAATATAAGAAAAATTAAAAATAATTTCAAATTTATCATATTTATAAAATATTTATCAAAATACCATAATTTATAAAATATTTACAAAAATACTATATTTTTATTTATTTATAATGAGTTTATAAATTTTATAATGAGTTTATAATTAATTTATAATGAGTTTATAAATTTTACACAGTTTATAATGAGTTTATAATAAAATTATTAAAATATTTTTTATAAAAAAATTTATAAAAATATAATAAAAAATATTATTTTTTATTTTTTAGAATTAGAAGCGAAAAGCCCAACCTACAAGAGTTCGAGCCTCGAGCCCACTTCACAAAAACGAATGGGATGTGAGATTTATATTTTTTTTATATAGAAAAATAAAAGAATAAATCTCTGCCACGACAGCAGCTAAACTGCCAAAGAAAAGGGACAACGGAGATAGAGAGGGAGAGTGAGAAAGGAGAAAGATTGCATCTCCAAACCCTCTCTTGATTGCGGTCTCAGATCCAAACGTCACCGTTCTTAGATCCATTCGTTAAACCATGTCTTCTGGATTCAGCGGCGATGAAACTGCACCTTTCTTCGGCTTCCTCGGCGCTGCTGCAGCCCTCGTCTTCTCCTGTAATCATTACTTTTCGGTTTTACTTTTTCTTTTTGTACAATAGATGGATCTCACTGTGTTCATCCGTCAATTTTAGTTTTTGATGTGTTTATTATGAGAAAGTGATGGAAAATTGGAATTATTAGGTTTCTGATTTTAGATCGATCTGATCGTTAAATAATATGATCCAAAGTTTATTCGTCTTAATTTCGAGATTAGTTTAGTTTAGTTTTATTGTTGTTGGTCAAGATCTCTGGTATTATTCATTGCTTAGTTTAGATTATATGTAATGGGAATTTTGGATTGAAAACATTTTTATATTCAAATTGTTTTCTGGCATAAAATTTTAAATTTTATTTGATGTTTAGGCATGGGAGCTGCTTATGGAACAGCCAAGAGTGGTGTTGGTGTAGCATCAATGGGAGTGATGAGGCCTGAGCTTGTGATGAAGTCAATTGTACCAGTTGTTATGGCTGGTGTGTTGGGTATATATGGCTTGATTATTGCTGTTATTATCAGTACTGGAATTAACCCTAAGGCTAAGTCATATTACCTTTTTGATGGGTATGCACATCTTTCATCTGGTCTTGCTTGTGGCCTTGCTGGCCTTTCCGCTGGAATGGCCATTGGAATTGTTGGTGATGCTGGTGTCAGGTATATCTTATTTGCTCAACGTTGATCTATGGTTTCATTATTTCAAAAGTAAATTTTGTTGCCAGCTGCATACTGATTATTGTGGAGGTGTTGCACTGTCTATTACTAACAGTTCAAATACACAAATGAAAATTCATAAACTATATTATTATGGTGTAGATATGTAAATGGATTGGCCAGAAATAGATTCATAGAACTGAGTTGTATTCCCCATCAAATTCCCATCAGCTCTCGATATTATGTTAAAGCTTGATAGTCTCTTCAATCTTAATAGTTAGCTTTGAGTGTTTGCTTTCCTAGATCTATATTAAAAAGGAAAATTTTAATATGAAATTTAACCAGTGAGACCATTCTTCATCGTGCTCTGGAGGTAAACCTGTAATTTTGATGGTTTAAGAAGTTCATTCGGATTTTAAGAGAGCTTTTATGATGGAATGTGATTATCTGTTTGTTCAGAGAGGTTTATGGATTCATACTGTTAAAATAATTGAGTTTTAGTTATTTAGATTCCCTCTGATATTTACTTGGTAAGTGTATGGTTTAGGTAAAATGTCCTTATAATAATTTTGAAGGCATAATTATATTGAAAGGATAACCTTTTTCTGTCCATCTTGTCCCAATTTGAAAACTTAGTTACAGTTTTACCTTAGGTCAAAATTAAAAATTAATTTTTTTTATTAATTAGGACGTTAAATGGATAAATTGAGCTTTAAACTTGTACCAGATTGTCAATTTAGTATCTAAATTTTAATTTTAATTAATCAGCTATTCAACTTAGATTTTTGTAAAATACTACTGGTCAAATTAATGACTCAATTAATCAGATTCGAAATATAAAAATTAAATTTGCAGTCTAATATACTTTTCCTTTCAATTTGTATCCAGGTAAAACTAAAACTATATTTTTAAATTAGGGAAAATTGTCACAATTAAAAGCTCAGTTTGGGTGTCCTTAGCTCTTTTAAACTAAAAGGAAACAGGTGAAGTGTAAGTCTTGTTGGATTTGTAGTAGCTTAAGATTAATGATTTGTTAATCATCAATGTCAATTTAAAATATTATATTGATTATCTGGAGTGTAAAAGTAATTATTGATTTAGATGGAGAGTGATTCTTTGGTTGTGCCGAGCTTTTGGTGTCATTCACTTGGTTATGTATGTCATTTGGATGGTAAAGGACTAGTGTTCATGGTTAGATTTTTTTTGGTAGTCTACATTTTTTATGTCTAACATTTTCCATTCAATTTGAAGACAGTGAGCATACTTTTCATGTGTTTCAAATTATTATGATTCTTTTTTCCTTTTCTGTGCAGAGCTAATGCTCAACAGCCCAAACTTTTTGTTGGAATGATCCTCATCCTCATCTTTGCTGAAGCTTTGGCATTGTATGGACTTATTGTTGGTATCATCTTGTCTTCCCGAGCTGGCCAGTCTAGGGCAGAATAAGCATAGGTAGATTAGAACCAAAATACCAACTATTATTCCTTTTATGGCTTAGTGTTGTGATTGGAAGGACAAGTTTAAGGATGTTGACAGATTATTGATGGTTGGGAAGTACTTGCAAGGTTTTGAAAATACTTCTTATGGAACTGTCTGCTCAGCCAGGCACTTAGTGGTCTATTTGTGCTGTTTGCGGAATTAGGAACAGGGTTTATCTGCAGAATAAAAGCTTGTCAAGCTGTTACATGTTTGGTTTTTTTTAATGTGTCGGTGTATTTTGAAGAACTTAAGCTGTTACAGAAACTTTAATGCCAGGTCTAATTCGTTATATATTCATCCTGTTTATCAAAATATTGAATATTGATCTCAGTTATTGCAAATAATTGAGACTTGTCAGATTTGGTAATATATATGTCTAATACTGTAAAAATAGCTTGCAAGCAAATATTCTGTTTGACATTTGAATTTAAATCGAGTTACGAGTCTTTTTTTTTTTTTTATTAATTTACTAAATCATGTTAAAAAAATAAAAACTTCTTTTTTTTTATTTTTTTGTTAATCTTTATTTTTTTAACACAGTTACCTAAAAAATTATTTATATGCATACATACATATATATATATATTAACACAGTTATCTAAGAAGAGTTTATCATAATTATAAAAAAAATAGCATACTATATGCTTTATTTTTAGTTTAAACTGCATTAAAAGAACTTTTAGTAATGATAATATTTTAACGAAAGTTTATTTCTAACGCAAGCCATGTTATAAAAATTTATATACATGGATTGCTATTATTATTATTACTAATTTCATAACATAAAAAATTCAAGTTATGATTTCATAAAAATATACAATTAAAAAATGTCAGAAGAATATTTATTAAATATGTTTAAATCACACAAGGCTTGGACGCAGTTTTCTTCGTTGTGCTTGTGCAGCTTAAATAGGCATATATATGTTTTTTCATTAAATAAATTTTTTCTTGTCTTTTTCATTAAAAAAATCATTTTTATTTGTCTTTATTATTGTCTCCGAATAAAAAAAAATGATGCTAAAGCGTCAAATTTTATTGAAACAAGTTGAAATGCTGCAGCTAAGAATGAAGATGGGTTGAGTTGGTAGGATTTAAGATGTAGTGGTGTTGGGTTTGAACCCTGCAAGATAAAAAAAGTAAAGCCTTTTTGGTCATTTTTAGCATTTGTGGGGTAAAGCTTTGGACAAGATTCTTCTCATTTCTTTAGGCCTGTGTTTGGATGAGGCTAAATTAGAAAAGGTTGATAAATTAGAGGTGAAATTAAATTTAGGTACACTTTTTTATTTTTTTATTTTACCCTATCATTTCTTATAATAAATAATAAAAAGTAAAATAAATTAAATTTATTTTCTCCTCCTTTACCTCTATTTACTTTCATCCAAACAAAGGCAAAGGACAAGGAGAGTTTGGCAATTTGGATTTAAACAGTTCTTTGAACCTTTTCCACGTTCCTTTCATCCTTATTCTTTTACAATTCACCCAAAAATAGAATCCATAAAATTGAATTATTTCAATATATAGGTTTTCAGTTCAATTCAATTTTTCATTTAGAAATTAATCAGTTTTTTTTCCCAGCTACCTTAAAATTAGTAACCAAACTGACTACAATAATCGAATTATTATTTATTAACATATTAAATGTAATTTTTAATAATAATAATACATTATTTATTATGAATTTTTTACTATTAATTATAATATTTAATATTTTTAATAATAAATTTTTTTATTTCGTTCTTATATTATAAATTACTAAATATTTAAATTATAAATTAATATTATTTAATTAATTTGATTAATAACTAATAACCAAATAAAAAATATTCAATTTTTTTTTGTTATGATTTTATTAATTCTAAGTTAGTTCCACTATAATGTTAGGAGATTATCCAAGGTATGAGATTTGGTGAATCTCTCGTTAAAAGTATAGAATTGTAATATGGGATTTATATAAATTTTAAGCTCTCTGACTCTTTGAATTAGCTTTTAAAATGTGGTTATTCAAAAATCAAGTCAATTAGTATTAGAGCTATTCATGTGCATGAATAACTTAAGATTCAGAAAGATGTACTTTATAAGCTAGATTAAAATGACTGGTAATCTTAAAAAAATATTCTAAGTTGAGTTAGTGTCAACAAAAATAATTAAGAGTGGCAGGAAATATTAAGTATTTAACTATAAAAAAAATATTAGGATCCTTAATCAAAGTATGGAATATAGTGAATCCCATATTGACAATATGAGATTTTAACACAAGATTTATAAGAATTTTAAGTTCTCTAACTCTTTAAACTAGCTTTTAAAATGTAATTTTTTTTTCTAAGATTCGTGATATATCAATTTAAAAATCTTAAAAATTTAAATTTTGATTCAATTAAATTTGTTGGTCAAGTGCTCACCCATATCCATAAGAGCGACGAGATAACAAAGTATCTTTTATCATATATAATCAAAGTTCATAATTGATATAAAACCACAATTTTCACCGATGTTTAATTTATAAATTGTAACTTTTGCCAAGCGCAAAACAACTGCCCGTCTAGCTCAGTTGGTAGAGCGCAAGGCTCTTAACCTTGTGGTCGTGGGTTCGAGCCCCACGGTGGGCGCTTCAATTTTGGGCTATGAATTAACTTTATTGGCTAATAGAAAAAAAAACGGCCTTCAATATTTTCAACAATTTACAATTATATCAATAAAGTATTTTATCCCAATTTTGAAAATTTATTACAATTAACTTATTAAAAAAAATTATACTCGTAATTTTCATAATGTAAAAAAAATTAATGACTCATAATGATAAATTTGAGTTGGGTTATAAGGAAAAAAAAATATATATATATATATATAATTGAGTTTTTTTTTTTCAATTTTAATCAAGTTGATAAGAGGATATTTTTTACAAATCAATACATAGAATTATAAAAGAGAGATGCTACTTGCCTTAAATTTTTGTGCTACTAATTTTTTGCTATTAAGCAAAACTTAATAGATAAACATTATTTTTAATTTTGCATTACATCTCTATACCTTTTTTCCTATAAATTCTTTTCCTATTTTAGTTGTAATTATATCCTAAAATTAAATAATTATAATAATTATTTCATATTAATTTAATTGATAAAAATAACTAATTTTTAAACCTATTATACTTGTACACATTTTATTAAATTTTTAAACTTTGATAAAAATCAATTAAATTCTTCAACTTTTTGAATTTGACAAGTCATTAACTGCCAAATTAACTAAATTTATAAAATTGAAGAGTTTAATTATAATGATCAATTGATTTCGTCTTTCAAGTTTCAAACTTTTAATTAATTAAAATTTTCTAATCTTTCGGTCTTTTGATTTATTAATTTTTGTTATAATTATGTTTAAAATAAAATATTATCTAAACTTTTAAATTGGACTGAAATAGAATTAACACATATATCTTTAACGATAAAAATGAACTAATCTTTAAACTTATAATTAATTATTATATACAATTTAATTTAATTTTCAGATTTAGATAAAAAAATCAATTGAATTCCTCGACTTCTTAAATTTTGAATTTGACAAATCATTAACGACCAAATCAATTAATAAATTAATTACATTTTAAAGAGCTCAATTATTTTTAATTAAATTTAAAAATTAAATGGACAATATGATATAATAAGTTTAGCAATCAATTAATTTAGCCTTTCAATTAATTAAAAATTTCTAGCTTGTAATTAATTAATTTTTCGTAATTATGAATTAAAGTAAAATAATATCCAAATTTTAAAGAGCTCTACTGATCAACATTTTCAGGTTTGGCAGGACAAACAGGCTAATTTAATGCGATTGCTTAAGCTTGAAGAAATCTATTGGCAGCAAAAATCCCACATTGATTGGATTAGGGATGGTGACAGAAATACAAAATTCTACCACGATTTTGTCAAAATGCGAAGGCACCTCCACCGGATCAATTCCATTACTGACATTCATGGTGCTAGAATCACCAATCAAGATTTGATTGGCTAGGAGGCTGTTAGATTTTATTCTGATCTATTTGGTTCATCTGCTCCTGATAATTCTGTTGCTACTGATTATGTTTTATCCTTTATTCCTACTTTGGTCACTTCTCAGGATAATGAAGCTATCTCTTTTGTCCCTGAGAATGAAGAAATTAAAGCTGCAGTTTGGCAACTTAATCCCAATAGCGCTCCTGGCCCTGATGGTTTCGATGGTTTCTTTTTCAGAAGCTGCTGGGATATCATATGGTGGGATGTTTGCAGTGCAGTCAAAGAGTTTTTCCTTGGCATTCATGCTCCCTGTGCTTTTGGAAGTGCCCAAATTATCTTGCTTCCGAAGAATAACAATCCAACCTCTTTCCAGCATTATAGGCCAATCTGTTTGGCTACTTTAATCAGTAAGGTCTGTACTAGAATCCTTACTAACAGACTTTCTCCTGTCCTTGACAAACTTATCTCTGAAGAACAAGCTGGATTCATGAAGGGAAGATCTATTCAGGCTCAAATTATGCTGACTAATGAGCTCATTCATGATCTGGATAGAAACACTAAAGGATACAATCTAGCTTTGAAGCTTGATATGGCTAAGGCATTCGACAGAGTCTCCTGGTCTTTTCTCCAGTCTATTTTACAGAGGTTCGGTTTTTCTTCTTTGGTGATCAATTTAATTATGAACCATCTCTCTGCCTCCAGATTTTCTATATGTGTTAATGGGAGAAACTATGGCTTCTTTCAACCCAAGAGAGGAGTCAAGCAGGGCGATCCTTTATCACCTTTTCTCTTTATTCTTGCTTCTGAGGCTTTTTCCAGGGGTTTCAAGGCTCTGATTGCTAACGGGAATATCAAACCTTACAGGTTATTTAGGAAATGTCCTACTGTTTCTCACTTGGCTTTTGCAGATGATCTCATTGCCTTTATCACTGGAGATGACCAGTCTATTAGTGGTTTTTGGAGTTTCCTCACTACTCATCAGGAAGCTCTTTATTGCTCCTCTTCAGCTGACTCATCCACTATTCAGAATTTCGAGCAAGCTCTCATTATTAAAAAAGGTAATTTCCCCTTCACCTACCTTGGTACTCCTATCCACCAAGGTATGCACAAAACTATACACTGTCGAGATCTTCTTGCTAAAATTGATATCAAGCTTGTGGGTTGGTTGAAGAGTTTTCTATCCCCAGGTAGCCATGTTATTTTAATTAATCATGTCCTTGCTTCTTTTCCACTTCATATGATGAGCTCAGTGACTATACCGAATCCTGCAATCAGTCTCATTTACAGCAAATTTGCCAACTTTTTTTGGGGCTCTAATCATGAATCACATAAACATCATTGGGTTAGATTCTCTAAACTCCTTTATCCTAAGGAGGAAGGTGGTCTCAGCATTCGATCTTTACATATGGTTCAATCTTCTCTATCAAGATCTTATGGATGTATTTTCAAAAACACAATCTATGTGCTAAATACATGCATGGAAAATATTATAGAAAAGGAGAGTTTCACTATCTTCCTATCGATTCACATGGGTGGAAACGGATTTGCAGGACTTATGATAAATTCAAAAGTTTCCACTATGATGGTCGGCCCCTTATTGATCATTTGCAAGAGCCTGGACATGTTTTTAAATTTGGTAGCATTTATGAGAGCATTCGGCCAAAGCAAAATAAACACCTCTCATTTGCTTCACTTTGGGACTCTACCATTCCTACATGTTTATCTATCCTTGGCTGGAGGCTTCTCCATTCGGCTCTTCCTCTACCTATAAATTTGCAACGTCTTGGTATCCAACTTGTTTCTATTTGTCAATTCTGCAGGAAAGCCGAAGCTTCTACGGATCATATATTCTTTGATTGTTGTGTAATTCACAAAATATGGAGATACTTCAAGTTGCAAATCCTACCTAATGACAGAAGCATTTCTTCTAATCTTAGGAATGAAATGGTGAGCTGGTGGCTTCATGCTCGGTCGGATAATACTCGAAGTAAACTTTGCAGGCTTATCCCTCTTCTAATTGTTCACAATGTTTGGTTGGCATATTGTAAGCTGAATTGGGGAGGTGATTCTATTGATCTCCACTCTCTTCATTTAAATATCTCTAAAGTTTTGATGCAATGGGGGATTGCTTTTTCATCTGCTAAATTTGCTACTGCTACCAACTACTTCAAGGAGCTTCTTCCTGCCTCATTTGGAAAGAAAGTAAGCAAGCCTCGCTTGGTTTATTGGTTAAGACCGAGGACTGGTTATTTCAAACTAAATGTAGATGCCTCTTACTCTGAGTCTTTGGTTACTGGAGGAGTTGTGTTACGTGATGACTGGGGCAATTTTGTTATTGGTAATTGCTTTACTTTGCAGGCTTCTGATGTTTTGGATGCTGAAGCTCAAGCTTTGTTCCATAGCCTCCAAAGAATTTTTTCTCTGGGATATACTCAAATTGTTGCTGAAGTGGACTCCATACAATTATTCGATATGGCCTTGAACCGCTATAATACCCCTTCTGCGATGCGCTGGATGCTTCAACTCCCTGACTCGGTTTCCTTTTCCCATGTTTTCAGAGAAGGAAATCATGTTGCACATTTTTTATCTCATTACAGTCGTATAAAAAGAGTTTCTAGAGTTTTTGAATCTTTTATATCTTTGCCCAAATATATTAAGGGCCTTGTTCTGACTGATAATATTTTTTCTCATTTGAGATATTAATATAATTTGCTGGTGGTGCCGCCTACCTTTCCAAAAAAAAAAAATTGACTGGAAGAGAATTAATACACACATATATATATTTATAATTAAATAAATGTGCGAAGTTTAGAATGAATAAATATTTATGTACTCGTGAAAAGAAAAAAGTTTATAATAATAAGTCTCTTTGTTAGCTAATGCTAGCACTATGTATTTCTTAAGATATACTTTTGATATACTTTTTCTTTTAGTGAGATAAATAAAGGTCATTTATTTATTTTTTATTTTTATTTTTTTGTAGCTGACAAGTGACAAGAACATAACCAGAAATCAGATAATATTTCCCAAGTTGCCAATGTCATCACCTTTGATTAATTATTCAATTAACTTTATACTATATGCGAGAAAAAAGATAAAATTAAATAACAAGAAACACACACCTCACCAGTCAACACAAATATGGGGAACAGGAATGCATCATCTTTCATAAACTAATTTTAGGTTACCAGAAAAAATTACGTCATGTTTTTGGAAGTTTGTAAATATATATATTATCAATCTTTTCTACATTATCCTTGTTTAAATGGTGGTTTTTCATGATTTGGTAGAGTATGATATGATTTAATTTTATATTTATTTTGGCTTTTAATTTTATGGTATGACTTTTTATAGTTTTTTTATGATTTTAAAATTATAATTTTTGTTAAATTTTTAAACCATCAAATTAGTGATTTTTCATAATTTAGATCTTTTTTTTTTCTTTCAAAAATATCCTTTAATAAATATCCTTAACATGCAGTTAAACTTCTAAAATTTAATTTTTTTTTACTTAATAATCTTTTTCTCTTCTCATTTCATTCATTTTCTAAAAAATAATAAATATTAATTAAATGAATTATCAACTATAAAAATAATTAAAATAAATTATTAATAAAAAATAAATTATTAAATATAATTATTTTATATGGACTTTATACCTTTTGCTTGAAATTAATTATTAACTATAAATATAAATTTAATATTATTTTATAAAACGAATATCAATTTTATTTTAAGAGCATTTTATTTATCTTATTACTCTTGCAACTATATCATACCATTAAATTAAACAAAAACAACTTAGTTAACCATTTTATATCATATTATTTTTTCAAATATAAAAAAATATTATTTACAGTATTATATTATACAATAATATATAATACATTGACAAAATATATTGTCAATCATCTAAACAAAATATTTAGTGGTTACTATCACTCAACATTAAGGCCAAAAGAGAAAAAAAAAATGGCTTACTATTACTATAAAATTAGATTATGCAATCTAAGATATATAGTTAAAGATTTGATAGAGTCCCTTTTTATTTTCCTTTTTTCTTTTAATATCTAATTTGTTTTATTAATTTAGAAATTAATCTCAAATGTGTCATTCATTATCTATTTTTGTACATATTTTTTAATAAATAAAGTTACAATTTGTGCCACTTGGTTAATTGCTGTAATCCCCATCCTATCTCATGTATGTTTGTGGATGATATTTTCCAAGAAAAAAAATTTTTTGTTTGGCTCACAGGAATTCGTGTCATATTCTCTTTCAAAAAAAATATTACATTTTACTCATTCAGTTGTTTTTTTTAAATACTAAATAGTTGCTTTTAACTTTTGTAAGTATTAAGGAATCACAAGACAATTCACAATTATGCTTGTAAATTGTAGTGGAATTATAATGTGTGGAGCTAGAAATTGGACGAATTTAGGTTTCTTAATTTGTTGTCTACAATGCGTTCAATTTCTTAGGTTATTCCTTAATTTATAATTATGTCTAATTTAAATTAAAATATAAATCATTAATATAATTATGTTTTAAACTTATTAAAATTTTCTCATTAATATAAATATAGGATACCTAACTCTAAAAGCTAATTATTAAGTTTGAAAACTCAGTTTTTATATTAATTTGATCATATTCTTATATTTTGTATATGTGAAATTATCCATACTTCACTATATTATAAGGTCCTCTTAATTGTCAACTATCTAAGTAACACTTGATAAGTACACGGTAATTATTGCATGAACTATTTAAAAATTAAATCATATATTTTAATGATCATTGTTTAGACTATACATTTAAGGCTTACAAACTTTGATATTATGTTAAATTTTCATATTAAATTTTTATTATTAATATATATATAAGAGTCAACTCTAAAAACTAATTCTTAAGATTGAAAAATTCATTTTTATATTAATTTGATCATATTTTTATATTTATTAGATTGAGATTATTCATATTTTACCATATTATAAGGTAGTTAAATAAAACTTACATATAGAAAAATTTCAAGACAAGTTGGATTAATTATTATATTTTTTTATTATTTTTAATATATATTTTGCACTTATAATAAGTAAAATCTTTATTTTTATAAATTATTTTTCTAAATCAATCATTGATAAGAAAGCTTTTGAAGGAGAAAATATGGTGTCATTGCTATTCTTTTTTTCATTTTATTTAATTTGATTTTATAAAAAAAAACCCAAAGGGATAATTCAATCTCAACAACTTAATTATATTAACAGACACTTATTCTTTAAAATATGGATGGATAAAAATAAAATTAGTTTTTGAAAATTTTATTTTATTTTTAAGAAAAAATATGAATAAAGCTTTCTTCTCTTCAATTTTAGATTGATTATTGTTAATTTTAGATTGATTATTGATAAGTGAATTTAATTTCCAATATATCCAACAACATTATGTAATTAAAAAACGAAAAAATATAGCTTAAAAAGAAAAAATATACCCACAAATTTTAGCTTTTAAGAAGAAAACATGTAAAATTATCCAAATTAAAATTATATAATATACTAAAAATACCACAAGAAATACTGTCCCAAAAAACCATACATTTTTTTATTTTTCCAATTTTACCCATGTTCATTTGTTTTTTTCCTTTTCTTCCTGGGCCTTTCCTTTCATTTATTACCATTTCACACATGTTGATCATCGTCTCCCCCGATAGTATTATTATCAGCGGCGGAATCAGAAATTTACCGAGAGGGGGTCGGCGGTGTTGCGGTGTGGCGGTCGGCGGTACTGCGGTGCGGCTGGCTGTGGTGCTGCTGGCAGTGGGCTGAGACAGGGAGAGGGAGCTGAGACAGGGAGAGGGGGCGGCAGAACAGAAGACTGAAGAAGAAGAAGGTCTTTTTATTTTTTGAACCGGCCCAAGCGAAACGGCGTCGTTTCGCTTGGGCCGGTTTATTTATTTTTTTTAAAACCCCTGGCGAAACGGCGCCGTTTCGCCAGGGGTTTATTTATAAAAAAAATTAGTCCCTGGCGAAACGACGCCGTTTCGCCAGGGACTAATTTATAAAAAAAAATATTAAAATTGCAGCGAGGGGTTCGTCTACCCCTCGCTGCAATTTCAACTGAAACTCAGCGGGAGCTGAGTTTCCACGGAGGCAGGCCGGCAAGCAGTATCCTCCACGTCTGGCTGCCGGTAAGGGGGGGTCGTGTGACCCCCCACGACCCCATGGTCGTTCCGCCGCTGATTATTATTACACTTTTTTATCATCATCTCCTTCCCTCATTGGAGTATTATTATTATTATTATTATTATTATTATTATTATTATTGATTAATGATATTTTCAATAAATTTCAAAAAAAAAATTATTTTTTTGAAAGTAAATAAAATTTTAATTTTAACTTTAAATATATTATTTAATTTTTCCAATTGATATTTAATTAATATTATTATAACTAAAAAAGCGCAAAATAAAAATAAATAGAAAAAAAATAATTTATAAATTTATATTTTATTCGTTTTCTTATAATATTTACTATTTATTTCAATAAAAAAAACTTAATAAATAATTCATATTTTAATCACCTTATTGTAAAATTATAATTTTTTTTTATTTTTAAAATTTAAGCATAATCTAGTTCTTGAATTTATATATTATAAATAATTTATTAATTTTAGATTAATGTATATGTTATGATAAATTATATAAAAATATAACTTATTGTTTTAATAAGAATAAATAACTTATTCTTTAAAAACATTATTAGTTACAATCAGGCTATTCTTAGCGGTTGCAGTTGCTAAAAACTGGCTTATCCATCAGTTTGATAATGTTAATGCATTTCTTCATGATTATCTAGATGAATAAATCTTTATGACCTTACCTAAGGGTTACGTAGCTTTTGCTCCTAATATAGTTTGTAAACTACAGAGATCTTTACGTGGGCTTTTAGGCAGTGAAATTTAGAACTTACTTCCAAATTGAGTTCTATTAATTTTGTGCTGTCTTCCAATGATCATTGCTTGTTTTTCAGATTATCTGCTAGTCATTTTACTGTTTTAATTATTTATGTTGATGATTTACTTGTTACTAATACTAATGGAGATCAAATTTTTGATGTTAAAAAGTTTCTTGATGGTGTTTTCTCAAGCAAGGATATGAGCTATGCCAAATACTTTTTGGATTTAGAAATTCATAGAACTCCAGCATCTCTTTATCTTAACTAGTGAAAATATATTTTGGATTTATTAGAAGACACTGTCATGACAGCTTGTAAGCCATCCAAGGTTTCTCTTCCTGCTAGTATCAAGTTTTTTTATGATAGTTTTTCTCTTTATTCTAATCCACATAGGTTCAGAAGGCTAGTTGGGCGTTTACTGTATTTAAATATTATTATATTATATTTGTCTTACTCTATACAACAGCTAAGTCAACCTATGGCTTTCCCTAAACAATGTCATTAGGATGTTGCACTACATTTAGTCAGGTACTTAAAATCTTCTTCTTCTACTGGCTTATTCTTTTCTTCTGCTAGTTCTCTTCATATGTCTATCTATTCAGATGTGGATTGGGGAACTTGTCCTCAATCCAGAAGGTCTCTTATTGGTTACTGTCTTTTTATGGGGTCTACTTTTATTTCTTGGAAGACTAAGAAATAAGCTATTGTTTCAAGGTCATCTGTAGAAGCTGAGTATAAGAGTAAACTTTCACTGTTTGTGAAATTCTATTTATTTCTTATTTGCTTCGAGACTTCAGACTTTCTGTCCAGTTGCCAATATCTTTATTTTGTGACAACCAAACACCTATGCATATTGCTGTCAATCCGGTTTTCCATAAAAGAACAATGCAATTGGATATAGATTATCGTTTGGTAAGAAACAAAGTTAAGGAAGGATTTATTTCTACTGCTTTTGTGCCTTCCCAGAGTCAACTAGCAGACCTCTTTACCAAATCCCTCAGTGCCAGAGCTCATCACTGGTTTTATCTAAGATGGGTTTGATTCATCACCAAACTTCATCTTAAGGAAGCAATGTTGAAATATATATTATATTTAGTTTATTTGTGGTTATTCTGTAAATACTTTATTTCAAGTACGATAGTTTAGTAATTTGACTTTTATAAATATAAATACTTTTCTCTGTAATCAGAACATTCGAGAGGCAATACAGATCATTTTTCAGATTTCTTCATCCATATTTTTTCTATGTGTTCATATTCTAAAACCCTATTGTTCAGTAGATTTGATCTTCTTACAATTAGAAATTTAAGATTTTATGATTAGATTAATTACGTTACAATTTAATTATGAATTGAGTTTATAGCTTTATGATTAGTTTAATTATTTTGTAAAATATATTCTATCATGTAAATTTATTTAAAAATAATTAATTTAAAATTTTTTTTAAAATATCACAAAAAATATATAAATATTATTTAAGAAATAATATATATTGTATAATTTTACTTATAATTTTTTTAAAGTAAAATTTAAATATTACAATGAAAATAATAAAAATCCCAACATTTAATAATTTAATATAAAAATAAAGTTAAATATTAATATTAATATTAATGTCAATTATTTATATTAATTTTGTTAATATAAAACTAAAATTAAATATAAATTTGTCAGTAATTTTTTTTTGTTTATAAATTTTGTCCCCCTCCCTCCCTTCCCCTCCCCTTAATATTTTAGTTCCACCATTGTTCACTATCATCCATTTTTTATTATTTTAGGATAAAATTACTAGCCCTTTTTTTAATTTAATCAAAACTAATAAGCTAATTCAGTAATTTTGACAATTCAAAAATAATAAAAAAATCTAACTAAATTATTTTATTATTCATATTTAATTTCCTGGTATCTAAAATTACAAGCTTAAAAAAATAAAGAAATATTATTATTGAATTAATTTATATATTTTTTTTAGATGAACTTAATGACATATTTTATATATTTAATATAGAAATTCAAATTTAAAAAAAATAAAAATTCAAAATTTTTTATATATTAAATAAAATTAAAATATGTAACTCTTTACACCTTATGCATTTTAAAAATTAATTTTATATGATTAAAAAAATTATTATAATTTAAAGAAAAATATGAAAGAGTACAAATAGCAATTTTAAGGCTAATTCACATATTGTAATCTCCGTTAAAATTATTCTTTTAAATTTTTTCTCTCTTCTAATGGCATCTAATGTAGATTAAAATATAAAATTGAAGTGTGACCAAATCTAATATTTTTTTTAATAAAAACCAAATCTTATACTTAAAGTTAAATAGAGTTGTTAGCAAAATCCAAATAACAATTCTATTTGACAAATATTGCAGGATTATTTTATTAATAAAAAAATTTTAAAAGATTATTCAATTAGTTTCTAAAAAAATAAACTTGTTTATTTGATTAAAATTGAGTGATTCAATGTTAATTTATTTTTCTATATCGTAATTCATTATTTATGTCATTATGAGAGAAAAATTAATATAATAGCTTTGATCAAAATGTATAATTATGAATGGTTCTTAAAATTTAAAATACAATAATTTATTTCAAAATATTTAATAAAATTATATAAAATATTTTAAGCTAAAAAGCACTACTTTATAACACATTTGAAATTTCAAATGCGTGGCTAAATGAGAATAAGTTTATGTTTTTGATATCCATATATCCATTTCTCTCACACTTTACACGAATCGAAACTAAATATTTTTTACAAATTTAATTTTTTTTTTAGAAATGAACATTTTCACAAGTTGATTTTCTGGACCACCACCTTCATTTTAAAATAAATAGTATGTCCATTTCGATTGGGTGTGTTGTGACTTTCACCAATACTTGAAGCTTAAACGTGAGAAATGAGGTTCAAAATAATATTTACGGAAATGAATTCTAAAAAAATTTATAAATTTTATTTTTTAAAAATAAGTTGTATTTAATCATTAATAAATATTTTAATTTTAATTTTTATAGATTTAATTTTGTAAATTAAACATAATTAAATTTTTTATTTTTAAATTACATTAGGCAATTACCAAATTATATTAAAATGAAATAAATAAAAATGTTTGAATTACATATATATATATAAGACAACAATTTTTAATTTCGTAATGAAGTAAAAAAAATTTTAAGTTACATGGAAATTAATAGTTTGATTAATAATCTATTATTTTTTTATTTGTAAGAAAAAATAGAAATGAAAAGAAAAAAGCATTACATAGTGACTTTACTAGGAAAGCTAACTTCCAAAGGCATCTATCTCTAAGCAAAATCAAACTTAACCCAGGCATCATGCCAATGAAATAAATTATGATAATTAAAAATCTAATTAGCTTCACCATAAATATGACAAATCTGAACATTTTAGTTGCAGTTCAATAGATCTCTAATATGAAAATTTAAAGCATTATAGTATGACTGAGACCAAATATCATCTGTTAACAAATGTATAATGCTTTGGTTAATAATCTATTATTTATTCATGGTATAATTTTTTTAAAATTTAATTGTATGGAATAAACAAGGAAGAAACTTCTATATACTTGTTATTTTTTCTAAGTAAATAGATTTTGGCTTTCATAAACTCTAAATGCTATAAGTTTGCCTAGCCTCAGAAAAAAAAATGCCATAAGTTTGCCTAATAATTTTAAGTATCAACTATGTGATTATGATTATAAGAAATCCCAATAGTCTTATTTTAGTCATATAATTATTAAATAAACCAATAATATTAATTATTAGGTTTTCTTTAAAAAAACCCTAGAAAATAAAACTATTTTTGGACATACTAACTTTAAAATTTTTTTTTTTGCAAAAATAAATACTTTTAAACTTTTAATTTCAAAAATACATCGTTCAAAAGTATATATCTAGCATATTTCTAATAAATTAAAAGTATATTCTACTTTATAAGGTATAGGTTTAGTATACATTTGATAATATTAAAGCATGCAAAAATAAGTTGAGTATTTTTGAAATAAAAAAGGTAGAACAACGTGATGCGTAGTGTAATTTTTCTTTAATTATTCAGCTATGTGGCTTTAAAAATAATAATAATAGGTGCTCTTTTCGTTGAAAAAGAAATAAAAATAGTTTTAGAAAGTATTTATTATTCTAATGTTTATTCTTCAGTCATACGAGTCATGGATTTCTTTAAAATGGCGGCTATAAGAGGCATCTTTTAAATTCAATTGTAATTTTTTTTTATTTTTTAGTGTCATGAATTTAATTACAATATTTTTTTAACAATTATAATAGTTTAAAAATGTTGTAATTAATAAAAGATTTATGTGATTCAAAAGTTTTTTTTATATATTAAAACTAATAATTTAAGTGTATTTTGAAATTATTTGTGCAATAAATAATGCTTCCCTAATATTTAATTTTAAATCTTTCCCTAAAAATAAATATAAATATTTAGCAAGAGTTAATCCGGCAAGCACATGCATAAATATTCTAAAAAAGATCTTTTGTTATTATTTCAATTTTTAAATTTCAGTTCTCAAAAATAATTTTTAAATTTAATTATAATATATATTTTTGAGTGCCATGAATTTGATTGCAATATTTGTTTAATAATTATAATACTTTAAAAATATTGTAATTAATAAAAGAGTTTTGTGACTTAAAAAATAAGTTTTTTTAAATATATTAAAAATTAATAATTTAAATATATTTCGAAATTATTTTATAATAAATTTTAACCATCTTCAATGTTTAATTTGGAATCAACCATTGAGGATAAATATAAATATTCAGTAAGAGTTAACGTGGCAGGCAGGCACTTGCTTAACCAAAGAAAAATGTGAAACAATGTATCTAGTGTTATTATGGAACATGCATAGACCTGAATGGGATCCAAACTTATCACCAACTCCAACACAAAAAGCAATAAAAAAAATTAAATTGTACGTCTGGTGCATACTAATAATATCGGTGATAAAAAGTACGTCAGCCCTCACCTTCGTTCCAAACTTTGAATAAACTTCACATTTTGCTCATATTAAATATTTGAATATTATAAAATCTCATCGATCGAGCCATCTTGTTTAGGCTCGAATGATTAATCAGTACATTATTTCTCATAAATTTATAGCATCTGAATATTTTTTTATACTCTCACGCTCAGCAGAGTTTGTCTCCCATCACCGATAGAATTTGTCTCTCACTACCGATAGAATTTATCTCCCAGCGTCTACAGAACTTGTCTTCCACCAACTTTCAACTATAAATAGAGGTAAAATGCTTCAGGTATGCTATCTCATTCTCTCCTAGCTGCTGATTACATATAATCCTTACTAAACACTGACTTAGGCATCAGAGTATTCTCCACTGAAACCCGAGCATCTTCTTTCTTGCAGGTCCCTCCACGTAGCTGCCAAGCCTAGAAGCACACTTATCGAGCCTTGAGTCTAGAAGTCCACCTTGTCATCAGTGGTGCGGTAAGCGTGGACTGGCTTCCCCGAAAGATGGATAACATGACTCAAATTCCAACTCATTCTAGATCCACCCATCCCCTCACACAGCAAAACCAACACATTCAGCCGCCCTACACCCCACAATGCCCATACATTCTCCAAAATGCTTCATCCGATCACACCTCCGATCCACCAGAGCCAGAAGCCATGGGCCCCTCAACAACCCCAGCTCCAATAGCTGGACCTTCCACAGCAAACCCACTTCAACCCCCTCATGCCCATAATGAACCAGACACCAACACTTCTAGAAGGCCTAACAGAACATACAGCCCAAGACTTAGCTACTAGTATAAGAGATATGATCTCTATTATAAAACACCAGACCGAGCAATGTCAACCCAACTATGAATACCCAGCTATTCACCAAGCCACACCTCAGCCGATTAATCCGCAAACATCACCGAGTTACTATTCTCCGACCGTCTCTAATGAGTTTGACCAACACCTTACGAGAGACGACTCACCCGGACCACAAAACCAAGTCAGGAGGAGACTTTATTCTCCAGAAGACTTTGACTCTGAACTGGAGGTTCGCCCTCCCCAATACCCCACCAGACTAAAGCGCAAAGAAGCCAAAGTATTCAGGGGTGATCTCAATGCCCTCGTTGATGAGAGGATTAAGAAGATGTGCAAAAGAACCATATTACAGTACGATACAATCTTTCGATCTCCATTATCAAAACAAATCCTAACATAAACCTAACCAAACTTCAGACTCAGCCTTATGCAAACTCTTTCCCAAATTTCTGACCGAAAATGCACAAATTTGGTATAAAAGTCTGGAGCCAAACTCCATATTCAATTTTAGGCAGTTTACTGAGCTCTTCATCAATAATTTTATGGTATCTATCGACCCCGGGCGAACCTCGGCAAACCTACTCAAAATTGTCCAAAAGACCAAAGAAAAGCTCCAGCATTATATTGAGATGTTTAATCGAATTGTCAACAAGATCCCTAAGGTAAACTTCGAGTTAGCCATGGAGGAGATGATCCATAATACAAAATGCAAGCAGTTCTCCAACTCTCTGAGTAAGAATCCCCCAGAGAATTTTGTTGACCTAATGGACCGAGCATATAAGTATATCTGCATGGATAAAGTGATCGAATCTAGGAGGAGCTGCGAGCCTCCAGGATGGAGCAGTCGTTGAAAACATCAATCGAGCACAACCGGAGCCAAACAGATTGAATTACTCATAGATCGAACTACTCCAAAGCTTCAAAATCAGGAGGCTCATGGAAAAGTCACAGTTGAAGCACAGCCCGACCATCTGGCCAGCAGCATCCTCAAAGAACTTATGTTGCTGAGGCCCGAGAAAGTCTAACCCGTTAAACGCCTCACCTGCTACCATTTTGCATTAGCTCAGGGATAACACAGAGGTCAATTGGCCTAGGTCGATGAAAGAAGATCCCAACCGAGACCAGAGCCAGTGCTGCAGTTTTCACAAAAGCGTCGGTCATAAGACCAACAACTGCACCGGGTTACAGAAGGAGATTGAAAGGTTAATACAGGCTGGGGAGTTGTAGCAGTTTATAGCAAAGCCCAAGATCCACGGCAGGTCAAAGAATGAGGCCAAACCTTCTTCGCTATATAAGAGGAAAATCCCAACTGGAGTAATAAATGTAATTATAGGCGAAGAGCACTACGATACTGCTGGTGTCTCTGAAAAATGCAAAGCGAGAGAGGTCTTTTCTATGGCCAAAGGTAGCAAAGATGAAACCCTGGTTGTCAGTTTTCGTGCTGAGGAGTCCAATAAAGTGTTCGATCCTCATGTCGATGCCTTGATAGTTGAGGCAGTGATTCAAGACTACCTTGTACAGAGCATTTTGGTTAATATGAGAAGTGCGGTGAACTTGTTCACTCTTGATGCCTACAAGAAGCTCAGTTTATCCCTCAAAGCTCTCAGGCCAGTCTTGGCCCCCCTTATAGGTCTATCTAGAAAGGCAGTGCTAGTAGCAGGATCGGTGACCCTGGACGTTCATTTGGGAGATGACTCGATTGTTCAATATTGTAAGGTATGCTTTATGGCTGTGGATATAAACTTTGCGTATAATGAAATCTTTGGTCCGCCGTTGCTCCTAGGAGTAGATGCTTTGCATCTCCATGAGAAGGTTGATGTTGAAGATTCCAACTCGATCAGGTGTTGTGGTATTAAGGGGAAGCCAACAAGCAGCAAGGAATTCTTATGCAGCGCATCTTAGAGATGCCAACATGGCGTTCCTTTTGAATTCCCTGCAACCATCAAGAGAGTCTCATTCTAGAGCCGAGCTTGGGGATATGTTGAAGGATATAGTTCTTGCAACTGGTAGAACCTTAAAGATTTTGAGTTCCTCAAGCCCTCAACATGAGCTTTCTCTAACTCATGCACTTGAGCAATATGAGGATGTCTTTGCTTGGGCTCCTTTCGATGTCATAGGTATCTCACCCAAACTTATGATGCATGAGTTGCATCTAAATCCTCATGCCACCCCGGTCAAATAGAAGAGTAGAAATTTGGGACTGGAGAAGCAGCTGGCAGCCGAGCAAGAAGTCGAAAAACTTTTGAAAGCAAATTTCATTAGGGAGATCTTATTCCCAGATTGGTTGGCCAATCTGGTCTTTGTGAAGAAGCCTAATGGAAAGTGGAGGATGTGCATAGACTTCACAGATCTCAACCGAGCATGTCCTAAAGATTCTTACCCCCTCTTGAGCATTGATTTGCTAGTAGACTCTACCGCAGGGTATGAAGAGTATAACTTCATTGATGCCTCATCAAGGTACCACCAAATTCTCTTAAAGTTGGAGGACCAGAGAAAAACCTCTTTTGTGACTATTAATGGTACCTATTAATGGACATTTGCTTAAGCTTAAAGCTCACCTCTGAAATTCGGTCTGACCATCTCATGATCCTATCCGATTCTCAACTGGTTGTCAACCAATTGATAGGAAAGTATGAGGCCCGAGATGTTAGCATGACCCGTTACAAGGAACACATAGCAAAACTCCTTTCAGCTATAGAGAGACAAGGTTATTCCTGGGAATTTCGTCAGATAGTATAGGCAAAAAATGAATGAGCTTATAGGCTGGCTAAAGCCTCACCCACCAGAGAAGGAGCACCTGATTATGGAATCCTCACAGAAATCATAGCAAAACCCTGCTATGACGAAGATTCTATCTTGGTTATCGAACCTATGGAAGGATGGCTGCTACTGATCTACAAGTTCCTTGATTCTGGAGAACTCCCAACAGATCCTGTAGAGGCTAGAAAGATAGTCAGAAAATCCAGCCTATATTTGATATACAATGGGATTTTATACAGAATGTCTTTTTCTCACCCTTGGAGCAAGTGTGTGTCTGAAGATGAAGGAGATTATTTACTCAGAGAGATACATGAAGGGATTTATGGAGCACACAAAGCACCCCAAGACTTATCAAAGAAAGCACAAGGATACGTTTGGCCTTCCATGTATAACAATGCCAAAAAACTTGTTCAGAAGTGTGACAAGTGCCAGAGATATGCCAATTTACAGCACTAGCCCACCAATGAACAAAGACCTATCAGAAGTCCATGGCCTTTTGCGTAGTGAGGCATGGACATTTTGGGACCTTTCTCTCAAGCTACAACACAGAGAAAATTCCTCATTGTGGCAGTTAACCATTTTACCAAATGGGTCAAAGCTGAGCCTGCGGCTTTCATCACCCCAGCCTCCATAATTAAGTTCTTTCAGAAGTTGGTAATTACCAGGTTTGGCATCCCTCATGTCCTTATCACTGACAGTGAAAAATAGTTTGACTATAGGCTTTTCAGGAAATACTGCTCCGAGCTTAAAATAGACCTCAGATTTACATCAGTATATCACCCTCAATCGAACTAGAAAATAAAGGTGACAAACCGAACTATAGTGGTAGGGCTGAAAAGGAGGCTCGATGATGCCAAAGACTTATGGACGGAAGAGCTCTATAATGTATTATGGGCATACCGCACCTCACCTAGAACAGCCATAAGAAAATCTCCCTTTGCCTTAGCTAATGGCACCAAGGCTGTGATCATAATTGAGATCGAAATCCCTTCAGGAAGAACCCTTAGCTACTCAGAAGATCAAGACTAGGACATCAAATATAACCTAGACATTCTCGAGTTCAAAAGAGAGCAGGCTGCGATCAAAGCGGAAGCCTTCAAGGCCAGGATTGCCAGTTTTCACAACAAGAGAGTCCAATGCAAGCAATTCAACCAAGACGATCTGGTATTAAGAAGGGCTATTACTACACACGGAGCAGCCGGACCAGGAAAGCTGGGTGCGAACTGGGAAGGCCCGTACGAAATAGCAGAATACTAAAGGGTGGAGCCTACAAGCTTCGGACTATGAACGGAAAAGAAGTGCCAAGAACATGGAATGCTGACAATCTGAAGAAATATTTTCAATAACCATTTCTTGTGTATAATGCTTTGAAAAATGCTCTTGTAGACACTTGCAAGATGAACACAGTAAAGAAAAAAGCTCGGTCATTAACCAAGTGTCCAGAAAAACACACCTCTCGGACTGCAAGTCCTTCTCAGCACTAAAAGTGTTATCATTGCAACGCAAACCATGCAACGTAAAATTGCTTGTCAGACTACAAGTCCTTTTCAGCACTAAACGTGCTATCATTGCACCACAGACCGTGCAACACTCTAACCAAGCATATCCCCGAACTACATGCCATGACTTTGCTTATTCGAAAGAACTCCAATTACACAACTAATCGTGCTATCATTGCACCACAAACCATACAAAAATTTCCAAAGCTCGGACTAAGAACATTTATCGAACTACGAGCTACAATTGCACCCATATGAAAAAGCTCCAATTGCACAATCATCAGCAAACATGAATACTCATTTAAACTTGATGATGTAAATTAAGACACAAGCATCATAAACAATTTCATTCATAATGACAAACTTTTACATAAAGCCCTACAAAAGGCTATACATAAAGCTCTATCTCGAGCACAAAAAAAAAAGGAGAAGCTCTGTATCGAGCAAATAAGAGTCAAAGGTTCGCATCATCTGAAGCAGCATCATCTGGAGCAACATCCCTTGCTACCTCATCATCATATTCTTCTTCAGGCTCGTTAGCTAGCCGTTCAATATCAATGTTGATAATCTAAGATAAATCCATGCTTGGATTCCCTTCCTTGAGTCGCCTTGACACATCTTGCCTGTAGTGATATATACCCTGAGCATACCGAATGTTGCTAGCTTTTCTCTCTAGCTCTAGCTCATCTAGAGTAGCCTTCAGAGTCTCTTGCGTCTCCCGGCGAGCCTCACGCTTGGACTTCAATTCATCCTCGAGCTCGGCTGCCTTTTTGCAGGCCTGCTCAGATTCTTATCGAGCATGATTAAAATTTATTAACACGTTCAGCAAGCCTCGACAGTATCATGGCAAAGTTGTGCAAGCTACAGAGTAAAATTCATTTAGCATAGCAAACACAACAAAGATCAATAAAAAAAAATACCAAACTAACATACCATGGTTGCAGAGACTTGAACCTCCTATGCCAAGCAGTCACATCCATCTTTAAATGCTTTGTCTCTCCTGGGTCATTCCCCGAGAATTATCGATAAAGCCCGTTAAACAAGCTAATCTCTTACAGAGAACTCAAACTTATGAGGACCACCGAGCCTCTCCACCAAAGTATCAGCTAGCCTCATTGGGGTGAACTGGTCAGGCAATATCTCTGTTGAGCTCGCATTCAGCACAACTGGACTTATAGTCCTAGTTTCAAACGTCTTTTCCCCATTGAGAATCTCGATTGGAACCACCAGCTTCCCGTTGTTTTTCTTTTATCCTGTAGAGCATTTTTCCTCACCTCGTGTTCAGCTTCCTACTCTGCCATACGTTTAAGCTCCTTCGACACAGACCCCTTTTCCATTTCTGCACAAAAGCAAAACTTGAGTAAATACACCCGAACATTATTAACTTGAAAACTCAAAGATAAAAATATATCGTCCCGGTCAAAATGATGAGCCTCCCTCACTCCCCCAAAGAAGGGGAAATGCTCTCTCACAAGGTATAGGTTCCTCTTCTCTCTTATAATATCTTGTCTAATCTGGTTATAGAACCTCCATTCTTCAAGATTGAGGTTCTTTGAGTTTATAACCTGACTGTTGCACGAGTTAACCCAGTTAGTTCGACACCCAAATCCCCCCTCATTTTCCACAAAAAAGAATTGATTCTTCTAATTCTTCACAGAGTTCGGTTTCCAAGCGAATAGTCCTCTCCCGGGCCTTCCTTGTAAATAGAAAAAATCCTCATCGGCTTGTAATCGCAGCTTCAAAACCAAAAAGGCACCTAAGACTCATAAGGAAGGATGAATCCCTAGTAGCCCGCATAATCAGCCAGGCGTTTGGGCTTAGTTGCCTCGGGGCTAAATTGTGGAACTCCAAAAACAGAAGAATGAACGGCCTCAGGGAGAGCCTAACCCCGGATCTCAGATCCTCTTCATACAGTATAAGGTGGTCATCAGGAGGGTCATCCATCGCGCACGTATGATCATCAGCACCGCAGACTTAGATAGTATTCGAGATAAGTATCAAATACATATTGAGTACAAGTTGTATGTCCTTGATATTGGGTTTTCAGTTACACATAAGTTTTTGATACTTAGAATGCCTCTATAATTAAGATCTTCAAACTTCTCAAACTACTTTTTCATTTTAACAAATTGAAGTATTCTCTTATTATACCTTATAACCTGTTATTTAAATAAGTTCAAAGCATGATAATATAATTTTCATATAAACTTTAAAAAAAATTAATTTTAGCCTATTTTAAGTTATATATATATATCAATTTTAGCTTTTAATTATAAAATTACTTGCGCAATATTGTGGGAGTTATTAAAAATTATAAAAAATATAATGTAAATTGATTAGATTTTAGTATTAAATTTTATTATTTTTAATCGATTTTTTTAATAAGTATAAATTCTGATGATAAACAATACGAAAGTAATAGTATATCAAAATTTAATATTCTCATATAAAAGAATGATCAAGATTAAAAAAAATAAAAAAGTAGAAAACACAAACATGCTAAAAAATTTAAAAGGAAATTCTATGAAATCAACCCCCAATTTGAAAAAATTAAATTGTATTATTCAAAAATTCTACAACATAAGCCATGGATATATACAAATTTTATAACTAAATATTCTCTATATTTTTAGTGAAAACCATAATAATAGTAAATAACATATTAAATAGATATTCCATTAAAAGAATATTTCTTTATCGTAGCTAGAAATATAAAAATATAAACCAGAACATACATTACGACAATTGTTAGACGGTTGGCTTTACATATCAAAATAATATTTTAATTCCAATATAGCTTCTCTGAAGTACCTAAATGACAAAAAAAATACTTCAAGAGGCAATATAGAGTAGGGTTGGCAGCGGATAGAGTATCTGCAAAAAACATTCTACTTGAATTTGAACCCATTTAATTTTTAAAATATTCGAATCCGTTTAAACTTGATTATAATTATACTCTTATCCATCCCAAATACATTTAATATTATCCATTTAGTACCCGAACCTATTTAATTACCTTTTTAAATATAAAAATATTATAAAATTTAAAATATAAAATATAAATTTTTAATTAAATAATTATAAATAAATATTTAATATTAACATAATTTTATTAAAAATAAATTTATACCATATAATTTTATAATTAAAATAAAATATAATAAATATATAATAAAAATTTTAATAAAATATAATTAATATATAATAGAATTCGGGTAATGGATACCCAATGATCTATATTTAAATTCAATCCAAATTCATAGCGGGTAGCAAAAATACTATCAATATTCACCTAAACCCATTTATTAACTATTTATACCCTGTATAAACAGATCATGACGAATCAGATATCAAAAAGTACTTGATCTGTTGTCACTCCTAATATAGAACATAGTGTTTTGAGTATTCAATATACGAAAAAAAAAAAATAGGTGTATGCAATCAGTATTTGCATGATTTTATTCCTATTAATAACTTTTTATTATCTGATGTAGTAATTGTCTAGTCCTATTAATGACTTTTTATTATTTGATGTAATAATTGTCAATGTAAAAAAAATCCAAAAAAGAAAAATTGGCCAAAAAGATACAATTATATAAAATATGTATGTTGTTCAACTAAGTTAATTCATCATCCCAATATTTACCGAGATAAATTTCTTACAATGGTCACTTATTTTAGCATAAGAGCCACTTTCAATTTAATGAATTGATTTTTGTAAATTGTTTGTCTAAAATTGTAGAAAATTATAATTGCAACTTGGTTATCCATAGACTTTCTAAGAAACCATACTTCATCAATTCTTTTTTTATTTCCACTTGCACAATATTCATTTGTAAATGAAATAAATTTCTTCAAAGCAATGTCAATGACTTATGACTAAAGATTTATGCAATTGACCCTAAACTTTTATTTAAAAGGAATTTTATGGAATAAAGAATGCATTTATATTCTATATTACCTTTATCAAATGGTGGACTAGATTAGATTGTTTTCCTAGTTAGGAGTGCCAAAATAAGTTGGCGGGTTATATTAATATCGAATTAACATATTATGATGATACGATTAATGTCAACACAAATACTACCTATTTATTAATTATGTTGATACGAGCACAGTATGAAAATTAAATGTATTGCACAGATATGATACATATAACACATATAAAATGTTTGCTTAAATAAGTTATTTGTGAGTCATTTAACCCGACACAATCCGTTTAATCCATATAATTTTTTAATTTAAAATAATTTTATATTTTTAAATAATCAATTAAAAAATTATTCATATAATAAAATTATGATTAAAATAATTTTAAAATATAAATATATTAAAAAAATTTTAAAAATATATAAAAAATAAAATATATAACGAGATTAATATGAAATAAATGATGAGTGTGTATTATATTTTAGTATTAAAATTTATTAAGAAAATAAAAAGTTTAAAGAGATAATATATAATTGTCAATATAAATTTTATAATAATTTTTTTTGAAAATTTTTTTTGATTTTCTATTTATTTTTTCTAATATTTTTTCTTTATAAATTACATTCTAAATTAAAAAAAGTTATTTGATATAAAATATAAAATATTAGATTATTTAAATCATGAAAACTATTTAATTTTTAATATTTAATTTAAAAAAATAATTTTTAAAATTCATAAAGAATTAAATTTAAGTTAATAAAATAATTAAAAAAATTAATAATTAGATGAAATTAATAAATTTTAATAAAAATAATTAAAAAAATAAATAAATTATTTATAAATAAATAATAATACATCATATAATAATAAAATTATAATAATATAATAAATATATAGTACTTTTTTATTTTTTAGAGCACATAATAATAAAATAATATATTCTTAAAAAATATAAAAATTATGTTATTTTAATTAAATAAATATAGTAGATTTATATATTAATTTATTATATAATTTATTTAAAATTATATTACAAATAAATTGGATAATTTATAATATTAATTTATTTAAAATTAATATTAATTTATTAATTTAATATATTTTATATATCATATTTGTATGACATGACTGATTTTAATGTTCTTATTCTCTGTAATTTTAGAATAAGCTTCGTGGCAAAATTAGCCAATTTTCAAAAGAAATTGGAAAAAAAAGAAGGTAAAAGTGTATTTAATTAATAAAAATTTAGTAAGTGATAAAAGGTGAAGAGCCAACAAGAGTCAAAAGGAGATTCTTGCAGTCCCATCAGAGATTGCCGCCTCAGAAACAACCGTCTCCTGCTCCTATTATAGTAAAAAAAAAAAAAGATATCATTTTCTCTTTTTAATCCCGACATGATTCCTTTTCCATTTTTCCAATTTTCTTCAACTCATTCTTTCTTTTCCAAGCATAAGTATCAAATTATGATCTCATTGAAAACCGATTGGTTCAAATTTCACAGTTGAAGTGGAAATCTAAAAAAGTAAAATCAAATAGACCAAATATTTGCAATTGAAATGATTTTGATTTCAGGCTTATTTTTCATTAATCTAATGAGACTGTTAAATTTAAATTTATTTAAAAATTTATAACAAGTGACGAAAGTGAGGAGGGGGGTACGAGTGATTCACGGAGTCTATTTCACTTATTTATTATTTTTAATTATTTTTAATTTATATTATAAAATTAATATTAATAATTAAAATTTATTATATTTATATTAAATTATTTAATAATATATTTTATAAATCATATAATTTTACTATTTAAATATTATTTTTTAAATAAAATTTTAAAAAAATATTATGAAATATTTTAATATATTCGATATATTTAATAATTTTTTATATTTTAAGAATAATGATAAATAAATTAAATTTTAAAATAATTATAATTTTTTTAATTAGTAAAAAAATTTATTAATTAAAATTTAATTTTTAAGGTCTCATTATTAATAAATAAATGAGATTTTTTTTATTTATAAATTTTTTAATTATTATATATATATTTTTTATTTATAAATATTTTAATTATTATATGTATGATATGTATTTTTTATCGATATAATACGTATTTAAAAAAAAAGAAAAAGAAGAAAATAATTTTAATTTTATGAAAATAAATTTAATAAAGTTAAATTTTTATAATATTATTTTAAACTATTAACATATAATTTAATAATAAATTAACTAAAATATAAAAATACCTAAAATTAAATATATATATATATATATTCACATGATATAAATGACATCTCTCAATTATTATTAAATTAAAAATAAAAATTAGTTATTGTAATAATTAATTATTTTATTATTATAATATTAAAAAATTATTTTTACTTAATTTTATATTAAATTTATTCATAATAAATTTATATATTAAATATATTTTTTTTTAAATTTTGGTTTTTGTAAATAAATTTTGATTTTGCTACTGAACATGACGCAACTCAGTTTCTAAGACAAAAATCACAAGAAGACTGAGAAAAAGTCAAATGTTTTGATTGCCTTGGAAAAAAAAATTCAAAACGCGTAAAGCATTGTCCTTTTTTTTTTAAAAAAAAAAAGAAAAAAAAAAGCAATTGTCATGTTTAATAAAATTCATAATTGAAGGAAAAAATCATTTGAAGAGTATTTGTTAAAATATTTGGTTTAAGTTATATTTTGGAAAATCCATATAAGTTTTATTATCAATATAATGAATGAATCAATTTTTTTTCTTTTATATAGTTGATTATTTGCCTAATAAGAAGGAAAAATTTTGTTTGACAACAACGTGGTTGAATCGGTCATTTCAAGAAAAAAATTATTAATTAAACCAATTAAATTTATATTTTAATTAATTCAGTTAATTAATAGAATCAAATTGATAGGTTTAATTAATTAACTGAAATAACTAATTTTTTTTAAAATTTTAAAATAAAATTATATTTATAAAAAAATTAATAAAATTAAATAAGTAAATAAATTTTATTATAAAAATAAATAAAATATAACTTTATTTTGTAATAAAAATTTATATTTATAATAAAAATTTATATAATTAAAAAATTAAATGATAAATAATAAATAATTAATTTTTTTAAAATGATTTGGTTAATTAGTTAACCGATCAAACCGAATTAATTAATAATTGATCAAACTAAAAATTAAAATATTCTAAATTTTCAACCGAATCGATCAAATTATACTATTAGTTAGTTAACCGAACTGAATTTTTGGTCGATTAACTAAAATTTAGTCAATTAATCTAATTTTATCCACCCCTACTTTTTAAAAACTAAAAACCACTCATTTCCATGTCATTAATTTTTCTCGATACAAATTTTTTATTTATATAGTATTAAGAGGCTCATAATAAAAGTTTTAATTCTTAAAAGAAAGTAAATTTTTTGCAATACCTATTAAATACATATTTTTTTAAAATATTAAAGATAAAAATATTTTTACTCTTAAATTAATTGGTTTAATATAATATTGATTAAAGTTATTATTTTATTATCTTTTATTATATCTTAACTAAAGAAAAAATTACATTAAAAAATTAAAAGAATTTAATACAAATACAAGTTGTAATTCTAATTATATTTTAATTTATATTCCAACAATTATTGTAACATATAATATCAATGAAATAATTAGTTTTCTCATATTCATATTCATTTCACAATATTTATTTCTCATATGATATGTTTTTTATGAAATTTTTTATTGGTTTTAGTTAAATTTTATTTATTTTTATACATTAAAAGTTTAATTTTATATTTGTTATATAAATTTTAATTTTATATTTGTTTATATAAATTAATTCTTTCAATTTATTTTTATTAAGTTTTAGCTTAATTTTTATTTTTTATATGTTAATGACAAATTTTTATAGTTGTATGTGATGTATTAAATTTATGTGTATTTTAGTATAAATCACACGCAATACGTGTGTTTTTTTTTAATATATATATATATATATATAGAATAAGTATATTTATATAATAAACAAGTTTTAATTTAAAATTATGTAAGAAACAAGTCATAAGTTGATTTAATACGAATAATAAAATAAATATTAAAAAGTTGAGAAAAATAAAAAAACACATATGAATTTAATGTGGTTATGTGAACAAAAGAAACACTCAAAATTTTTAATCCAATATCATAGAATTATAAGTTATACTATGAGTCTAAAATAAAAAATGTAAAAACTGTCACATTATTAAACGGCTACATTTTGAGACAATAAACAAAGTATATTTGATTTGAAGATTAAAAAATACAAATCTTACACTAAAAGAACTTTTAAATTATTTTATCAAAAAAAAAAAAAATAAATCTTGTCCAATAAATTTTCCAAAACAAAAATAAATCGAAAAAGTTAACTTAATGACCATTAAATTCTAAATTAAAATTTCTATTACAATTTCTTCTATTAATGTATAAAAAAAACTTAAAAAATTTTATCGACTTATATTCACGTTCTTTATTAAATAATTAACTAATGAGATTTTGATCTGGAAGGCCTAATGGTTCAATTTAATGAAAATAATAATAATAACTCAATGAGGCATTAACCTGAAGTTGTGGAGCTAATTATTGACAAATTGCTATTTAAATCAATTTTTTTTTTAAATTTTATCTTAATTAACACATTAATAGGTAGAAACTTGATTTTCTAGAGGGACATAATGTTTGATAATTTTGCATATTCCAGAAATCAACATCATGGACCCAAAAAAAAACAAATTTGTTGGCTGAAAAATGAGAAACTTTGACTCTTTGAGAGGGAAATTAAATTAGGGGTTGGAGAGTTCAAAATTCAAATAGCAAGTCAACAACAAAGGGTTGCGGGTAAAAGAAGAACGGTAACTAGTCTTCGCACATGATTTATTGGTCCACTTGGTCTTCTCCTTCCCATCATTCATTACGCACAAATTATTTTTAAAATACCCCACCCTAAAATACAATTAATATATAATATTTTATATATATCAAAATACAGTCTATTAATAGATATATATATATATATATATTTTAAAATAATTAGCTTATAATTAATTTTCCTTTCCTTTGTACTTAAAAATATAATGTTTCTTATGTTAGAATTAATTTTATATTGTTAAAATTAATTTTAAGTGTGAGCTAAATATATTTAAATATTAAATGTGTATTGCAGTCAAATTAAGATAGTCAAATTAAAGTTTTGATCAAATTAAGATTGTTGACTATTGAGGTGTCCTACTCATAATAAGATTATAAGTGTAGAGACCATTAAGTAATTTCTATTTTGTTGAAGGACCAAAATAGAAATTAATCAATTTATTCAGTTATAAATAAGGGGTCATGGTCTCCGGGAGAATATAACAACTTTTAGAGAACATTACGTTCCTTCAGTAATGCTTTCGCATAATCTAAAATGTGTATCCCCTGGAAGGCGACAAACCCCAGAATTATTTTCAGCATCAACATACGATAATGTCATGTACGTAATTCTGCCCTTTGCAATTTAATTTGAATAATCTAGTAATTTATGCATGTTTTAAGTTTTAGGGGAATTAAGTTTTCTTCCCCTTTCAAATGGTATTAGAGCCCTGTGCTAGGTTGCTAGATTTTCCGATTAAATTGCGGTATTGATTATTGTTTTGATTCTAGAAAATTAATTCAGTGATTGTAATTTTCTAGAATTAATTTACAATCGAATTTTGTAATCTGAAATCAATTTTAGTTTTTGATAATTATTATGTTTTCATCCATGTGGATAATAAATCGGCCCAAAGGAAGGTTTAATATTTGACAAGATTAAATTGTTAATATTTGATTGCTACATTGATATGCCAATTACAATTAATGTTTTATATCCAAAGATGAGAATATTAATATTGTGCCGGTATCTTGTTTCCATTATTTGAACTCTATTATTGTTTGTTTCATTTATTTTGTGGATAGTGAGCTTATGTTAATTTTTTGTCACTTTTTATGATGTCAGCTAGCATGCCGTATAATCCTAACACCGTCCCTATGCTTGAGGGGTTAAACTTTGGTTCATGAAAATCAAGCATCATGATTTATGTGGGTTGTATGGACTTAGACCTTGCGTTCAGGATGGACGAACTTGCTCCTCTTACTGAAGTGAGCACAGATGCTCAGAGGGTTCAGTATGAGAAGTGGGAGCGTTCTAACCACTTAGGTCTTATGATCATGCAGCAGGGAATCCCAGAACATGTTCGAGGAGCCATTTTTGCTGAAGAAAGTAATGCTAAAAACTTCTTGCTGAGCTGGAGAAAGTCTATGTCAAAAATGACAAGGCCAAAGTGGGGACGCTTTTAGCAAAACTCACCTCCATAAGGTATGCTGGCAATGGTAGTGTTCGGGAGCATATACTGAGCATGTTCCAAATAGCCAAGAGGCTAAAGGTCTTGGATTTGGTTTTACCAGATGACCTGTTAGTCCATATTGCTTTGAATTCTCTTCCACCACAGTATGGGCAGATCAGGACTTCATATAACTGCCAACCGAGCAAATGGGCTCTTAACGAGCTCATTGCTCATTGTGTGGATGAGGAGGAAAAGTTGTTGGCTACTAAGAGGGAGAGTGCTCATCTGGTCTCTTCAGTAGATAAGGGCAAGAACAAGAAAAGAAAGAAGACTGCTGAGAATGAGACTGCTGATAAAAGTCCTGTGCAAAAGAAGAATGAGAAATTAAAATGCTTCTTTTGCAGCAAGTCTGGACACTTAAAGAAGGACTGTCCTAAATAAGCCACATGGCTTGTCAAGAAGGATAAGTACTTTGTTTTAGTCTGTTATGAAGTTAATTTAACTTCAGCTCCTAGAAACACTTATTGGATGGATTATGGTGCTACCGCTCACATAAGTATTTCATTGCAGGGTTGCCTGAGCTACCGAAAGCCAACTGACGGCGAAATATACGTCTATGTAGGAAATGGTGATCCGGTGGAAGTGGAGGCAATTGGGCATATTAGATTGTGTTTAAGAACTGGATGTTTTTTGAATCTTGTAGATACTTTTGTTATTCCGACATTTAGACGGAATTTAATTTCTGTTTCTTATTTGGACAAATCTGGTTTTACTTGTTCATTTAGAGACAGATCATTTACTTTATCTATGGATTCAAAAATTTTTGGTACTGGCTTCTTAAATGCATGTGATAATCTATATATGTTGGATATTAATGATTCTTATAATGAAACCCTACAGGTTAGTACTATAGGTACCAAAAGGAAGCGAAATATAGATAATTCAGCTGAACTTTGGCACAGACGTTTGGGTCACATATCCAAATCTAGAATAGAACGTCTTGTGTCAGATGGTATCCTAAACACACTTGATTACACAGATTTGGACTCCTGTGTTGAGTGTATTAAAGGCAAACAGACTAAATAAAAGAGACTAGGTGCCAACAGATCATCAAACGTCTTAAAATTGATACATACGGACATCTGTGGTCCATTCCCTATAGCAAAAAGGAATGGCCAAAGATACTTCATATCATTTATAGACGATTACTCACGTTATGGATACCTATATCTCATTAATGAAAAATCTGAGTCTCTGGACTTTTTCAAATCTTATAAGGCCGAAGTTGAAAACCAACTCGGAAAGAAGATTAAATATGTTAGATCTGACCGTGGAGGTGAGTACTATGGCAGATATGACAGTTCTGGTGAACAACGTCCTGGACCATTTGCTATTTTCCTGCAGGACTGTGGTATAGTTCCTCAATACACCATGCCTGGTACACCCAGTATGAATGGTGTATCTGAGAGGCGTAACAGGACTCTTATGGATATGGTAAGGAGTATGATTAGTCATTCTTCCTTGCCTGAGTCTTTGTGGGGAGAAGCATTGAAAACATCAGCTTATCTTCTTAACAGAGTACCAACTAAAGCAGCTACAAAAATACCTTATGAGCTTTGGACTGGACGCAAGCCCAGTCTAAAGCACCTTCATGTTTGGGGATGTCCTGCTGAGGCTAGGCCTTATAGGCCTAATGAGACAAAATTGGACTCTAAAACTGCTAGTAGCTACGTTGTTGGTTATTCTGAGCTATCTCGGGGTTTTAAGTTTTATAATCATACTTCTAAATCTATTTTTGAGACGGGAATTGCAAAATTCTTTGAGGATGTTGAGTTTGGGGGGAGAAGTAAGGTTAGAAACATTGTCTTTGAGGAGGGATCGAGTCAGGAACACTCAGTGTCGATTCCTATCATTGGTCCTAGCAGTGTTCTGGTTCCTACGCCTGTCACTGTTCCAGAAGCACATCAAGTTCCAATACAAGATAATGTTGAACAACTTCCTCATCAGGATGAAGAAGTCATTCTTCCTCAAGGACAAGCTCGACAACCTTAAGAATTTGAGCCAGAACTTGTGCCTTTAAGGAGGTCTACTAGAGAAAGAAGAAATGCTATTTCAGATGATTATGTAGTATATCTTCAGGAACATGAGGACACTGTAGACATGGTAGAAGATGATCCAATCAGCTTTCATCATGTCATGCAGGATCCTAACTCTCACAAGTGGATTGAGGTAATGGGTGAAGAATATAAATCTATGCAAGACAATCAAGTTTGGGATCTTATCCCGTTACCTGAAGGAAAGAAAACTATTGGTTGCAAATGGATATTTAAGACCAAGAGGGATTCTAATGGTAATGTGGAAAGATATAAGGCTCGTCTTGTAGCTAAAGGCTTCACTTAGAAAGAAGGGATTGACTATAAAGAGACCTTCTCTTCGGTATCATCGAAGGACTCTTTTAAGACAATCATGACTCTAGTTGCACATTTTGATCTTGAGTTACATCAAATGGATGTGAAGACTGCGTTTCTCAATGAAGACAATGATGAAACCATCTATATGGTGCAGCTAGAAAACTTTGTGTCTGGAGACCCAAAGTGACTGGTATGCAGATTAAAGAAATCCATTTATGGACTCAAGCAAGCTTCTCATCAGTGGTACTTCAAGTTCCATGAAGTAGTTGTCTCTTTCGGTTTTGAGGCAAATGCTGTGGAAGATTGTGTGTATCACAAGTTCAGTGAGGGTAGGTTTATCTTTTTGGTCTTATATGTGGATGACATATTGCTTGCTACTAACTGTAAGGACTTGCTGCACGAGACCAAAGTCTTTCTCTCAAAACACTTTGAGATGAAAGATTTAGGTGAAGCTTCTTTTGTATTAGGGATTCAAATACATCGAGACCGTACTCGAGATATTCTTGGATTATCACAAAAGGGCTATATTGAGAAAGTGCTCAAGAGATTTAGTATGCACAACAGTAGACCAATTGATACCCCAGTTGCTAAAGGAGATAAATTCAGTCTTGATCAGTGTCCAAATGATGAACTTGAGATTCAGGAGATGCAGAAGATTCCTTATGCGTCAGCAGTTGGGAGTCTGATGTATGCTCAAGTTTGCACTCGTCCAGATATTTCATTCATAGTTGGCATGTTAGGGCGATATCTCAGCAATCCAGGAATGGATCATTGGAAAGCAACCAAAAGAGTCTTGATATATCTTCAGAGAACGAAGGGACATATGCTCACATACAAGAGATCAGATCAGCTTGAGATCATTGAGTATACTGATTCTGATTTCACAGGATGCCAAGATAGTCGAAAATCCACTTCAGGCTACATATATCTCTTGGCTGGTGGTGCTATTTCTTGGAAGAGTGTGAAACAAATTCTAGTAGTTACCTCCACCATGGAAGCAGAATTTGTAGCAAGCCATGAGGCATCTAATAAGGCAATCTGGCTGAGGAACTTTGTCACAGGGCTGCGCATTGTGAGTGGCATTGAAAGGCCATTAAAGTTATACTGTGATAATAACTCAGCAGTTTTATTCTCCAACAACAACAGAAGCTCTTCTCGATCGAGACACATTGGGATAAAGTTTCTGACTGTGAGGGAGAGAGTACAGAGTGGACAGATATCCATAGAGCATATTGGAACGAACTCCATGATTGCGGATTCGCTCATTAAGGCAGTGATACCGAAGGTTTTTCATGAGCACACTACTCATATGGGTGTCACATTATTTGAAACTGATTAGTTTCAGTGGGAGTTTATTCATTATGGTTACATTATATTTGTGTATGCTCTGTTTTGTAATGGATATATTTTGTTATGTACACTCAGTTTCTGCAGAAAATAAAATATTTATTTTGTTACACTCGGTATTATTATTGATTGATCTCACTAAAGTGTGACCAGTTGGAAATAGGCATGATTAGATCACATTACATGTAGTTTCCATGCTACACTCATATTATTGATCTATGTCATTTGAGAGTATTGGTAATGTGATTGATGGTGGTTTGAGTCACGATGAATGTGGCGACTGGCCCTTCAGTCCTTTATCGATATAATCAATGGACGAGATTGTTTGAGGCACCTTCAGTATGACTGCTTTTATGAGCTCATTAAGGTATATACATTTATATTTAATATATGTTAGCCCAAGTGGGAGATTGTTAGAATTAATTTTATATTGTTAAAATTAATCCTAAGTGTGGGCTAAATATATTTAAATATTAAATGTGTATTGCAGTCAAATTAAGATAGTCAAATTAAAGTTTTGATCAAATTAGGATTATTGACTATTGAGGTGTCCTACTCGTAATAGGATTATAAGTGTAGAGACCATTAAGTAATTTCTATTTTGTTGAATTACCAAAATATAAATTAATCAATTTATTCAGTTATAAATAAGGGGTCGTGGTTTCCGGGGGAATATAACAACTTTTAGAGAACATTACGTTCCTTCAGTAGTGCTTCCGCATAACCTAAAGTGTGTATCCCCTGGAAGGCGACAAACCCCAGAATCGTCTTCAGCATCAATATACGATGATGTCAGGTACGCAATTCTGCCCTTTGCAATTTAAATTGAATAATCTAGTGATCTATGCATGTTTTAAGTTTTAGGGGAATTAAGTTTTCTCTCCCTTTCATCTTAAATATGATTTATGATAAATTAAAATTTTAAAAATAAATTATCACTTATTATTATTATTATGAATATATAACTATATATTACTCTCAATGGAATGGAAGGATAGTCCAAGTAAAACTATTTTTATCCTCTTATTTTAAGATGCCCTAGAGGTATATATAGATCTATTAAGGAATAAAGTTATGCGTATGCCATATGCTAAATTAATTTCTAATAATATGATGAATTTTTTAAAAAAAATAAATTTTCATTTTATTATTATATATTTGTATCTATATTGTGCGAGTAAATGATGTTTCTTAGTTAAGAGTCGTGTGTAATATTATCTTATTTTATTTATTTTTAAATATTGAAGTCAAGATCTTAATTGTGGGGCACGCAAGAATACTCTTTTGATCATAAAATAAGATTTCATTAATAATAAACACCAACTACTACAGCACAAGGGATCAGAGATGGAGGCCGGATAAAAAAATAGAGTGTCTAACCAAGATAAATAATTATAAAAAAATAATTAATTATAATCTCTAAATTAACCAGCTAACATAAATAATTATAAAAAAAACACATATGAATTTAATTATAATTAATTATAATCAATATAAAACTAATATCAAATCTTAATTAAAGAAAAATCAAGTTATTAAAAAAGTAAATAAAATAAAAAAAAACTAAAAAAAAAATCACTTATATTGTAGAATTATAATCTTAAGTCTCAGTCATAATTAATAGAATTGCTCAATTTTTAGTTTGTGAGAATAGATAGTAGAGTGAAAAAAATAATAAAATTATCCTATAAACTTTTTCCTTTTTTTTTATAAAATAAAATTTTAATTTTCAACTAATATATATTTAATTTTGGTTTAAGTAAATATATTTAGATTTGGACCAAATTTATATGAAAAGTATTTATTTAATGGGAAAAACCTATTTTTAAATTTTTATAATATATATTATATAAAATAAAATATGTATATATAAAATATATATTATATATATAAACAATATACACTTTACAATACATCTAATAAAATAAAAAAAATATAAAAACAATATACACTTTACAATACATCTAATAAAATAAAAAATATATATAAAAACAATATACACTTTACAATACATCTAATTAAATAAAAAAAATATATAAAAACAATATATACTTTACAATACATCTAATAAAATAAATATATATATATAAACAATATATACTTTACAATACATCTAATAAAATTAAAAAATATATATTTTATAATATTATATATAATAAAGTGGGCGGGGCTAGGGCCCCTCCGATCGATAAAGTGGCTCCGTCCATGCAAAGAATACATACTGTCCATAAATAGAGCAGATTATAGTCTTTCACAAAATATAATAAACTTTAACAGATGATTGCAGCAACTACAAAAAAAAAAAGCTTAACACAGATGCCAAATACAGCAACTTTCCCATTACAAAATAAATATGAAGATTTTATTATTCCATATTCAAAAAAAAAATCAGAATGATTTACAATAGTACCACGCAAGAGTACTCTCAATAGCATATTTATATTATGCATATGATCTCATCCACAAAGCATATTTTAAATTTTTTAAAATTATTTTTCTAATAAATTTTGGTTTTATGAGAACTTAAACTCAATAAGTCATAACTTTGCAAATAATTTCAATACGAAGGTACTAAGGTTCATGAATCAATATTTTAAAATTTTAATATATGTAGTATATGATAGACAAAATATTTTTTATTCATTAAGAACTAAGGAAAAGTCTATTTGGGTGTTCATTATTTGTCCCAAATTCCTCATATTAGTTTTGATTTGAGTTTTAAGATTAAAAAAAAATGTTACATATCTAGGTACAGCTGCTCTCTAATTCAAGATCAAGGTTCAAATCTTAAGTTAATCACAAAAGAGATGATTTTAGAGTACTTATTTAGATTAATAATTGAAAGTTGTAAGTTATTATCTTCGTTTCATTTTAAGTATTGTGTAAGAATGATATGCACAGACTAAAAAAATAATTATCTATTATAAATTTTATAAAAAAATTATTATAATATACCTAAATACCCTTTCTCATCTTTCTCACTTCAATTATCTTTTTTATTAATTAATAGGGGCAATGTTAAAACTTTTTAATTAATGCTCTATTAAATTATTAAAAGTGACACTTGAAGTGAAAAAAAAAAATTTTACCTGACACTTAAAATGAAACGGAAGAGTAATATTTAAAAATTTTCAATTAATTTTGCATTAATGTTCAATAAATATAATATTCTAACTGTTAATTTATTAGTTGGTGATAATTATTCCAGAGCTAAACAAGTCTTTAATTGTGTATTGATGTTGGAATTAAGGTCTCTTTTATTAGGAGATATATGAATATAATTGTTCATTTATTTGTTTGATTTTAGAGTGAAAAAGTTTGTTTGTCCTCTCTCTCTTATTTATCCTTTATTTTGTTGAGGAAAATGAATAAAAAACAAGGGAATAGAAATTTTATGTTCTTCATTTCCTTTGTTTGGATGACAATAAAAGAAAGAAAACAGGAAAAAAGAATGGAAATAATTATTTTTCCATCAATTTGAAGAGAGAAATTAAAAAATAAAAAAAACTATAATCTAGGAAGTTAGTAGTTACTAAAGATATTCTCTTATTTTTTTTAAAAAAATCTAATTCTAATTAAGAAGATTTACATTTTATTATTTTTAATGCAAAATAAATTTTTATTAATAAATTAAAAAACATATCTATTAACTAATGAAATTACTGATTTTTTTTCACTTATTTAATGTAAACAGTATATAATGATAATATGTATTAGGCAATATAATTTTCAATAGAACATTCATTTCATTTATCATACATAAAAATATATTTAATCACCTTCCACGTGAAAAATATATATTTATTTAAAAAGTATAAATATTCTCTATTATAAAAAGATAAACTTTTATTTGAAAATAATGTATAATCTTCAAAAAATAAAAGATAAAATTTTATAATAAAAACTTAAATTACACTTAATTTTATTCTAAAAGATAAAAAAATAAAAAAAAATAAATATTAAATTTCATATCGATATTAATTTAAAAATTATTTTGAGAATAAATCATAAAATAAAAATTTATAAATTAAAAAAAATAATATAAAAATTAAATAATAAATTAAAAAAACAACGGCCGGCATCGCCAGCAGCCCATTGCTATTAACTGGAGTAAACCTGCTATGGGCTACAAACTTAATGTAGACGCCTCTCATGCCCACTCCGTCTCTGCTGGCGGTGCAATTGTTCGAGATGCCCGTGGTGACATGGTTGCGGCCTGCTATTTTCCTATCCAAGCCAATTGTCCATACCAGGCAGAGCTTAAAGCTTTGGATTGGAGCCTTTCCTGGTGCAGCTCGAAACAACTCCTTATCTCGGTTGTGGAGGTTGATTCCTTGGCTCTGGTTCAACAAATTCAACCTGGTTGCAGTCATGCTCCCTGGAATATTATGAAATTAAGAGCCCAACTTCATGCATCCTCCATTCAAGTTGTTCATGCTATGAGAGAAAGTAACATGGTGGCACATTATCTCGCCAAGTTTGGTCGCCTTCTCGGTCAGTCCTGCTTCTATAACTCTATGCGTGATCTTCCTAAATATATTGCTGGTTTGATTAGGCTAGATAGGGAAGAGGTACCTAACATTAGATTTTAGCTTTGTATGCTTGTTCATTTTCCTTTATTTTGCTTTCTTTCTCTTGGTCATTGGTGTATTTGAACATTTATTGGGGGTTTTTAAGTCCCCTTATTAATAAAAATCTAGGTGGTACCGTCCACCTTTAATTAAAAAAAAAAATTAAAAAAACAAACACAATTATCTAATGTAAATAAACTAACACAATATCACTCTCAAATTAAAAAAATGAGGAAAAAGAATTATCATGTTAACATTTAGAAAATTTATATGAGATGGAAAAAGAATTATCAAACCATAAAAAAAGGAGTTTCAGTCCACTTTAATATTTTTCACTAAATAAGTTATTATTATTATTATCATACTTTTTATTATTGTGTTTTAAATTCAAAGCAATAAAATGAATGGAGTATGCTTTTTGAGTCTTTTTTTTCCTATTTTAAAAATAAAAGTACCCAGTCAACTGCATGATCATACCAATTTGATTGGATAAAATTCGAATAGTTCCAATAGTGAGCAGACTCAGCTGAGCCAAATTTATATATTATAATATTCGAATTGTGTTGCTCGAGGGATTAATTAAGCATTAATTTTTTTTAATAATTTTAAATATATTTTATATTACATATAATAATTTACTAATTTGATGTCCAACTCTAATGCTTTTTTTTTTAATTTCAATTTAAAAACTACTCCCTCCGCATCATTTATATAGAAAAAAATTTTTTTTGGTGTATCTTTTATATAAAAAATATGTCATTTTAGGTAAATTTTGGGGAGTGGAATGAAACAAAATATCATTTACACCATTGCCTTAAAAGTAAATTTTGAGAAATATTTTTTTAAGGGTATTTAAGTAAATAGAGATGAAAAAAATGAAATTTTCTTAATTTTCGTGTCTATTTTACTTTTTCTATGTAAATGATACGGAGGGAGTAATAAATAAACTAATTTAATTTCTAATGTCAATTAACTCTAGTTTGAACTTTCAAAATGAAAATTTTGATTAAATTTAATTGAATTTTAAATCTCAAGTGTTTTAAATTTTAATCGACTTGAGTTCAAAACTAACATTATTTTAAATGGACTCAACTCAATTACCCTAATATCAATTATCGTGTATAAAATTAAAAATTACTTTGCTTGCACTAAATTTCAATCAATAATATGGCTGATCAAAAAATTTAATTACACCAAAAATTGAATTGAAATATAAACAAAATTTATGATTTGCTGAACTTACAGTTTGACATTAAATTTTTAATTTTTAATATTTTAGATTTAAATTTTTATTCTTAAAAAAATCATTAGTTTGATATAAAATGTATATTTATATGTGCTGAATGTACATGCATATACTGTATATTTATATGTATAATTATGAATATATATATTTAATTATATATAAAAATGTATATAATTTATAAATTAGATATATAAATTATAAATTATATATATAGTTCTATATAATAAATTATAAATTATATATATTAACTTATTTTAATAGGTTATATGTTGATATAAAATATGAATTTTATATGTTAATTGTATGTTCATATTAAGATTTATTATTCTAATGAGTTATTTATATTTAAAATTTTTTAATTACGTATATAAAATTTATAAAATTTTAGATTTTTTTTATATACATAGTATAACAGTTAAAATTTGATAAATAATGTAAAAATTTAATGAATAAATTCTTTTTATAAGAAATGATAAAATAAACATGAATTCTCTTATAGCAAGGTGTTGGTATCTATCTTGCTCAGTGTGCCCCCCTTTTCGTTCGAGTGCCCGCCCGGCTCAATGGGCTGCTGGCTAATAATAGTCCTTTTTTTTTAAAATATAAAAACTTATGTAAAAGAATTCAAAAATGAATTTGAAAATTCTAGGAGAGTGAAATTTAGATTGGAGAGAGAGAGAGAGAGAGAGAGAGAGAGAGAAGTAATAAAAATACGTGTGGGATGCGCGTCAACAATGTTGAAATTTTTGTCAATTTTTTTATTTATTACATAAAACAAAGGGAAAGAGCCAAAGTTTGAGATTCTCTTGAGAGGGATAAGGTTACTCACCACCGCTTTCCCTTGCTCTTCTCCATCCTCTTTTTGTTCTTTATTTTTCATTTTTTTTATCCTTTTTGTTTTCCTTTTTTATTAATTCTTTTTTGGTGGCTCCCAAGTAATTGAATTTTTTTTTGAGAATTACTTTTTATTTTTATGTAAAATGTATTTTTTCATATATTTTTTATTATCTAATAAATATTAAGGGGCTATTTATTAGTGAAAAATAATTTTTTAGAAAATTTTAAAAATAAAAAATAGAATTCATTATTTAGTTAGATTTTTTTTTATTTTTAGAATATTAATAGAAATATTGTTATTTTTCATTATTTATTTTATAAATTTGATTGAATTTCAAACATTGTTGCAACAAAGATTAATTTCAGTAGACCGTCTAAGGTATTGATTTTAATTTTTATCTTTCGAAGGATAATAACATTGCTAATATACAATTTTTCGTTTTTAAAGGAGTAACGTACACGTAATAATAATAATATATACTATTAAATGAGAGCGCATTAATTTTGACCCTGACCCCACTGTGTTTGGTCCCCAAACTAAACCAACCAATGGTGAACACTGAACACGATATTTGCCAGATGGCACTTTAAAGCCACGTGGATAATTGCCCTCTAATTTTTATTTTTTTAAATTTTATTTTATTTTCAAAAAATTTCCAAATTATTAAAAAAATAAAAATAAATAAAAAAAGAGCCAATTAAACTCGCCCTCTGTAAATAGTAGCAGAATCTGAACGGCAAAAAAGAATGCTGCAACTAACTAATCTTTGACGTGGCAAAATCACTTCCGTTTATGGCAAAAGGCGCATTACAAATAACATTGAAGCTTCGTCCTCCTTTCCTCTCTAAAATCTCATCACAATACTAATACTTTCTTAAATTACTCAATGGCGATATTTTATCTAAAGCTTCTCGCAATGCAATTTATCGCCACTCGAAGAGGTTTCGACTGGGTCGGAGAAGCCTCGGGATAGAAACACCCGAGCCCGAATTAAGGGTCCCGCCTCCAGCCACGCGGCAACTCGACGCAGGGAATCTCACGTTACTCATTTAATTTTCCTTTTTTTTTTTTTTTTTTCTCTCTTTCACAAAAGAAATAAAGAAATAAATAAAAAAACGAGAAATTGAAAAAGATATATGTGTAAAGACCCAGAACTGGACCCACAAAGCCCAATTAGCTTCCCTCATCTTCCCCTATATAAAGAAGCTTCACCGTTCATGCAATTCTCGCCAAGTTTCGCCTTCGTTAACGTCTACTTTGTAGATAAACTACCAAACCCCAGCACTCTCTCTTTTTCCTTGTTGTCTATAATTTTCTCTCATTTTCTTTCGTTTTCCAGCAAAATTTCTCTTTTTCTCTCATTTTTATTTTCCTTCTAGTTTCTACTGTAGATCTGCATCGTACTGGCTTATTTCGGTGCATAGATTTTGTTTGAATTTTCCAAATTTGAAGGTTTTGAAATTGTTTGATTTGGTGAAATATTTCTTCTGATTGGTCGGAGTGGGGATTGGAGAGAAGAGTAGGGTAGAGAGAGGGGGTTGGTCCGGTTTCAATAGATCCTTATCTGCTTCTTTTGAGGGGGTAGCCGGGGCCTCGGCCTCGGCGGGTTTTAAAGCCCCCAACTTCACAGACTATAAAAAAATAACCCCAAGTTTTCTTTTTTAACCCTTTTAACCACACACAGATCGTCGCGGAAGAGGATGCCGGCCCTGGCTTTTTGTGTAGATGCTGCCCTTGCGCCTCCCGGCTACGCTTTTCATGCCGGGGATAGCTCCCTTCCGTCGTCGGTCCTGTTTTCCGGCGTACCTCCGGCACCCACAACCGCCGCCACCGCTTCTTCCATTGAAAACCCTCCTTCCCCTCATTGGTCGCCTTCCCTCTCATCCGCTCTCTATAAGATCGACCTTTGGGGTGCTCCTTACTTTTCTGTGAACTCCTCCGGCGATATCTCCATCCGCCCTTATGGGATGGATACTCTGGCCCACCAGGAAATCGATCTCATGAAAGTGGTTAAGAAAGTTTCGGATCCGAAATCCAAGGGCGGACTTGGCTTGCAGCTGCCTCTTATAGTTCGCTTGCCTGATGTGCTAAAAAACAGGCTTGAATCCCTGCAATCTGCTTTCAATTTTGCAATCCAATCCCAGGGCTATGAGGCTCATTACCAAGGTGTTTTTCCGGTGAAATGTAACCAGGACCGTTTTGTTGTTGAGGACATTGTGAGATTCGGATCTCCATTCCGGTTCGGTTTGGAGGCTGGGTCTAAACCAGAGCTTCTTTTGGCCATGAGTTGTCTTTGTAAGGGAAATCCTGATGCTCTCCTTGTTTGTAATGGTTTCAAAGATGCAGAATACATTTCTCTAGCGTTGCTCGCTAGAAAACTGGCGCTGAACACAGTGATTGTACTTGAACAAGAGGAAGAGCTCGATTTGGTTATTGAATTGAGCAAAAAATTAAATGTCAGGCCCGTGATTGGTGTTCGAGCCAAGCTGAGAACCAAACATTCTGGCCATTTCGGGTCCACTTCAGGCGAGAAGGGGAAATTCGGGTTAACCACAATCCAGATTTTAGGGGTTGTGAGGAAGCTTGAGGAGGCAGGAATGCTTGATTGCCTCCAGTTACTGCATTTCCATATAGGATCTCAGATTCCATCCACTGCCTTACTTGCTGATGGTGTAGGTGAGGCTGCGCAGATCTACTGCGAGTTAGTCCGTTTGGGTGCTCAAATGAATGTGATTGATATTGGAGGCGGTTTGGGAATTGATTATGATGGATCCAAATCGGGTGATTCGGATCTATCTGTTGCTTATGGGCTCGAAGAATATGCTTTGGCTGTTGTTCAAGCTGTTAAGTATGTTTGTGACCGCAAGAACATTAAACACCCAGTGATTTGCAGTGAGAGTGGCCGAGCTATTGTTTCTCATCACTCCATTTTGATTTTTGAAGCTGTCTCGGCAAGCATGTCTAGTGCGGCCGCTTCTATGACTTCCGCTGGGTTTCAGTATTTTATGGATGGTCTTACGGAGGATGCGGTTTCTGATTATAGAAACTTAACTTCTGCAGCTGGGAGAGGTGAGTACGATACCTGCTTGCTCTACACTGACCAATTGAAACAAAGATGCGTTGATCAGTTCAAAGAAGGTAGTATCGGTATGGAGCAATTGGCTGCTGTCGATGGTTTATGTGAATTGGTTGGTAAAGCAATTGGATTATCGGAACCGGTTCGCACATATCATGTTAATCTATCAGTGTTTACTTCAATTCCTGATTTCTGGGGTATTGGGCAGTTGTTTCCTATTGTGCCCATTCATCGATTAGAGGAGAGGCCAGCGGTGACAGGTATTTTATCCGATTTAACGTGTGACAGTGATGGAAAAATTGACAAGTTCATAGGCGGGGAATCTAGCCTGCCGCTGCATGAGATGAAAGGTGGTGGAGGGTATTACCTGGGGATGTTTTTGGGCGGGGCTTACGAGGAGGCGCTCGGTGGAGTTCACAACCTGTTCGGTGGACCAAGTGTTGTTCGGGTTTCGCAGAGTGATGGACCTCATAGCTTTGCGGTGACTCGGGCGGTACCTGGGCCGTCATGTGGTGAGGTCCTCCGGGTTATGCAGCATGAGCCTGAGGTTATGTTTGAGACACTCAAGCACCGCGCTGAAGAATATTGCCACCATGATGAAGACAGTGATGATGGTGATAGTGATCATAACATGGGCGATGGTTATTTAACTAGTAGCCTTGCTCGATCTTTCCACAACATGCCATATCTGGTAGCGTCCTGTTCATTGACCGCTCTGAATAGTGGTGGGTTCTATTACTGCAATGAAGATGCTGCTGATTCTGCCGCTGGGGATGAAGACCAGTGGTCCTATTGCTGTGCTTGAGATTTGGCATTAGCATTCCCTCCCAACTTTGTTACATAATAAGATGTTGGCTGGTTGGTTTGTGTGTGCTAGAGGTCGTTGTCTTTGCTTAACTTTTTTTTTTTTTAAAACTGTTATGTTTATTCTTCATTTCCATATCCATTTTTATCTGGTCCATATGAGCAAAAGATGCAAGATGCAGTATGAATATTTTGCATTTTGTCATGAAAGAGGGAATTGCTGAAACCGAATAATTCTTCTCACCTTTTGTAAATTCGGAATCTGTTTCCCTCTTTGTTTATCTGTCCCTTTTTTTAGTAGATTTTCAATAGTTTTTTAGTTTACTATTGTTCTTTTTCTCTGAGCATATTCTTTTTCAGTTAATTATGAATGAACGTTACAAAGTTGGGTCAGAGAACAGCACATCTCAACCGAATGGCATATTCCTGTTACACTGGGGACTTTTGGTTTTGAATTGGTCTCTTTCTGACTTGTGATCTTTGTGTAGGGCCTTTCTTTTGTGATTAGATTGTGTTGTGCATAAAAAGAAAAGAATTTTTTTTTTTTTGCATATGGTTGTCTGTCTTTTCTGATATATTTATATATATATATAAATAATAATAATAAACTTAGATAACAAGATTCTGAAACTGAAATCATGTTTTGTGGGACCTTATTCTGTTCCCGGTTAACAGAGTGTTTGGTATGTGTACTTTTACAATTTAGAGATTACATGTGCTCATAGGGTTGGGTTACAGTTTTTATTTTAGAGAATTGGCCTATTTATTGCTTGAAATTTGAATCAGTCGCTAAATAATTGGTAAGAACGTGTTTACTATATTATTATGTTAATTTTCGCAGCAGTGGGGATTCCTTGCGTGGAGCACATGGTTGTTGCCTTTCTCTGCATTCTGACCAGTGGCTTCTCTAACTAGTTGCGTTTTGTGGACCACAATTTTGTGGCTTTTTAGCTTTTAGCTTTTAGCCTTTAGCGTGTCTAGTGGTCAGAATTTGGATGCAGTGCGGTCCTAGTGGTGTGTGCGATGCATGTTAAGACTTCATTGGCTGGTATCTCATTGGAATTTCAATGGAATTGTATTTTAATTCGAATTTCTTATTTATGAAAGAAAATGATTGAATTATAAGGTCTCAATGTCACAATTTCATTGCATCTTAACAAATTTCAAAGTTCTGTATGCTGGGAATCTTTTGGAAATTTAAATTTTATCTTTAGTAATCTTTCTATTATTATTGCTGATTTCTATCTTCGAATTGTGCAATTAAAAGAGATGTCTTGAAAGAATAATGTTTTGTGTCCTTAACTTGGCTGGAATAAGTTAACAAAAACAGGAGTAGCAGCAGAAGGGCCATGCTTTGCTTATACTTTGTTCTAGTGGCTTTTATACTTCTGATTTTGTGTTCTAGGTTCCCATTTTTATACTTCTTTGCTATTATATTTTTGGTTTAGCCAAGGAATTTGCTTGTGGCACAAAAAGCTTTCTTACTGCTGCAGCGTAAGAATAAGAACTTTGTGTTTCTATAGAAGTTCAACATTTCCTTTTTGAATTGCTCTATACAAAAGCGAAAGAATTTAATTAAATAAGTTCAGTTATCTGATAGAATATTAGATAATAACTAGACTTCGGAGGTACCTATGACTATCAACTTGATCGAATCATCTTCACAATTTTTCACTTTCTGTTTTTCCTTCAGAATTATGTTGCTTGAGGTAGGGTGATTGTTCCATTTTCTGTGGAAGATTTCTCAGTATACGGACTTTATTATACATGGTAATGGATTGGTTTGGCTAGGATGGAAAGCATTCAGCTGAAGGTTTATTGATGCTGTCATGCTGTCTATGATATCAAAGCCTCTATCCATGTAATTAAGTTGGATGGGATTTCTGTGGATTCCATTCAAGTAATTGATAACCATTTTCTTTTCAATATCTTCCTTGCAAAAGTTCCATTAACAATTTTTATTGATCACAGGAGTTATTGATTGTGAACTTTGTTCTCTACTTCAAGGTCAAGGTACGCGTATAATCTTATGCTTGCGGCAACCCATCACTCTCTTCAATATGTTTTCAGGTCTAACTGAATAAGTTTCATTTTTGAGTCTTACTATGTTCAGTTTTAATTTCAAATACATAGATGGGTGTGAACTGAGCCAATGGGGCCATCCTTTGTTTAAGGAATCTTTCAGCTGATAGGTTTATTTTACCAATATTCTAGATGTGTTAATCTGATAACATTTCTGAATATTTCATGTTTTATCAAATCAGGTGATTATCTTTTATCTCTGGATTCATATCTTTCAGAAACTGTTTCAAAAGTGATGATGTCCTATGTAACTTCAATCCTGGATTTATGCTAAAAGCACAAATTCCATCAATTTCACCTTGCACTTTGTTTGGAGAATAAAATGCAGTATGGTATACTTTTTTCTTCTTCTTCTTGGTGACGCTTGATTTCGAGTGATTGCCAATTTTTCCACAATTTATTGGGGGCTGTTATGTCAAGCATTTTACTTTACTTTTTGTTAAAGAGCATGCCTGTTCCCTGTGCGGGAAAAAAAAATTGACATTTACGATTTTCCAGCTTGTTATGGACGTTCAAATTTAAGTTGTACAGTTGGAGCTTTCTTGAGGAGGACTGGAATGCCTGAAAGAAAACATGCTGAAGGTGTTAAGAGAGGGTTTGAATGCCCTTTTGTATCAGCAGTGAATAAAGTCTTGTACTTGGTTGAAGAAGGTTACTAAAACCAATTTGAAATATAATTCTCAAAATTCGGTGAGTATGATCAACTTGCCTAGTTTAATTTAATGGATATCACTTTGCTTTATTGCCATTATCATAATTATTTTGTTGGTTTATATAACTGAATATTTTGTCTCCTGCTATTTTGTGTTGCACTGAAAATGTGCTTTTTCTTGGGTTTTGAATGTGATTTAGCATAAAAATGAAAATGGCAGCTTTATCTTTTTCTTATTGGAGTTTTGAGTCATTATTGATGGAGTTGGAATAAGTATATGTAGATTTGATTTGTTGATTGATGCACAAATAATGTGTTTAGAATTTCAAAGAATTGCATTAACTTTGTAAAAGATAAAAAATGAATATCTAAGGTAATGGAATTTAACTATAGGAATAACTACCATCCAGCTTATGAAATACGATTTTAAATTTTTATCCGTTTGGAAGATATATAGTAGGTAGTAGAAATGGAATTAGTGTTAACAGTAGATAGCAAGTTGGTTTCAAGTGTTTAATGAAGTCTTCATAATATACCTGGTGTGGATCAAATAAAGGAATACACACTGAGGCATTTTGATCATATGAAACGAAAATCTAGTAATATATCTATTAAAAATACTGAAATAAGTTAAAGTAGATATAGTTAGAAGAAATATAGATAGACATGAACTGATTAAAAAAGTGATTCAAAATAATTTTGTGGCACTATATTTCTTCAAAAATATAGTTCATAATCACTTTAAATGTAAAAGGAAAACTCGTATAGTTGAGCCCAATTAACTTAAAATTAAAATTTATTGAGCTGAGTTTTGCATCAAAACATAATAATAGGATGTGACATGGCTATAATTTTTTTTTAGTATGGCCTTTCTTTGAATAATTTGTACTTTATTTTGAACTCATTTATTGTCGTGAAATCATGGGTGTAACATGGTTGCCTTCAAAATAACCGGACATCATGTCCCCACACTGTTTGCACCTTGGATCTGGCTTGGATCATTATATTTATTAAGGCTTAATTTGGATTAATGACACTAATTATATGCTATTGTATGGTAGAATATTGTAAATATTATTTATCGTGCTTGGAGAAATAATATATTATAGTATATTTAAATAATTTCTTTTATTTGATTTGATAGTATGTTATAAGATTTTAATAGGTTAGAGAAATGAAAAATAAATTACATGAATATATTTGATATTTAAAATATCTATTGATTATATTTTTTAAAAATAAAATTTTAAAATTATGAGAAATCACCAAATTGGATTTTTGAGAAACTTATCAAAATTTATGATTTTTCAAACTATAAAATTATTATAAAAAATTACATCAAGTCAAAATAAATAAAAAGATAAATTAAATCATCATCCAAATGTGACCTAGAAAAAGAGATGCTTTTCCTGATATGCTTTAATGGATGATATTTTTGGTTTTATGTGGCTTAATTGAATTGACTAGATGAAAAAAATAAAAATAACAGGGCCTTTAGGGGAAAAAAAAGAAGGAAAGAAGTGCATATCTTGATATTTTGGGAGATATTGACAAGTATAAAAGCTCTGTAACAGCTAAAAATTCTCAATGTCATTGCAAAATTTATGTTCCTTGTTCACCAAAATTGAAATTTATGTTCTTACATTTAGAATATTTGCACAGAATTTAGAATTTAGAAATAGCACTTTCTTTGTTTTTGTTACTTTTGCAAAGAATTTAAGCAACGTGGTGGTCTTCTTATACACTTTTTTTTTAATCATATTGTAATATTCAAGGTGTGTATCATATAGTTTTGGAAGTCTGAACATAGCTTTTTTTTTTGGTTAATGGAGAATAGGCATAAAACAGATTAATTGGATCGATTCGGTTTAAGGAATTTGCCATCCCAGCTTTATATAATTTTTTGTAGTTAGTAGTTTTGAAAGAGCAAGAGGTTGTCAAATCATGGGAAGAGGAATTGGATACTAATATGTTAAATATTTCTATTATTTAGTCAATTGAATTGGTTGGTTGTTGGTTCTGATTGGTTGTAAATAAAATTGAACCAAATAACAATTAAAGCAATCAATCAATTAAATGGAAAATCATTTAGAAAAAAATTTAGGACTTCAATTAACTCCATAGCTTGTAGATCATGTATACTTTTTATAACTTCAATTAACTCCTATAACTTGTGGATTATATACACTTGTAATTAGGAATTGCTCTTCTTATTTTTAATTAAAATGATGCTTTTTCTTGAAATAAATCGCTGATATTTATATTAATCTCATTGTCATGATCACAAGTATTAATAGGATTCATTAATATTTTTGGTTGAGTTATAATATTATCATGTAAGAGTGTATATCCATGCGTGCATGTTGTGGTAACTCCGACCTATCAAGCCCATGAATCAATGGTCCAATTTCACTCTTAGTAATATATGGATTATCTTAGATGATGTAAGTGGTGGCCTAACATTCTTTCAACAAGAAGCCTCAAAATTGATAGGTTGATTCCAAGCAATTACTCTTGGCAAAGCTAGAGAAATGAATTTAATCAATCTTGGCAAAGTAAAATAAATGAATAATAAAAGAATCATTATAAATAGTAGGCCTAATACATATGCAGAGATATATTTATAAATTTTGATCATTTACTCTTTTTATTTATGTATTTATCATTTTGGCTCATATTTATTTTTGTATTAATAGATAATGCATAGATGTGAATTACTCTACCTATTTATCTATTTTATACTCAATAAATATCTAAATAAAGATAATATTATGTATACATGTATATAAAAAGCTATTTGATATAAAATGTATAAATATAAGAGATAAAATGACTAATAGTGTAAATATAGGTGTTTATCGATAAAAAATAAAGTGACAAATATATAAATATATTAGTAAAATAATTAAAATAGATAAATACAGGAGTTTAGAAATATATTGTGCCTGGATATTAAAAGGAAATGAGTTTAAGAGCAAGAGCAACCTCGGGGGAAAAATACAAATTGAAACTTTAAGAAAGAGAATGATATAATGATATCCTTTTGAATCTTAAAATAGTAAAATCATCTTGATAACTATTAAACTAACTTAAATCTGCTAAAAATGAAAATAGTATTGTCATAGATCTAAGATAATTACTTCGAAAATTAAATATCGATAGGGTTTTTTTTTTTTTTCCCCACAGCGAGGGTCAAGCCTATGGAGGTACTAGGAATATGAACAAAGCATATATGCCATATGCTTGAGCTTTCTTTTCTAGTAAATTGTCTAAACTTAATAGTTTAATTTTGATGTCTACTTTTTGAAATGTATGCTAAGTGCATAATATTTGCTGAAGAATATAATTTTATTAACTTTGCTTTTACAGGAGTTTTGCACTACTGATGATAATTAATTTCACTACTTTTTGATTTAGCATTAATTCTTTGTTGAAGAGCGTACTTATAATTGGTTAATAATGAAAAAAAAAATCATATTTAAGAATTTTCTTTTTCAGTTTAATTAGATATATGCAGAAAATGTATGTACTGATTAGATTCGCTGAATTTAATGTTTGTTCTCTCTTATCTTTCCATCTGAACATAGCTTTTTTTTAATGGAGAATATGCATAAACCAGATTAATTGGATCTATCTAGTTTAAGGAATTTGTCATCCCAGCTTTGTATAATCTCTTGTTGCAGTTAGTAGTTTTGAAAGAGCAAGAGATTGTCACATCGTAGAAAAAGGAATTTAGTACTAATATTTTAAATAATTCTATTATTTAGTAAAATTGAATTGGTTGGTTGGTTGGTTTGATTGGTTATACTTATAAATAGAACCAAACAACAATTAAAGAGCAAACCTATTACAAAGGTGGAGTATACACAATTTACCAAATTTGATCCACATCTAAATCCTAATTATGAATTTAATTTATCTTGGCAAAGTAAGAGAAATTAATAATAAATTGCAATGGAATTAATACAAATTAAAAGGAACTGGGTTTAAGAGCAAACTCAGTGAAAAATACAAGTTGAAGGGAAATTCATGCCTATGTATATGGAATTATCAAACGCATCAATAATTCTGAATCAAAGTCAGACAATTTTTATTTTCCCCTTTTAAAAACTATTTGATAATACAAAACATATATATCAATAGACTTATTCTATTTACTATTTTACATAAATAGTTGCTCTAATATAAATATGTAGTAAAATTTTAATTGCTCTCTTTTTTTTTTTAAAAAAAAAAGTTACTACTATTATTTAATATCTCAAAAAGATTATCACCTTTTTATAAATAGTATATCTTTTACTTCATTTTTTGTAATATTTCTTACTAATATTTAGGAGTGTGCATTAGTAAGGTTCGAATGGGTTTATAATATATTTCAACCCTATCGAACCCGATGAAATACTAAAATTTTAAATCAATTTCAATATAAAAAATATTATTTTTAACTGATCCGTATATTTTCGATTTGATCGAATTTGATTAAGTTAAATTGGATATAAATATATATTATAAATATATTTAATATATATATATATATATTTTGGATTAACCACGAGATGTCCTGAATACATCCAGACTAATCCTCGTTCCCCAGTTTGTGGGTGCCTCGAAGGGCAGGATGGCTGGCCCCAAGATTTAAGGATGCTCCATACACATCTCTAGGATCGAATCCGGGTGGATTTATTACATATATATAAATTTATGAGTCAGGCTCAATCAGGTTGTATTTGATTATATACTGTGTTATAAATATATATGTATAATATATATTTGTCGGTCGAATTTAGATTTAAATGAAAAAATAAATCTCAATTCGACTACATGACCAAATCTATTTTTTTTTAAATTATAAATTAGATTTCACTCAAATATACACCATAAACCAATCAAACATGATCAAAATCTGTTCATTTCGGTCGGTTTCGCAAAATTTGTAAACTCCTATTAATACTATCTTTTAAGATATATTTAAGTATATTCATTATATAAAAGAAAAGGTGTTATTTTATTTATTGGTATTATTTTATTTACTATATTCTTAATTTTTATTAAAAAATAACAATCTTTTCAAAATAAAGAGTGATTTTTAATAAAAAAAATAGGATGTCATATTTAACTTTTATAATTTTTAACTCTAATTAACATGACCCTTCATTTTTCTTATATCTAATTATTATCTAATTAATATATCTAATTTGTACTCTTAAATTATTTATTTTTATTATAATAATACATACTAAGTCATTAAACCTCTCCCTATTTTATTAAAATTAAAGAATTGATTAATCATTTTTTTTAATATTGTACAACATGTTTTTATGAGTGAGACACTATACCTATAATTCATAAAATCAAAATATACAGTCTTGGCAAATGTGTGCTTTAATTTGCTTACTTGTGTCCTCTAATTAAACACAACTAAGTTACATGAGCATATATATTTTGTTCCTTATTCTAATTGATCACTTCATTAATGTCAATAAATAAATAATAAAAATTATTAAAAAATAAATTAGAAAGTAAAAAGTACCTAAAAATTAGTGTCAATCTCTTTATTAATGTCATTGGAAGTACAAGACATAAAATAATATAATTTATTATAAATTTTTTCATTATATGTCAAGTAATTGTTTTAAAAATTAAATTTATATGAAATTATCTAATTAATTTTTGATATCATATATTTTTATATATTCTAATTAAAAAATATATAAATTAAAATATTCAATTTTTTATATTTTTTAAGTTGGTTGATATTTTATTTATATTAATATTTAAAATTATATAAGATAATTCTATTTAAGTCCAATAAAATAATAATGATTTAAATAGACTAAAATATTTTTTAGAAATATAAATTAAATAAGAAATATAATCAAATTTGTTGATCAAAATAAATGATTAATTTTAATTAAATTCTAAAGGTAACAAGATCTCTATTAATTCTTTTATCATAAAATTAATTCTTCATGTCCCTACACAAGGGCCAATTAATGAGTTTTGCAATTTCAAACCATAAATTACTATAAAAAAAAAAATCATACGATGAAGGATGAAAATTAAAATAAATAAGAATTAAATCATACTGTTGACAAACTATAAAATAAACACACTATAATGGTTTATTGTGGACAAGAAGGTGATGTTGATGATTTTAATTCTTCAAAGTTCAAACTTGATGAATTTGATAAATGGGTTTATGACTTTATGGTAATAGAGATGATGAATAAAAATGGATCAAATAAAAATTAAAAATATAATGATTTTAAAAATTATATTATTTAAACAGAAATTATATGCATTTAAATTAAATTAATAAAATATGTTAGGCATATGCATTTTATCTATTAAAACTTGTATGCTTATATTTAAAGAAGGGGCAACCGGATAAGAAAAAAATCAAGTACTGTGAATTATGTGATTACTCAAAACGTATAGAAGTTAAAGTGATAAAAAATATTTAAGTACAAAAGACTATAAATATATTAAGTCTATAAGTAAATATATATCACATATGTCATAATGTCAATTTACTAAAAAAGACCGTTTTATAATTATAGGGTTCCATATTTTTTTTGTAATTTCCCCCTTTCTTTCCCTTCTCTTTCCTTCAACTAATTAAACTGTGGGTACCTAATGAAGAGGTAAGCCTTTTTCGAAACTGAAATATTTATAAAACTATAAAAAATTATTTTTAAAATACTATACAAAAAAAATATTTACAATTTAAAAAAAAGAGTAAATTTTTAAAAGTATCTCATTATTCACTAAAATAAATTTTTTTAAAAAATATTTCATCTCTTATTACAATCAATATTTTACTTTTATTTTTTTTTTCAAATTTTACTATTAAATAAAAATATTTCAACAAAATAATAAACATTAATATTTTAAATTATATTTTTAACATATTAAATATATTATATTTTATAAAAAAAATTATAATTATAATTACAAATAATAAATAACACTCACAAAAAATAAAAAAAGTAAAATATGTAAAAATATATTAATAAAAATTATTAAATTATTTTAAAACAAAATTTATATAATGTTGACATAAAAAATAAAATTAAAAGAATATTAATTTCTTATATAGATATTCTATATATGTTTGATGTATGTTATATAGATATCTAGATGTTTGATAAATATTATGTGTATATTATATATTTATTGTATATGTTGTAAGTATATTATCCAGATGTTATTTGTATATTGTGTAAATAAAAAATTTTAAAAAATAAAAAAAAATTATATAGTTTTTTTATAAATATTTAATAGATGTTATGTGTATATTTAATAGATATTTTGTAGATTATATATATTATAGATGTGTGATACATATTATATGTATATTATGTATTTATAAGGATATGACATCAAATTTTTTTTTGAATAAAAAATATAAATAAAAATAAAATAAAAAATAAAAACTTAACGTGAAAAAAACTTAAAACTGAAATAAAAGGTGTAAATTTTGAAAAAATAACAACTTTCACCATATTTTTTAAAATATTTATTATTTTATCATAAGTTTTTTAGTTATTTTATTATAAATTTATAATAATAAATTTATAATAAATTTATTATAAATAAATAAAAATTTAATATTATGATAAATATTTTATAAACTTTAATATTTTATTAAATAATTTAAAAGTATAATAAATTTAAAATTATTTTCAATTTTTATTGAATTTTTGTTAAAAGCATGCGCATGTTCCTAGAAATGAAACTTTTGAAAAGAGTTACCCACGGTAGGGTATACATAGTAGTTTTTCAAATTTTATGGACTTTTGATAAAAATATAAAAATAATTTTAAATTTATTATATTTATAAAAAATTTATTAAAATATTATAATTTATAAAATATTTATTAAAATATTAAATTTTCATTAGTTTATAGAGAATTTATAATAAATTTATAAATTTTATGTAATTTATAATAAATTTATAATAAAATAATTAAAATATATTTAATAAAAAATTAAAAAAATTTAAAAATATGCTGAAAGAATGTCAATTTTTTTTTTATTTCTTTAACCACCAAATCCCGAATTTAAATGGGCCTGCTCCATTTCTCAAGCAAAGCCCCCCTAAAGTCGAAATACACGTGGCACCAAAGGCAGACAATGACGTGGCTTGAACAATACGCATGGAAGCGCATCTTAGCCTTTTCGATATTCCTTCGTTACGCAATATTTCCAAAGTGGTGTTTTTATTTTATTTTTGTTTTTGTGCGGTTTCATTCTCTACAATTCTCAGTCGATTCTCGTTCCTTGTTCATTCAGGTATCCTAATTCCTCTCAATTTCTAATTGTTTTCTTTCAAATTTAAATATACTGTCTTTGATTTATTTTTGGATCTCCAATCTAAATTGCAACTAACCTGTCTGGTTCACGAGAAAATTTAAATTTACCTTGATAAAAATCGGTAGAATACTCTTTATTCTCAACTTTTTGTTTGAATTCCTTTGCTTTTTTTAATGTTTCTGCGCGCTTGTTGATCTAAAGTTACCAACTTTTGTAGTAATTTCGATTGAAAAGCTTTTAGTATAAGAGAAATAAGGTATACTAATTTCGATTGGTTTAATCAAAGTTAAATGCTTTATTGTTAGTTATGCATTTTGGCTCTGCAGAACAATTGCATAGAATGGGTGTATATTTGTCTGTTTTTGTGTTTATTTTCTCAGTTATAATGTTTAATTTGAAACTTTAGTATTCTAATTTGTATAGGGCGTGTGCTTTTGGCGGTTGATTGCCTGGTTTGACTATTCATAAACTAACACAAACATGGTATGCTTTTTCACTTCTTTTTCTGATCTTTAGTAATTATCTGGTGATAGTGATTGTTTTAGATTGATCTGTTTGTTTCTGCTTAATCTTCTCAAAAGGTTATTTTATTTTATTTTTTTTCTAGTTTTTTGTACTGACTCTGTTATTCTATTGAAAAATTAATCAACATGGATATTTATATCAAAGTAGAAACTGGTTTGATTTTGCAAATGCTGCCAATGTGGTATCTGGCACATGACTGCACTAATAATTACAAATTTTTATGTGGATGCCTGTTTAGTAAGGGGCTTCTAGGTATTATGCTATTTATTATCTTCATCATTATCATTGTTAATACTATTATTGTACTTGTTCTTTTGGCTGGTGTTGCAGTTTTTTGATGGATATGGCTACCGTGGAACGTCATTTGAGCAGACATATCGGTGTTACCCTGCATCATTTATTGAAAAGGTTGGATCTTTTTTCTGCCGGTTGTATCTTTGACAAACTGAGATGATGCGTAGCTTATTAAATGGTTAAATACATTCAGGGCTCTTAAGTGTTTTTATATGATGATAGTTGTGGCTTAAAGTTTAAATCATTTTTAATCATGATGGGGTTAACATAATTCTCTTTTTCTTATGCTGATTTATTGTTTTTCTTGCTACCCTGCAGCCTCAGATTGAAAGTGGTGATAAAAGTAGGTCTTCAAACACTACTTTCAGTTCTAACTGTTTCTTGTTCTTCTATATCTTTAGTTTTTTAATGTTTTTGCTACTATTATTTCAGTTATAATGCCTCCCTCAGCCCTTGATCGCCTTGGTGAGTTGTTCCAGTTACTGGTTTTACAATTACATTTTTTATAATGGCGGTTTAGATTATTTTGATTTGTAAGGATTCTGATATAGAATGCTTGTCTTGGAAAAAAATTCATGCAGCTTCTCTTCATATTGATTATCCAATGTTGTTTGAGCTCCGGAATGATGCTGCTGAACGGGTCTCTCATTGTGGGGTTCTGGAGTTCATTGCAGAAGAAGGCATGATTTATATGCCATATTGGGTAGGCATTGAAAATTATTTTGGATTTATTGATGGTATTCATTGTTTTTATATCAACTTGAAGACCAACATCATCAACGATTCCTTAATGCCAGCTTTGATCTTTTGAATTTTTTTCAGATGATGGAGAACCTCCTTCTACAGGAGGGAGATATAGTGCGAGTGAAAAATGTGACTCTTCCAAAGGGAACATATGTTAAATTACAACCTCATACAAAGGACTTTTTGGATATATCAAATCCAAAAGCTATGTGAGTTTTATATTCTTATGTTCAACTTTCATTGGTGAGAGAAATATGTATGTACTTACTTGTGGGTGTAATGTAATGCTGGAAACGTGCAGTCTGAGGGGTCTTGAAAATGAACGTGATCCTGCAAATGAACTCAACTAACCCAGCTGGGATTTGTGTTTGGGAGTAAATATGGATTTGCATGAGGCATATTATATCATATTGAAAAATCAATTATTCTGAGGTGTCAGTGTTATAAAGAAAAAGTCTCTTGTATGAATTCATTTGTTTGTCAGTTTGTAATGAATTGTGTGCTTCGCTCTAGAGTATGTGATGATCATGCACAAAGCGCTTGTAGGTACTTGTTTTTATCCTTCTATCCATCCTTTTGTATGTTGAAAAGCAGTGGTACAATCATTATTTTTCCTCTCAGAAAAGTTGGTTTAATGTACTTGGTAAAATGTGTTTCATTTTTTTGGGAACTTCGGAAGGAATTTGTAATTCTTTTCCTATGTTTCTTAAAGTTCTGCTGGATATCATGCCAAACACAAGTTTCTAGTAATACATATTCTTGCCCCTGTGCTGTTGGGTGTGCAAATACACTGCTGGCTTGCCTAAAGCTTTAGAATAATTCCTTTTTGGTGAAGTTTCATGTCTAGTGGCCAACAAGGGAGTGAAATAGGCCTGTACAGAAGACATGTTCTCATCATCTCATGAAATAGGCCTGTACAGAAGACATGTTCTCATCATCTCAACTTGGAAAAAATAAGTGTTGGTACATTGGGTAGTACAGGAAGATGCACTGAGTTTTTTCCTTGTTTGTTCAATTTAACTTTTTTGCACGATCTTTATACCCACACATGCAACTGCCATCTTCATCATGTTCTAATATTGCATCTGTTATAACTGAAGCAACTTTTTTTATGATTTGTTTTGTTATTATGTCTACAAGTCCAAGTCAAATCCCTTATTTACAACTGATTTAAATTATTCGATGCAGCCTTGAAACAACATTACGGAACTATTCGTGCCTAACAACTGGAGATAGTATTATGGTGGCATATAATAACAAAAAGTATTACATTGATATTATTGAAACAAAACCTTCAAATGCAATAAGTATCATTGAGACAGACTGCGAGGTGGACTTTGCACCTCCACTGGATTACAAGGAACCTGAAAAACCAGCTCTTGTTATTCCTCAAAGCAGGGCAACATCTCAAGGTGCATGATATTCTGTAGTTGTTGCTTTGTCTCTCATTTCTTGCCTGTTCTGTGTTTCTCTGTATTGTGTAATGTGAATTTCCTGTAGTGCAATAGCCCTTAATCTTTAATGACTTTATTTCCTGATTTTTTTTAAAAGAAATGCAATGGTTGTGAACTATTTGTGTTTCTGTTGAGGTTCTGTATGTTCTATTTTAGTCCATCATTTTGATTCTTCGCACTGAATTGGTGCTGAAATGGAGAAATGTGGTACTGGTAGCATAGAATAATCATTGATGCTTCTCTTATTTTCACGCAAAATTGTTTCTTGTCCAGGTTTTTTTCTTAATGCAACAAACAGGGGATGCAGGGATATCCCATTATTGCATTGATCATCTAGTTTGTGAATGTTGGAATGATTTGATTTTACTTAGAAAATTAGGAAGTTATCATCCATTTTTTTCTTTTTTCATTTTATGATTCTACCTCTCTGTGTTTCTTACAGTTGAAGAGGATCCTGCTGATACTCAGCCGAAATTCAGTCCTTTTACAGGGGCTGGAAGACGCTTGGATGGGAAACCTTTGATGCAGCAGCCTGCTCCAGTTTCTTCACAAGGGGCCAAAGACAAGCAACCTGCTGTCCCCAGTGGTAGAGGACAACCTTCTTGGGGATCTGGTTCACAAAATACTGCTAGAGAGTCTCAAGGAAAACTTGTGTTTGGTTCAAATGTCAGTCGTGCTTCCAAGGACACTAAGAAGGTACTTTTGTCGATGAACCTTCATTTTGAATGAAATTGCCGTTTGTCATTAGAGCCAATATGAAAATATGTTGAACATGTATCTGCTAACTAAATTATTTCTTTGATCCTACAGGAAGCTGGAAAAGAGATAAAACAAGAGCAAGACCAAAAGAAAGAAGAACCGAAATTCCAACCTTTCACAGGGAAAAAATACTCGTTGAAGGGTTGATTGTATTATCCAACAATTACTGCCTTTTAACTTATCTTTGCTAGATCAGGTTAAAACAACGATATGCGGTTCTGGGGATGAATTGTTATTGAAAGATTATTGAAAGACGAAACTTTAGGTTCTGATGGGAAGGAAGGGGTGGCATGCATTCGTTATCCAGTTACCCTTGTTTGACACGATTGTCGAGTTTCAAATGGACTTGCACTCTTCTATTCTCTATATACATGACAAAGTCGAGCATGTCTTTCTGCCAGACATCACATGACTTGTGCATTTCTATGGTCATATGTGCATGTGGAGGGAAATAAAAATAACTTACTACAGGCAGATAGAATTTTAATATACTGGTGGCTGAATTTTATCCTTGCATTTGTAACAAATCAATTAGAACAATAGTTTTGTTTAATCCCCAGAAGAAATTGCTGCTGGCTTGGAGTATTGATTTAGGCTCGAGGACCCATTTGATCAGACGGCAAGTTTTGTGTTTTATACCAAATACAGAGATGTTTACTGAGCATTGGGAGTTGAAGAGCAAATCCATGGTTTTCAAAGGCATGTTTGTCTTTCTTCTTAGTTTTAGACTATGAAAGTCTTATTTACCATTATGATGAGCTTGAATGGTAAAGATTCTCGATGACTTTCTATGAGCGTAAGAAAAATAAAAATACCAATCATTTTATCATTACGAAGCTCTGAGTAGACTTGTAATCTCTGTATCTCATGACCCTGAAAAAGGAGAGAAAAAAAGCTACAACTTCCGCGTGCATAACCAGTCAGTCAGGCTTCTCCTAAAAAATAACTCATGATGCTCGTCCTAAAGAATAAACAAATATACAATTGCTAGAGTATGCCTCCCTCATTGAAGAATGGTTTTAAGTGCATCTTTCACATACGGATATTTAAATTGGAAGCCCAACTCTTTGGCTCTGGTAGGAAGCACATTTTGGCCATCCAAAACCTGTAATAGGAAACTTAATTATACGTGGTATGAACAAAGACAAACATCATCAAGAGTGCAAGTTCTTACCACAGAAGCACCTTCTCCAAGGACTGCTTTCAGGGCAAATTCAGGTACAGGCAGCCATGATGGCCGACCAAGGGCATTTCCCAGTTGTTCACACATCTCTGCCAACCGAACAGGATTTGGTGCAGTTCCATTTATAACTCCTGACATTTAGGTTAACCAAAACTGAGCTTAAGTCCCAACTCCAAGTGTATCAGGCTAGCATAATAAGACTCTGACTAAAAGACAGGCTGAGCGAAATACCACCAAACTCATATAAAGCTTGCAAGCGTAAATAATATTTATAATATTACAGGTTTCTATGACATTTATAAACTTATAATTATTATATTATTGAAAATTATTAATTTTGATGTTATTGTTCAATCAATAATTTTAAATAAGTACATATAGAGGCATAAAATGTAAATGAGAAAGACATATATAAAATTACACACAAACTAACTCGCAAGTCTAGACAAGCCGAGTTTTGGTTATCTCAGATTTGGCTCAAAGAAAAAAAAAACAAGCAAGCTCCCTTTTATCAAGCCAAGCTCCGAGTAACTCACAAGTGCAGGTTGGCTCATTTGCAGCCCTAGTAAGAAGTAATGGGAAGACCAACACTTAATTTTCAGTTTTACCAAACATCATCTGAGACTTCCAAAATTTCATGTCAAAACTTACAAGACATAATACATACATGAAACACAAGAGCCACATGGATGAGCAACAAATCTCACAGGGAAAACTAATGTGTAAATTTGCAGGAAGAAGTCATTAATGTGAATGCCTAATTTTGCCCTTATATGTCTCATCACAATTGGAGGGGGGTAAGGATGCATCAAATGCTCATGTATCGCTCTTGTTTTTCTTTAAGCAAAGAGAGATTACCTTTATAAGATGGATTTATTAAGGCTTCATAGATTAGATTCACGATGTCATCCAAGTGAATCCAGGAAAACCTGCAGCCGCAAGAACATAACGAGGAAAGTCTAATGACTTCGGAAGGCGTTACATAGAAAGGATCACAATGGTTCACGTAATAATCACATACTACAACACAGCTCAAAAAGAAAAGAGTGGAATAACAGTGCATTTGTAGGATCTCAGATTCTCATTCATTCTATGTAGGAGAGTTGGACCCGTTAGGGCATCTGTGCCAGCTAAGCAGTCTGTATTGTTGTGTTCTTCTTTCATCATCAGATCGTATTTGCATATATACAATAGAAGTAAAGGTATTCTGTATATGTACTAATAGATGACTTTCAAACATAAATAATTTACTTAACAAGAGTCCAAAGAAACAAAAGGGCGATGGAGGAGAAAGGATAAAGTAGAAAAAGTCTGGACCATTGTTTCAATTACCTTTGATAAATCTGACCATTAGAAATGATAAAGGAGGAAAAATTTAAGACCACCGTTTCAATTACCTCTGAGAAATCTGACCTTTTTACCAAAATTTTAAATCTGTCTAAACAAATTATACTGAGGAACATTCTGATTGGCAGGAAGAATGTCAATGAGAATAATAGCAACAAACTAACAGTAACATACCATTGTCGTCCAGAGCCCAGAGGTCCACCAGCAAACATCATAAATAGAGGGATCATTTTAGCTGCAAAAGATCAAGATAAAGAAAGAGTGGGAATAGCAACAAAGCAACCTATCCATTAGCATCTACTAGTTGTAAACCCATGTAGTTAAGAGATAAAGGCTTCGCTAAGGTAACTGAAGAATTCAATCTATTGAAGGAGTTCCTCTCTATGAAATTATCCATAGATCGCACAACAAAAACGACAAAATGAATATGAATGACTTCAGGTGTCTCTCTCTAACTAGCATTATTCCATGATAAAACAAATCCTGCATTCAGATTATAATTTTTGGAAATTGTCTTCCTATTTTTTAAGTGAGTGATCTATCAAGTAAAAGCTGAAAATGACAAAGCATTTGCATTGTTCATATCTCTCCACTGCAAATAACAAAGCATTTACATCTTCATATCTCGCTCTTTCTTTCTCTCTAAGTCAGGATATTGAGTACCTGAGCATCTAAAATACAAAGAACATTAAGGAAGAACTTGGAAAATTGCTTGTTATACCTAAACCGCCCCCGTCTTTTCCAAGAACAACACCAATGCGAATAAGTGCTAATCTCACATCCTTATTTACTTTGAGAGCTGTTCCTTCCCATTCTCTACATACCTGAAGAGATATAGTTCTTTTAGTTGAACACAAAGGAAGGCATTGTGATTTTACGTCAGCAAAGATGGAACCTATGATAGGAATTCAAGAAATTTTGTGCATATATCTCAGTTTACAGAAATGTGTGTGCTAGGCAAGCAGCTTATGGCATTTTAATATTGACCTTATGAACCAATGCAAACAACATTTGAAAATATTGGCCTTATGGCTACAAATAGACAGTGCAAATTGTAGATAAAATTATGATTAATTAACTTCAAGCACAAGGGCAGAAAGGAGTACTTCACTTGCATTCCAGCTTAAATCCAAAATGCCATGGATATTAGAATAGGAGTACTTCACTTGCATTCCTGATGTTTGCTAAAGCAAAATCTCATTGCACCTCTAATATGGACCTGTAAGCCATGGAATTTCTGGATCGGTTTTGACCATGAAAAAAAGTCAAATAACTGGACCACTGGCAGTATTAGAATCTAGGCTTGACTTGGACCTAGTCTGATTGGAAAAATGGCCAACAGTTCAGACTCACTAGCATCCAGTTGGTAGCACAAATCCTTTCAAAGCCAAATTCTTTCATTTTCTATCCATGTTTGGTAATTTTCGTTTCTGTAATTACTTCTAACAGGAAGCTCTAATTAAAGCACTGTTTAAGATGTGATATATAATTCGTCATTTTTTTTGGGATTGAGTCAATATTTTGAATTGTAGAGTTTTGGAGGCATTTGTCTATATTATTTTTGTAAGCCTTAGGGTTTGAGGCAGCTTATGATTTAATAAAAAATCTCTCTTTGAAAATCTCAGTATTCTTATATTGAATCAACGAACTTTGAAGCCTAATTAGTGTCCACTTGTGCACCAATGAACTCCTCAGAAGACTTCCACTACGTCAATTTCCTCAAAAGGGAGGGTGCAGTTACTTCATATGGTGCAATCACCTATTCCCACATTCTCCCATTCCCAATCATAGACCACTGTATACAAAACATAGAAATTAATATTACAAAGATCGAGAGCAACAACAATTCAGAAAATTCAGGAAAATTATCAAATAATTGTTTTTCTAATACCAAAAGATTTAAATTTTTTAAAATAAATGGAAAAATAGTAAAAAGTAACTCCATTGAAATTAAATAATAAAATGAGAAAAATAATAATTGGAGACTGCTTTTGGCTAATGACTGCCTGACATGTGGCAATTAAAATGTCGAACATAGAATACCGATATATAAAGAACTACTACATAATGAAATTAATTAAAATTAAAAAACACAAGAAAAATAATAAGCAAAAATTTTTTGTTCAATAGTTGCATGACACAGCAATTCAAGTTTTTTTTAAAAATCTAAACCACGAAAATTATTATGAAAAAAAGAAATGTAATTAAAATAAAAATTTGATGGCTGATAATTAAAAAAAAATATATTTAGCAAATCATTTAAATTTTAAAACTTCTATATAGAGTCCAATTCCCATACCCAAATGAACATAATTAAAAAGAAATTGGATTCTGATCACATATCAAACCAAACATATAACAGAATTAGTCATCTCATTTCTGATTCCATTTGATTTCATTTCCAACTCCTGAAGCAAAACTAATTATCATGGCCATGTCCACTAATGAGCTACACGTATGTTAGACATGACAAGCATGGATTTGTATTCTACAATTTGAAACTATATTTTACTTTCTGTAGATGATAACTTGGAAAAACGGGATCCATTATTTCCATGCTAATCTTGTACCAATTCTAACATCACATAAATTTTTAATCTAATTTGCTTTTTGTTGACCAACCCTGTATGATTGATGTTTAATTCATGTAAGAAGGTTTAAATTTCAAGCCAAACTTGATTTACTAAAAGGTTATTTATTAGCCTAGCCTGCCACAAAAATGGTAAGTCTATTATTAACAAATTTATAAACCAAATTCTCACTGTATAGATATGATATGTACAAAGAGATAATCAAGTTGAAATTTAGCATGCCTAATCTGCTTGAAAAAAAAAAAGAAAAAAAAAAAAGCAAAACACAATAGTCCTTTTGTTGGAAATTAGATTATAAAAGAAGTTGTTAACTACAATTACAATTTGTCCTACTGATTTAATGTTAAATATGCCAAATCTCTTTTTTCATGATGTAATTCTCCAATAGTTAAAAAGTTGTCATCCATGTTGTCATATTTTATCAGAATTTACGAACTGATAAATTGTAAAAGAAATTAACATATTGCAATACAAGTGATCTATTGAACTATATGATGTCAAAGAAAACTTATAGCTCACTGCAGAACAGTTAAGACATCAACTTCAAGACTTCCATGGAAGTCAAATGATATAGAAACTAGACACTAATAATCACTCATATTTTACCTCAGCCAAGTAATCATTTCCAGATGGACTGTGTTCATCAAATACTTTTGTTTCGCTACTGCCTGAGGAGGAAAATAAGAAAAGCGGGTGGAGTGGAGGATAAGAACCAAAGGGAAATTATTAGTAAACCAGACCATCCATAGTCTGGATAATTAAATTCTAGCATCTTCATCTGAACAGACAAATGTTACATTATCTGCTATCTATGAGTTCCAAAATTCCAATTCAATTGCTCAAAAATACCATAATATTGAAAGAGAGCAATAATAAGGGATAATATCAACAGAATCTCCGAGTAAGAATAAGGAGGGAAATCGTAAACGAACTGTAGAGGTTTTGGATTAAACATGGTTCAAAAACATGAGTCAGAAGTTGTGTTAGAACAAACCATAGTAACCAACAGCTGTTGCACTGACCAGAACTGTGGGCCAAGTTCCTTCTGTTGAAGCATTTATTATATCTACAACCTTCAATGTCAGTTAAAATCGCTAGATAAATAAATGGTAGAGAGAAGTTATAGAACGAGATGCTTCTTTTACAAGAGGAGAAAGTCTTTGGATGCAGGAACATTTCAAGAGAGGTAAAGAAAATAATCCTTACCTTTGAGGTCACTCTAATCCTGCTTTTTTTAATCTCTTTCTTGATCTGCAGTACAAAAATAAAATTATATGTTCCTCCTTCTCAGGGTAAATGAAATATTAATCCACTAGAAAAAGATTTAGCATGTTCTGATTACTGTGCAAATAGATGCTGCTAGAAAAAGTGTGCATTTTGCATCATATGCTGATGATCATGCATATTTGTGAGTACATGACAGCAAATATTTGATCAAATTTAAATGATAGTGCTAGGAGTCTCTCTCCACTTTTCCAAATAAAAACTTTCAAAGAAATTTCTTTTCATGTTTTCTTGTGATCAAACTGAAACTTATTGTATTCAACCACTTATGAGCCTTTCCTCAGTTTAACAGTACAACAAGGATTTATGATAAATTTAAATCAGCTTTGCAACAAAAAATTAATGTTGGAAACTCCATGCAAATCTATAGATTCTATATGATAATAAGACATATCAAGTTAGTTATCAAAATAGAATTCTTTTCCAAGCATTTGGAGAATTGGAGCAAAGGAAGACAAGTATTGGTACAATAAAGCAGAATATACAAGCTGGACAAAGAGAGAGATTGTCTGAACTACCATTTATGTCTAACACCTGAAAGGAAAAAAAAAGGAAGAAATTGATGTTTTTATGTAACACCACAATGGCGTCTTTATCCAGTGTAAAACTTCTTCACTGGCTATAATTTATGTCTAACAGGGAATAACAGTAAATTTGGAACCTGGTGAACCAGCGATACTAACCTCAGATGACCATCTTGTACTGATCGGCATTCCAGCCAAATTTACAACAGCATTCGGACCTTGAATGCAGTTTTTCCAGTCTGGCTCCTCAGCAATTACAATTCTTGGGAAGTCCTTAACTACAAATGCAGATGAAATCACAATAAAAATGTCAATATTTCAATGGAAAAAGAAAGAATCCATGACAAAATTCTTTGCAAAGAAAATCTGTTTCCTTATTACAAATTGAATGTCATCTAGATGCGAGAAAATGGTAGTTTTTAGTTTTTTTTTTGTTCTAGACATTTACCCTTTTTTATTAGTAAATTTTCATAATAAAGTGCAGAAAACTACAAATAATCCTACCTTCTTACCTGGAAAAATTAACCCTGCTTTAGATTTGGAACGAGTCAAGACATGGATATAATGGTTATCTGCAATGCAAATAAAAATTCCAGATTAGCATATCATCAAAATACACATTATTCAGAATTTAGTTTGCAAAGTAAAATATTCAAATTTAAAAAATAGAAAATCTAACATCCATATCTAGTTGGTTGGTGAATCTGAGAACCAACAAATATAACCCAACTATGAGTTCTCCATTTAGGTTCTGAACACAGCATGTTTCAGCACAGCATTACAAAAATGAAAAGCATCATGTTTTGTACAATGCTTTCAAGACAAATCCCCAACACAAATTATTGGGTCTTCGAAATTTGGATTACAAAGCATTTGAAGAAGGTATATATTATGCGGCACTTTCACCTATCAGCTCTCTCGATAAAGTCAAAAAAAATACTTAAAACCCAGAGTAAGGATGACCATTTTAAAGGCTAAACAATCATTCATTAAATATATTAACAATGACATTATCTGAAGCTTTCGATTATCAATAATTACAGAAACATGGAGAAACCTGCGTGCAGTCTTTGCACCAATCTTCTACCTATAAACCCCGTAGCTCCTGTTATTGATACAGTCATCTGATTTGCCTGCATCAACTTGCATAGAGTCAAAACAACATCTCCAAGGAACCAACGCTATCCTAGATGACATGCTATTTGCCCGGAACTATTAAATATCCATAATGGAAATGAAAGATGTAATTTTAATAAGATATAAAGCAAATACGGATGCCAGAAGTAAAACATAGAGCCGACAGTAAACTTTGACAAGCTGACAATGCAGATAAACAATCTTTACCACTTTATTTTGCCAATAGCACTCAAGTTCAATTTACAGCCAGATAACTTTATTGATGGCAAATCATTGTTTAAAAAAAAGAGAAATACCATTATGATTTCTATGACCTCTAGGCTTTAAGATCAATCCAAAACCAATATGCGAAGCAAAACCCCAAAAACATATCCAAATTCAATGAAAAGGGTGACAATAAACAGAGTTCGAACTTTGAAGAGCACACCTTTTGGGTTTGACCAGAGGCACAACATACACTCATTCTCTTAGTCTCAACCTTCTGCAATACAAAACCATAAAATAAGTGGCATAATCAAAGAACAAAAAACAAATGCTTTAAAAACCACAAAAAAGTTGGGGAGAGTGAAAGCAATGACAGAGAAGGCTTGAGCGATGTGAAGGGAAGAAGGAGAGATGGAGTGAGTCCATGTCAAAGCAGTAGCTGTCATTTCTTTAAGCAGCCAAGAATCTTTATTTTACAATTCAAAATAATCCCTGGAGAACATGCTAATGCTGAAAATACGTCAGAGGAGAAGAAGAAAGTATCCTCGTGTTTGAATTAGAGCCACAACACTAATAACTACAATTCCCCACCATCCAAAATGTTCCAATCTTTTGGGCCTTCAAGGCCCATATTATTTTTCTCAACCCGACCCCACTGTGGTACGGCAACTGTATTCTATAGCCTCCCCCTCCTCTCTCTCTCTCTCTCTCCAATCTCGCTGTAGCTTCTGGTTCTTCTGGGTGAGTAATGGCGAGCATGATGCAGTGGTGCGGCGCAGTCGCGCGGCGGGTGATGGTGGGTCAGCCGTCATCAAGATCAACAACAACAAGAGTTGGAGTCGGAATTGGGGTTGGGCCGGCGCCGATTTTGTGTGGAAGAGGGGACAAGAAGACAAAGAAAGGGAAAAGATTTAAGGGATCGTACGGAAACTCGAGGTCGAAGAAGGAGAAGAAGATTGAGCGCATCAAGGACAGAGTTGAGGTCCCTAGGTCTACTCCTTGGCCTCTACCCTTCAAGCTCATCTAATAATTTTCATCGCCACTTTTGAGAATTTTTCTATTCTGTAGCACTTCTTTTTCTAGTATTGATTTTCCATCAGAAATATGTGTACATTTCCTTCAAGTGTTGTGCTTTAATTCATGAACTGTTCAAAAAATTTTAGTGCTCTTGATGTATTCTGCAAATTTCACTCTGGAAATTTGTTTGTTTTTTCTTTCTGTTGGTGGTCATTTTGAAAGTTTGTTCATTTATAACTTCTCCCATGATAGTATCCTGCAAATGATATAGCCCCAGTCCAGTATGGTTCTTGCATTGTTGCAAACTAGGGGTTATAGGATCATGCTAAAGGTGGAACTAAGGTGCTAAGATGGACTAGAGATACCTAATAAAAAGATATTTTGTTACCTCAATCAGAAAAAGAGTTTTTTGGTTTAGCATGAAAATGCTGCTCAGACAGGGAATGCTGTAAGAAGAGCTTGGTTTCAAGAAGTAAAAACAGTTCATAATTCATTTGACATTAACATATCACATGTGGCCCTTTGCATCCAAACTTGCTCTTCTGCATGGTTTCTTGATTCCTATATTATGCACGGTATATTAACCTGAGAATGAAATGGCTGTTGAGCAGTAAAAGTTAACTAGAAAAGAAAAGTTACAAGGTGTTGGGTTGTATGATCTGGTGGCTTTGCCATAGGTGAGTTTTTATTTGTGTTTGGTGGTGTTGGAATGAGGAGAGTAGGGGTCTGAGCTCTTCATTTTGGTGTTTTTTTTTCTTTTTTTCAAATAAATAGCACACTTTAGATCTCAAATTGAAAGAATAAGAAACCATTATCAGCATTGCCTGCCAGGACAGTTGTACCATGGAAAGCATTGCCAAATGCCTGTAATAGTGATAAAGGCCGTGAATGTCACCTTAAAGTTCACAAGTAGGATAGATTATTAAGTATGCAAAAAGATGCTGCATGTAGTTGAAGCAAAGGAGAAACTTTTCTAAAATGAGGATGCAGAGTAACTGACCGACAATTTGTGATAGAAAAAAAAATTGGAATTGGTGGATTTAAAGTTAACAATAGATTATTTAGATACCCATTTCCATTTCAATTCCTATTACTTTTCCAAGGGAAACTAAGTATGCCCCAAAAGAGAAAAAAACATAGTCAAATGTAATTTCTTTGTGAAAGTGCTATAGATCATGGATTATATGTCATTAGAGTAAGATTAAAGATGTGGGTGGTAGCTTATTCAGTTGCTGTATGTGGGGTTATTGCAAGTAGCTTCATGTTCAAATGGGGATAAGTTGTGGACAACAGGAATGCACTTCCTTGCACAAAAGGAACAAGCTTTCTGAGGAACCTTTCTTTTTTGTCATAATTAATCTAAAAATAATTATATTTGGCATGGTGGACTCTTTTTTTCTTTTTGGCTGATTTAAACACCTTTGTACAATTCAACAATCTCCTTGTACTGTATTTGGATGGCAACTCTTTAACCTTTGCCGCCTTTCAATGAATATCTTGCGGCCATAGAAAAAAAAAAAAGAAAGGCTGGAATGACTAAAGTTCAAAGTAGAACTAGCGTGTCTTTGAAATTGTTTAAACTTTAGAGGCCATGAGATGTGAAAGTTAAGGTGATAGCAATGGTATCGTTAAATTCTTGGGATCTCTAATTATTCTTTGCAATCAAAAGACATACATTCATGTAAAGGGAGCTAAATCCTCTTAGAAATCAAGAACTCAAAGATATGGTATGAAACTATACAAATTCACATCATGGCTTCACCTCGAGAGATGATGAAGGTCCCCTTTCCTCTCTTTCTGCTGCAAGAGGTCAAACAAATCGAGTCCAAGCTCTGCAATTATGGCAAGTCCAATGATGAAATAGATAAAACCAAAGGTAATAATGACCACTCCGATTGAAGTTGTCAAGAGATGATATTTGTCCCCTCTTCTATGTTCAGTTGCAAGCCTAACCCGCCAGAGCACCATCAATGCGATCGGAGACAATACTTCCAGCAATAACACTAGGAATTGTTTTCGTATCCCATGCTGCCAAGCCGTCCATTCTAGTGAGAATTGTGAGAGTTAGTTTGAAAAATTGTGATCCTATGAGTCTATTAACAATGCAATAATATAACTGATAATGTCTATTGAATTATAAAAAAAAGGGTTGATGATTCTGAATAGAAGTACTTAGGACTAAAGATTGGAATTGAGATTAAATATGCTTTTTCAAAAATTCAATATTTCTGTCGGTTTAGTTATATTTTGAAGTTTTTATGATTACAGTATCTAAAATTCACTTGCAAAAATAAAATTCAACAACAATATCAAATGGATCTGAGCAACAATTATATATGGATTTGATCCTACAACATCTGTTACAAAAGAAAGCTATAAAACAAGGACTAGGGCTCTCAAAAGAAACTAACAAAATCTTTGTTGGTACCTTTATGAATTCCAGCATCATCCTGCAAACGCTCAGACAGATTTAGAAACAAATCGGCAAGTATAGGAAGTCCAAGAATCAAGAACCAGAAACCAAGAAGCATAGTTAAAACTCCAACCCTAAAAGCCCAGTCAGTATAGTCAGAATAGCTTTTTGAATTGGTGGCAAGATTATATCCATTACAAATTGCCCAAAGCAACATTGCCATGGTAACCAAAGACCCTGTTATACGCAATGTTATTGTTTGTACATCTGCAGCTGCTCTTCGATGTATAACCTTCTTCGCCTTGGCATTAACTGCTGCTTCATCATCCATATTGGCAAGAGATTCACACAAAAAAGAATGAAGATACGGAAGAGCTAGCAAAGTTTTTTCACCTCATCAGGTGTAATTATTGTTTAAAAGTGCGGTGTCTAAAATTAGGCTATTTTTATCAAATCCTTGGTTAATGTAACAAGATTGATGGTGCAATTAGATGAAAGCTTAAGCTAAAGCAATGGCTATATTTGTGCATGTGATGAGTCATGTCTTGTATTTATATATATAAGAACATATATAGGTGTTGATCGGAGAGTAGTGATGAATTATTAAGAATGGATCTTTCATCCATAAAATGTTCAGCTTTAGGATGCGAAATAAAAGGACAGGACTAGGAGGAGGTCTCTCAAATGTGACCTAACAGATTTGGAGTCATGCCTTTTGTATACTTCTGTCTCTTGATATTATATAATTCCTACGTCACCCCATTGTTAAGCGCAATTTTAATACAATATTTATATAATAATATTTTAAAAATTTCTCTTTTTGGCTTGAAAATATATATATATATATATCATTTTAGTGATTACGTTATAACTCAGGAGATCTGTAGTGTAGACATTATTTGCAAGATTGTAATTACTATAACAATTGATCTTTTCGATATATTGTTGTTGTCACATTTATGGAAATGCTATTTTCCTACAGCATGGAAAAACAAAGATTCAATTTTGTTTGTTAACTGGCAAAGACAAATTTGCAGTTCAAAACAAGAACCTATTCACCTTTGTGTCTTAATCAGGCAGGGTTTTATTGGTGTTGTAGCACAAACAAGCCATTCTTATTTTGTTCTTATTTGTACTGCAACACCAATAAAACTCTGTCAAATCAATAAGAACCAGCCAATCCATGAGGTTCAAGCTTTTGTACTATGTGTCCATGAATGATTTCTTCCATATTCACAGCTACCTTTTCCTAATTAACGAGACAAAGGCTAGATCCACACAATAGTGTATATAGCTCATATTCAATCTCAAGAGTGGCAATTTAAGCAAAGGCAGCAAATTAAAATCAGGAAAATAAAGTTTGCATTTAAAGAATTCCATATCATTCCATCAAACTTCAGCGCAAGTCACCAACATGTTGCATTTCTGCACAATATCTTTCTTCAGTGAAAAAACAAATACATAGTAGAAAGATCACTTGATATCTCATAAAGTTAACAATTTGCCTTTGTTTATGAACAACAAACATGACGCTGGACTAGCTCTTCACCTTCTGCAGCAGTCATGGATCATCAAAATATGCAAGAGCAATAAAAATACAGCTTAAATGAGGAATTAGTGCTCGAATGTCATTAAGGAGAACACTTGAGACAGAGACAGGGAGACCCTATCCAACAACGACTCTAGTGCTTTAATGTTATTACTTGATTTTCTTTTCTTTAAGAAACAAAAATATTGGATAAACAGACTCTTACCAAGCATTCCCAAACTCAGTAACATAAATATACAGCTCAAATCACATAGAGAATACCATTATTAGATAGCAAGAAGACCAATTATCAGATTGTACCAAGATTTTATTTAAAGGATTATTTTAATGTGGGAAAGTAATCTCACGACCATCTGCTCCAGTCAACTAGTATGGAGAATAAAATTTTGTAGCAACCAAGAAAAAAATAAAATAATAATCTGATGTTTACAGCCAAAGGAATGCAGCCAATGGTACAATATCCAACATACTAGTTACAGTGCTAACCTTTATTCATTGTTGCGAAAAAGATGTGGATTTAGTCATTGTCTTCTCGCCCATAGTCATATACTATCTCAATCTGCTGCACCAACAAAAAATCAGAATTAAGGAAGAAAAAATAAGCAGCAGAAAATCAGAAAGTACAATAATTTCAGTACAGCCACTTTTTGTTAAATGGTGAAAGAACAAGTAAAAAAAATATGACACAACTGTACATAAACAAATATCAGTTTCAATTAACCCTGAAGATGTAGTTGGATTTCGAGTAAACTTGCTACGACCAGGAGCCTAGGGAACTGTAAACCAATAAGATCAGCAAGTAAAAGAACTGGAATGGCAGCTCTAAAACAAGAAACACAAGTGCCACTTAAAAACTTTGCATATTCTCACAATCACATGGATTGATTATGTTCAGCAAAAGAAGCAAGTTAAAAGGAAAAATGAATGTATAGATTCCTTTACTTCACCCCCATTAAAGCCCTTCAATGCCTTGTCTAATTCTTGAAAAAAATCCAGACATGAAAGAAAAATAACAATAACAAAAGGCAGCCATAAATCAGTAGTAGTTGCAATAAAGAATCATGAAAAGGAAATGTTGATATTTTCTGCAAGAGCGACTACTTTGGGCCTTAATCTACAACCTCTCAGGTGCTGTAATGTTTAAAACTCTTAATACTAAACTTTTAATTTAATATAAATAATTGATAGTGAATTGTGATATAAGTGGTATAGATAAATGATATAAATAGTGGATCTTAAAAATTAACTGAAGAAATTATGTATTTTTACGGTTTTACGAGATTAAAAATTAAATTAGAATCAAAGGATAAAAAAGAAGGTGCACCATATTTAAAGTGAGATTGGCCACACTAAATTAAGCCATAAATATATATATGTGTATAGGGAATGATATATATGTATGTAGAAGCTTCTTTCTTCTTCTTCCTTCTTCTTTCCACGATCATCATCACCAACACCATCAAAGCTCCTTCTTTCTTCATTCTTTTCAAGAATTTGGCTAAAATTTAAGAAAAAATCATATCTAGCTATGAGTTTTTAAAAGAATAAGCTATAAAAGTTGAGATTATCAACAAGTGATTAGAGAAAAAGAAGAGTTTAAAGAGGTATGTGCTTATGTATATTTTGATTTACATCTATTTGAATTTCTATGAATTTATTGTTTAAAATGATTGATTGAGTTGTCTTGGTGAGTTTTTACTGAAAAATATTTGATATATGCTCTTTCTATGTTAAAGAAACTAGATTTGATCCATTGATATCATATATTTGGATATATAGAATTTAAGTTGATAAGTGTTCGAAATACAGAGTTTTACTTGACACCACTAGTGATACGGCCATGTCACTGGGCGTGTCAACGATGCTGTGTTTCAACATTGAAGACACGGCCAGTAACACGCCCGTGTCATTGGGTGTATCATAGCTACTGTGATAAAAAATAAATGACACGGCCAGTGACACGTCTGTGTCAATGGGCGTGTCGTAGCTACTCTAATGCAACTTAAATGGCACGGCCAAAGACACGCCCATGTTCTTGGACGTGTCAAAACTTCTGTGAGAACGAACTTATGACACGCCCATGTCATTGGGCGTGTCACTTGAAGAAATTTGCCAAAAATAGCTCTTTTTCTTGTGTTTCATCTGTGATTTAGGTTTAATTAACTATAATGCTTTAAAGTGTAAAGGATTTTTGAAATCAACCCTATCAAGTAGTGTAATAAATTTTGAATATATGATAAATATGTGTAATACTAAGTGTTGATCAAAGAATTATTCCATTGAAGTGATATACATAATTCAATGATAATTAAAACTAATGAATTGTCCAAATCATACTGATTTTAGATCTAGCTTTAGATTGAATGGCTAACTAGATAAAGAATAGCCATAGTGATGAGAGCACTTTATGCCATTAATGGACACATTGTGCCATCAGTGACAGTGAGTATAATTACCATTATATATTCTTGAGATTTGGTATTAAAATTGCTACACTAACATGTTATCCAAACCTATGATCTGAGTTCAGTATGTATAAGCATATTTAATGAAGCTATCTAAATTGCAAATATATGTGAATATTACGTTGTGAATAATGGAAGAAATGCAAAATAACAATATAAGTCAATTACTTGAAATCGATTTACTGTGTTATAATATAAAAGTGATTGGTAATGTATATATTAAGGTTTATAAGTGAAAATTCTAATGCACGGAATAGAAATGTTAAACTCAAGTTATTGAATTGATCAATAATTTTCTAAGTGTTATAATGATTGAAAGTGTATATAATGATATAAGATACAAAGTGCTTCAAAATATAGTATTAAATTTAAGTGCTAAAAATTATAGATTGAATGAAACTATTCTATATGTGAAACTGAAAAGTAAGACTTACTGAAAATAAATAAGTGTAATATGACCAATGTTAACAAATGAAAAAGTAAGTCTTAAATAAAATGATTCAAAAAGAGAAAAGTTACAATCCCAAAAGTGCAGTGTAGCATGATAAGTTTTATAGAGTTAAAGTTATTATTTTGTGTAATCAAAATATTAAGTTGGTTTGTTATTGAAAATAGTTAATATATTAAAATATTTCTTAAAACTGAGTGTTATTATTATATTTCCATAAGTATTTTCCTTTAATATTAAGTGACAAAATATGTTTATGCAAGCATTACTAAGTTTTGCTTAGCATGCTAGAAGTATTTTTTGACATGCAGATATCAGGTCATCGGAATAAGTTAAGAAGTGAAATTAAGGATATCAGAAAATTCAGGAAATTACCTATTGTATATATAGAGATCTTTTGTATATTATACTCATAAGTTATGAAATATATATATACAATTTAATTTGGCTATTTGAGAGATTGTACAAATTTGTAAACATGAAAGAAATATATGTATTTAGAGGACGAAGTTTGAGATTCTAGAGAATGATTATCAAATAAAGCAATATATTATATATTTATTTGATTTGATGAACTTATGATATTTATCTGATTTATAATTACTATTTGGATTCTTGGAGATATTGGAGATTGGTTTAAATATTAGTTTATAAGTGTTGTATTATACAGATTGTATTATTATTATTTGAAGATTTTTGTTAGTAACATTTTGAAAGGAAACTTTGCCAATGAATTGATTAGAGTACTGACAGTATATTGAGTAACATTATCTGATAATTCTAATAAGAATTGTCAGGGGATGTTACATGAGCAAGACCAAGGCTCTATTGATGTCACCAGAAAATGGCCCTTAGAAATATGAGCAACATTGAAACAGTTCAAACAATAAGCATAAAGAAATCAACATATATTAGTTTAATAAGTGGTGCCATCCTTCCTATTCTGATGGTGCATCAATAAAGTTAAAAGACTAGTTTGGGGAAAATAGCTAAAAAGAGGAGAGAAAAGTGTTTTGTAACTGCCAATGATGTTAACTAAAGTCATTCCAGAAAACATCACTTCATTCAAACATCCAGCAGGAGAAAAGACATAACAAATCACTAAGGCTGATACCTCAGTTTATCTGATTCTTGTTTGGCTATAAACCTAATAATGGCCAGAGGGAGAAGCAAACTAATTAGCCCTTCTCCTAGGAAGGTTAACAAAGTCCAACAGAACAACCATCATATATCTACCTTCCCATTCTGTTTTTACTGAGATATCTTCATGCGTTCAACAGTTCAATATTTAGGTAGGACTACAGAATAAAGGATGATTTTGCTTCGGAGAAGATATTTCAAGACTTCCTTTCATCAGAAAAGAGACGGCTATAAACTAGAACATGCCTTGAAAACTTGATTAGGAGGAGAAACCCTACCAAGCGATACTTTTAGACAACAACAAGCCAAAAAAAATCCCCATTTGAAAAACATTCCAAAGATAAAATAAGCTAAAAAGGGTTAAACATTTGCATAAAGGGAGAGGGGAAAAAAAGGTATCTTCACTACAAACTTGTCAGAGAGACCTCTTAAAACAAATTGATTTAAGAGTCTCACTTTTCAACAAAATACGAAGAACCCAAGTGGCAATCATTGCAAATAACCTTAATTAAAGCTAAAAACTGTAAAATGAAACGAAGATGCAAAATTGGAATTGAGAAAAGAAGCAGAAACACAATTACCAATATAAGGATCAGGGTGCCGCCACTTATTATACTATGCTTCACCATCATCAATCATTCTATCGACGGTGTCCAAATCTTCCTGTAAAATACATCAATAAAGAAAAGGGGAAGATAAAATCAATGAACAAGTAAGAGGAACTAAAAGGAAATTAAAAAAAAATAGAAGAGACATTGACGAACGAACCACATGTCTATTGGCATCAAATTTCTCGCGGAGGGATGAAGCCTGTGAGAAGAGAGTTTTAGTGATAATCAAATGAATAGAGATCTGATTGATAAGAACAAGGGAGAAATTGGAAATTTCCATCTTGATAGAAGAGGTGGCGATGTACGACCAAATTCAGGGTATCTCTAAGAGCTCGTCGGTACAGGATCTGAACCCTCTCCTTCTGTGCTGCTCGCCGAGCTAGGTATGCCGCCGTTGATACGCTCATTCTCTCTTTCTCTCTGGGCTCTTCTCTCGCTGCCCCCGATAAATGGAATGTAATCCGCTAGAACAGAGTGTTAACGAAACGGTGTTGTTTAAATATCTTTTGTATTTTCGGTCAACATGCTTATAGTTGCGTTTATTAACTATCTTAATCAGGCTTTTATTCGGTAGTATTTTTTTTAATATAGATGGATGAACGACACAGAGGAGCATATGTGCTCACTATTCTTGGATATGATATTCTGAGTTGATCATAGTTGATCCAATGTTAGACTTCATTTGGGGGTCTGAGCAGCTCGTGGACTCCAACAGGGTATCTTGTAGCCATAGAAGCTAAATGATATGCTAACCTGTTTGCCTCTCGGTAGATATGTTACATCTCCATTGTCCAATCTTTTGCAATTAGGTTCTTGATATTGTGAATGATGATGGCGTTCCTACTATGCTTTGCAGTATTAGCCAATAGTAATTGCACTGCCACTTTGCTGTCCGATTCAATCTTCAATTTCTTGAACCCATACTGCCAGGCTAATAGGCGTCCCTGATAAATCCCAGTAGCCTAAGTTCACCACGAAACCCCATACCCAAAGTCTTTTATCATCCCTTAACACGCCACCAACAAAGGCTCTCTTGGTTGTGGGATTTAAAGCACCACCTAAATTGAGTTTTACCTAGCCTGTTGGGGGGTAAGGTGTAACCTATATATATGGTTTCCTGACTGTGATTTAGCAAGTCAATTGATGTTATTTCCTGTCTAGCCAAACACACATTCTGCATTCGACGTTGGATCTCATAGGTGATGTCCGCAGCACTTCTGTGACGGTTTTCAAATAGAGTCTCGTTCCTATTCTTTCATAAAACCTAACAGGTGATTCCAAATAAGATGTTACCATTAGAAAGATTCTATCCTAGCTCACACTTGCAAATATGTTCTAAGAGCCAAGTCCGGAATTCTGTAAAAAAAAAAAAAAAGGATTTTGCCAAGAGATACCCAGCACCATACACCAAACAGATTTTATTAATCACTAGCCCTTACTCTTAGTCACTGATTCAAGAACGAATACCGAGACAATTGTTCCCTTGCCGGTCTACTACTTGGTGGCTTTACATTGCTAAAGAATCAATCAGTAATTGATAGAAATAACTAAAAATCAATAAAATAAAAGTACGTTAATAAGGGTCGGTCGAGATGTGTCTTCGATACCTCTATTGATTTGTTAGCAACTTTTGTTTGTAAGCAAGCCAAAGAAACATGTTGATCCTGTATTGGCCTGGCCATTTCCAAATAATGTTCTATTTGCCACTTCTACTGTCCCAGAAGTCTTTCAAGTCAGCAAGGTAGGAGGATTTGATCGTGAAGTTGCCAGAGGCTTCATAAATTCAAATCATCTCATATTCTCTATCACAATCCGAGGGAGGGCGAGTAGCTATTAAAGAAAGGAGAACATTGTCAGGTAGAAGTTCTGTCGATAAATCCCTATTCCATTCTCCATTTTCCATGAATAGGTCACGAAAACACCAGCTTTTGAATGAGTGAGGTACTGTAGTAATAGCCATTTCTTGTAGAGCGTTAAATTCACTAAGCCAATTGTCTTTCTAGAATTTGACTGCTTTTCCATTATTAATGACCCATTGAATTCCCTTAGTGAGTGTGCTCTACTGACTACTGAGGGCTCTCCAAATGGGAGAACAATTGGTAGTTCTCAACCTTTCAGGAACTCCCATAGGTTGGACTCCATACTTTGATAACAACACTTGTGTCCATAATTGGTTGCAATGTAACATAATATTCCAACCTTTTTTTTTTGGATAAATGTGCAGTTCATGGTATTCAAGTTTCTAAGCCTCAAAGCTCTATAATCTTTTGGCTTATATACTTCTTCCCATCGAATGAGGCTTATTTTCCTAGTTGTGTTGTTACTGCCCCATATGAAACTTCTGCATAGTTACTCCATTTTGTGGCAGAGGCTTTTTGGGATGCCACTGTCTGTATAGTGTAGTAGGGAATCGTATTAAGGACATGGTTGTTTAGGGTGACTCTCCCTGCTAGTGACATATTCTTTGAGCCCCAACTCAACAGCTTGCTTTGGACTTTCTTAAGGATATAACTGTAAGACTGCTACTAGATCCTTGTGTGTTGTAAGGGAACTCCTAAGTATTTTCCCAAATCCTTAGTGCATTGAAATCCCAAAGAGCTGCTCAAATCCTCTCTAGTTTTAGCTTTCACATTGTTAAAGAAGAAGATTTTTGTTTTGTGCTTATTTACCCTTTCACCCGAAGCTTTACAGAATTCATCGAGGATTTCCTGTATCTTTAGACCTTGTTCACTTGTGGCCTCAGCAAATAAGAACATGTCATTAACAAAGAATAAATAGGAATTGGGGGGGGGGGGGGGGGGCGCAATTCTATTTAACCTTATGGGTTTTCACCCTTTTTTTAGCACTGCATGAGAGATAGTTTGCCCAAGCTTTTCTAGACAGAGAACAAAAAGGTAAGAGGATAAGAGGTCTCATTTTCTTACACCTCTGGTTGGTTTGAAAACCTCTGTAGGCATGCCGTTCCATAGTATTTGCATGGAGCTAGTTGTCAATATATTCATAATAACTCCTCTCATCCATCACGGTATTTCCAATTCCATTACAACATCAATGATAAAGCTCTATTAAGCTTGTCGTATGCTTTTTCAAGATCTATTTTGATTGTCATGTATCCTTTCCTACCCCTAAAATTCCTCATTGAGTGGATGATCTCTTGAGTGATGATGATGTTATAAAAAATATGTCTATTAGGAACTAAACTTGATTGGTTGGGGCTGACCCACACAGGCATGCAGGCTTTCAATCTATTGACAATTACCTTCGATAAGATCTTAAGTGGGACATTGCAGAGATTAATCGGTCTGAACAGAGATAAATACATCGAGTTTTTATCTTTAGGGATTATCACAATAGAAGTTCTATTTAATTCCTTAGGCATGGTCTCTGTTCTTATGATGTCTAAGAGAAGCAGACACACTGAGTTACCTACCACACTCCATTGATTCTGAAAAAATAGTGCATGAAGTCCATCAAGCCCAGGAGTTTTTAAGGGCTTCATATAAAAAATGGCTAATCTTATATCTTCTTTAAAAATCTCCCTGTTTAACTAGTCCCTTGTGTCATTATCAAGCGAAGAAAAACCAAATGAGGGCGTCTAGTAGCTGTTGTTAGGTATCTCATCCGTGTAAAGTCTCATTAAGAACTATCTAGCAGCTCGTCTTAGTACCTCTTGATCAGAGCACCATTCGTTGTTATTAAGTTTTAGTAACTCAACTCTATTCTTTCACCGTTTGATGATGGTTGACTTCTAATAGTAGGCGGTGTTTCGGTCCCCATTGTTGATCCACTCTATTGATGCCTTTTGAAACCAGAGCACCTTTTCTTGGGCCAATATACTATCAAGCTATGCTTTTAATTCGACTTCCAACTTTTTAAAGTTTGAAGACTCCACTCTTTCTAAGGCTCTTTCTACTCCCTCTATATGTCGGGGGATGGTTCTTTTGAAAGAGAAAATACTACCAAAAACATTATAATTCCTATTTGTCAGCCTCTCAACCATACTTTCCATTGAGGAGAAGTAATTGTTACCTTGCTTCTAGTTGTCTTCTACCAATCGGTTGAAGTCCTTATGTAGAACCCAGGGAGCCAAAAATCTGAAGGGTTTAGGTTCAAAAAATTTATTTTTCCCTAGCACCTTTATCAGAAGAGGGGAGTGGTCAGAGCATAGTCTGGGTAGGTTCAGAACTACTGCTTCTGGAAAGAGGGAGTTCCACTCCTCATTGCATATTGCTCTGTCTAGCCTTTGTCTAAGGTTTTCCCTCACCTATGTGAAATGATTCTCTTGGCAACCCAAGTCGATTAAATGACTGTTAAGGAACTAATTCACAAAGATAATGCAACCTCCCAGAGCCACCCTTTCTCTCTTCGCTGCTAAGGATAACATTAAAGTCTCCAGCGAGGATCCATGGGCCGTGACTTGATTTTGATAAATTGTCTAACTCTTTCCAACGAAAATTTCTCAAAGCTGGGCTTGGGCTAGCATAAACTGCAGTGAAGTCAAAATCTATACCGTTCCCACATTTTAGAGAGGCATACACAAACTGAGTATTGACATGCTTAATTGTGATTATACCTTCAAAGTTCTATAGTAAATCCCACCAGAGAACCCACTTGCTTCAATACGAAAAGAATAATCAAACTCTGTTCTCTTGATGACCCTATCTGCTTGGCTCCCACTAATCTGAAGTTCCAAAAGGACTAAAACACAAAATTTATATATGTTTTGCATATTGCGAAGGGTTCTTAAAAAGCCACTTAAGGATGTCACTTGACAATTCCATACACAAATATTAATATCCATAAAAGTAAGTATGAAGAAAGGGAACACACCCTGGGATTCAAGTAGATTCTTGCAGCCTATATCCACCCTGCTTGCTCACATCCTCATTTCTTCCCTCTTCCAGCAGCAAAGTTTGACTATATTGGGTTCCACCTGCTCTGGATTAGAAGTCTGAGGATTTGGGGGTCTGACAAGCTCCATTGGTTAAGTGTCATTTACTTTGATGGTTTGGTCCATCCCACTGCCATTCAGGTTTGTAACTCTATTCGTTCATGTATTTACTACCTTATTGCAATCTTCGATGAAGATGGCTTTTGTGCTTACTTTGATTAAGAGAGGACATGTTAGGAGCCAAGGAGAAGATAGAGCATGGAAAGGTAGAGCTTTTGCTACTAGATCCTAGAAGGACAGGTTGGATGTTTTTTTTGCTAGTTGGGATACTAGCTTTATTGATGGACCTTTGGATAGTTTCTCTGGTCTTAGTCTGGGATCCTTTGGAAATGGATGACTTAGGGCTTAATATAGTTGAGACCCTTTGGTCAGTGTGTTGAACTTTTTTGTGACTTATAACATGCTTTTTCCTTTGCCTTTGGGGTTCTTATAAAGTGCCTTTTTCTAAGTCATTCCCATCGGCGGCAATATTAAGAAGAGGAATACAGTCTGATGCAGGCTCTTCCAAATTGACCAAAGATGAGAATCTGGAGCCATTCGCTGATGCTTCCCTATTATTATTGCCCCCAGTAGAAGAAGCATTCATGGTGCTCCTGCCACTGGCTTCGCTATCACTATTCCTGGGAGGGGATTTCTTACCTTTTTTAGTTGCCATCATCCATAGGCCATAAAGTTGCTCATCTAGAGCGAGTTCTCTATGAGCCAAAGGTTCTGTTATTGCCACAGAGTTTATTTGCCTCACTTCTTCAACTTTGCTTAAGCATTTTATTGATAAGTGCCCATATTTACCACAATGGAAACAAATCAGAGGAAGGCCTTCATACTCAACAAATCGAGTGTGGCCATCAATTTTAAGCTTCAAAATCAGGGGTTGGGTGAGATCAACCTCCATTGTAATCCTTGCAAATCTTCCCCATGTTAAGTTCTCCGTGTTATAATCTATTTTAACAACCCCTCCAACTACTTCGCCAATTGCTCTAAGCACCTTTTTGTGGTACAGATGAAGGGGTAGACTCGGAATATGCATCCATGCAACTATAGATGATATGAAGTTAGTGAAACAATTGAAATCAACATGCCATTGCTTAATGATTAAATAATGCCCCATCACCAGCCATGACCCATTTGTTATTATGGTTTCCAAGTCCTTTAACTGACTGAAATTGCACTAGATAGTAACCATTGTCCAGATCGATAATTTTGAATTGCCCCACAGTGTTCCACATTGCTAGCAGTATAGATTGGAGGGTTTTAAATCCGATTGTTCTGCCCATAAGTTTAATTATAACCGTCGCTTGCCAAGGTTGAGCCAGAAGTGCCTTTGCTTTGTCCGATAAGTCCACCACATGAATCCCATTTTCTATAGTCAGTTCAATATCTGAATCATCTATCTCTATTTCGTCATTAGTCTGGACTGGGCTCCTCTCATAGTCTCGCATAGAATTCATCAGTTTGTCACGAAAGTTTAGACCTTCCATGCTTTGGCAGCTTTGATTCATGTCTTGTTTTCGTGATTTCTTCGTAGATCTTTCTTCAATCTTCACCGCCGGAGGCTACTATTCTTTGAGGGACGTATTCATACAGAGAGAAAACCTAGTTTCAGCTCAAAATATAATTTAAACCTAACTTTGATTTGCTGAGCTAGGTATGCCGTCATTGATACGCTCATTCTCTCTTTCTCTCTGGGCTCTTCTCTCACTACCCTTGATAAATGGAATGTAATCGGCTATAGTAGGAGCGTTACCGAAACGGTGTCGTTCAAATATCTTTTGTATTTTCAGTCAACATGCTTATAAAATGATGTATTGCGTTTGATTAGCAATCTTAATCAGGCTTTTATTTAGTAGTATTAGTAGAGTGGTACAAACACTCTAAGATCTCTTCTAGACATTTTTATGTTTAATTGTACCAAGCCTTAAACTAACCTAAACATTAACATATTGTTTGTTTTGATGAATCAGAGAGAAAAAAAAAGAGTAAAAGAAATCATATTTCTTTCAATTTCTATCATTTGGATGTTTAATTGAGAAGAGAAATATAATTTTTATAGGAAAATAATTCTTTTCAAAAGGCCAAAATAATTTTCCACCTAAATGGTGGAAAGGAGGAGAAATTGTAAAATCATATCTTATAAGCCTATTTATTTATTTAAATTATCGAGAAAAAATCTCATTTTTCCTATTATTCAATTAAGATTATTAAACACATTAAAAAAAATTAGATTTCTCTTCTTCTTTTTTTATTCTCATTTTCTTCATTAAAGTAAATTTAATTTCTCTTATGCAAATTAACAACCAAATAAAGCATAAGTTTTTGTTGATATCATATAATATAATTATATAAAAAAATCTTTCATATAATATAATTATAATTAAAAACTATAATATAAATCTAGTTTTTAAATTATAAAAAATCTTCATTTTTCAGTTTAAGTAATTTTTATTATAACTGAAATTTTTAAGATAAATATTATAAAAATAATCAAGTGTTTGAAAATCTTAATTTTAAATATTTCTAATTGTTTATGACCAAAATTTCTTTCTCAGGATTGCTTTAGTTTAAATTTTTACATTGTTCATAAGCATTTAACAAATTAATTAAGAGTTAAAAAAAATGATTCCTAGGGAAAAAATGCTTATCGAAGTAATGAAATTAGTGATTTGGCAATTGTCGAAAAAAATTACAATCTTTATTTCTTTATGAAATTAAGAGGGGGAGACTATTACCTGTAATTTTTTGGTGAAATAATTACAATGCCTTCAGTTACCTAGACAAGCAAAAGTAAAAAAATGGAACATTGCATTAGGGCTGTAGACTTCAATTGCAGCAATATAAAAACTGATGGAACAGAAACATAGAAGTAAAATACATGAACAAAATGGGCAAACCCGAATTCAATTTTGAAACATGATACACAGCTATAATTTTTACAAGTCTAAAAAATCATAGAATCCATTTCAGTATTTCAATTCAGGTCATGTAAAAATTGCTATATGGCCTATCTAATTTAATAAATCACATCTCTCTCTAGTTGGATACATTTGGCGCAGAACAAGCCTACAAGAGAGTTGACTTGCTGTGTGTCCAGCCTAAGGACCTCCTCCTTGTGCTTGGAGGTGTGAAGCTAAGACCAAACATTTCCTTCAAAGTTTGCCCCTGTTCTACAAACCTGACCAGCTTTGCAACAACGGCAGCACTCTCTGTGATGTGGTTAATGTCCTTTGTGTTGCTCCATAGATGGTTTGCCAACTGTAGCTTCCTACGTTTTGAGTTCAACTCTATACCCCATTTCTGGTAGAGTCTCCTTCTCTCTTCTTCTGATAACCTCTTTGGCATCAACTTGCTTAGCATCCCTCTCTCCCGATGAAGCGCCTTGATGCTGTGTATTCTCAGATTTAGATATCAGGGTAAGAGATATTATAGTGGACTAAAATATCTATAAAATGAAAATATATTTTCAACAAAATTATGCGGCAAGAAAGGAATATAGTATGCTAAAAAAATTGAAATTTCTTCATTTGATCCAGAAAATTTTTTTTGATACTATTTGAATGCAGTCCAATCTTAATTTTCTTATATAACCAAATACTGTAACTACTGCAACTGATAACAAAATGCAGAACATTTTTTTTACTAGGACAAAATCTGAAGCAGCAAACATGTTAGAAAAAGAAAAGAATATGAAAAAATTAACTTGATTTTTTCTACCCTCTTTTTGCTCTCTTACGTTTTACCCTTTCTTGAAAGTGTCTAAGCTTGTCGGCAAACAATGCAGATAATTTACTATACAGAAGAATGCATTATGTGGTCCACAAGTTACATGAAACATGTAAAGTAGAGAGAGGGAGAGAAAACCTTGAAGCCAATGTGAATGTCTGACCACCTCCCACAGCTTGATTTCCTTGAGAAAATGCTTCCTTGAGGAAGGAAAGTCTCCTAAGCTCTACCCCCATGTAAATGGAATCTGTTGGATCACCTTTAAAGAGCAGGAAAAAGTAAGTTCTATGAACCAAGGAAACATAGCAAGCTTGCCAAAGTTCAAGAATCTCTCTCCGCTGTCTCTCAAATGCCAAGGGCCAATCATTAGAAGTTTCCAATGTCTCACACATGGGATCCAGTCCAACATCTTTTGAATTCTTTTCAAACTTATGAGCTGTTGCATATGTTCCCTGAACCTAGCATTTGAGATCAAGTTATGTCACAAGAAAATTTTTGAGAACTAATTCAAGCAAAATGATGCCAATTCTCAAAAGGATAAGGAAGGAAAATCAAATAAGATTCTCACTTGATCATCAACTAATTGCTTCTCATACTCCTGCTTCGCCATCTCCTTTAGTCCTTCAACAAATGTTTGGACGCTAGGTATATCCTCAGCTGCCTTGATGCTCTGAGTTCTGAAATCATCTGTGAAGGCACTACCAAGAGAAGACTGAGAATCATTTCTAGATAACATTGCAGCGTCGCCACCATAATTTAGAGGAGGAAACTTCCTCCTGATACCTTCTGGCCTGCCAGCAAAGTTTTTCTCAAAACCATTTGGTGGGGTGCTCTCAATTTGTTCTGCCTTCCCAAGATAAGGTGAAGGGTAAGTAATGAAATTATCTCTGCAACTCCAGCTCCTTGTTAAGTTCATGCTTCTAGAACTTAACATATCAGCTGCAGAGGATTGTGGAGATGCTTCATTATCATCAGCAATTACCAGAGCATCTATTGTCCTTTGTACATGATGCAATCTCTGCTCCAACTGGTCATATGTGGAACCATTTTGCATGCGAGTCAATTCTCTATGTCCATTTGCTGGAGTTGATATTTCCTGTCCTGCTGCATTACCATCCCCAAACGATGTCAAAGCTAATGTTCCTTCATTTTCACCATTTGATCTAGAATGGGGTTCAAAGTAGTTCCCACCCCTCGTCACATCTATTTCAATACATTGAACTTCCTTGCAGTAGTCATCAGTATCTTCTGGAGGTGCAGCTGCAGTATCCTCCAGACTCTGACATGAATTGGATCTGGCAATCTTCTTTCCAACTGGCATCAACGAAGAAGCACCCTCAGACACAGAATGGTCATCATTATTGTCCTGAAGGCGGTATGGCTGTTCTATGTTGCTCCCACTGTCTCCATCACAATGATCCATGTTGATCTTTCTGACACCTGCATCCAGATAACGAGAATTGACAAAGCCTGAAGACTCTGATACAGAATAATCATCTTCCCATGAATCTCCTGCTTGCTTTTTAGGACGACATGGACCAATGGCTACCTGAATTAAGAAGTATAAAGCAAAAGTTAATAGTTGGAACAATATAAGAGTCTAAAAGAACTAGGGGATAAATGTACCCCATTTCTTGAAGTTTGATCCTGTCCAATTATTAGGAGCAAATCATCAACCCGAGATTCAGCAAGATTCTTTTGCTTGGTCAACTCTCTAATCTCCTTTTCCATCTGCATGATAGAAAACTTATGTGATCAACATAAACCAATAGTATTTGCATTTTTCTTTTTACATCATATACGATAAAACTTGGGCCTTTCCGGCAAGTAAGTCATATCAAGCAGCCATTTATACTCTGAGCAAATTACACGATTTTTGGATAAGTTATTACACATTAGATTAAAAAGTGCTAATTCTTCAGACTTCTCAAAGTCGCTGTTGATTTGTCAAACAATGCCTTCTAACATCAACATAAAGGTTTTGGTGTAACATTTACTTCCTGGTTTACATAAATGAACAGTTAAGATGTGAAGTATTGTATATTGAGATTCCTGAAAGGGCACGAAATCTCTCTAAGGTCCTGTGTGCAGCTTAGTAGCACATGAGCAGAACACGTAGCCTAAGCAGGACAAAGAAATGGCATGCCTATACATGCACAAGGCACTCCTAGTTTTGGATGCGAAACTATAAGATGAGCTCTATCAGAAGGTACCAATTCCATCTCGATGTCAGTTAATTAGAACTGCTGTTCAAGCACCATTATTGGTAATTTGTTTTGACCTTCAGATGCCATATAACATGGTCCATAAACACATTTAATGCTTCCAGTAATGAACCACCTCCAACAAAAAAGCAAAGAAAGGGCCAGCCACAACACAGAAAGTTCTTTAATTTTTGTTCATAAAAATATAAGAACACAGTTAGAAGTTTCCACATATGAGTTCCAAAAGAAAATTGCTACCTTTTGAATTTGTAGATCTTTCTTTCTAAGTAATGCTGTGTAATCACTGGTTGAGGAAGCAGGAGCAGGACTTCTCAACTCATTCTCCAATCTAGCTACCTTTTGTTGCAAATGCTTAACCAGAGCCTTATCAGACATGACTACATTAACGTGTGCTTTTGTAGAAACTTCTTTTGCACAACAAGCAAACAAAAGAGTGTTTCTAGTCTGCTCAACATGGCTGCGTGCTGGGCTTAGTGTGCAGATAATGGCCGTTATAGCATTGCCACCCAAAGCAGGCTGCAGTAACCTTGTCAGTTTAGAATCTCTGTAATTTATGTGTCCATGTCTCCCTTTGCTGCATCCATTATTGAAGCAAATTGATGAGTTAAAAATAATGCAATTCTCTTTTTTCGTCATTTTTTAATATTCACTAACCAAAGAGAAACAACATAATCACTTAGCAGCTCTTATTTTCTCCATTATTGAGATGAATGGATGATACAGAAAAGCAGCTCCTCATCACTTATTACTGTAGACAGTAGTAAAATTGATTTGAGCACTGCTTTTCTTGTATCACTTAGCAGTACAATTCTGATAAGATCAGATCCGCAGTGTGTGTGAGAAAGTGAGTGCAATTGCGTGATATTTTCTTGTAGTTGCACTGTGCACAAAACTTGTCTGACCTTCCTATAATAATCATGAATGATCTACCAAGCAAGCAAATGGCTACATCATATGCCAAGATTAGATATTTCATGAATTGTCTTGTTAATCATTACAATTAATTGAAGCATTGAACAAAAAATCCAGGAAAAACTGACCATCAAATGGTATCAACGGCAAATTACATATGTAAAACAGTTCTATTGAGAAGGTGCCAGCTTTGTGTCCATAAAATCCGGATGCAGGCAAACAAGATAAACTACCAAATACTATTAATGCCATAGATTATAAAAGTTGCAGAAACCAATTGCAATTTTAGAAAAAAAAAACATAGAATTGAAAGGAGGAAAGCAATCAACCTTAGCTTGCGAATAACAGTTCCTAGAGTCAGTAAACTCCGGTTAATGTGGCATCCTTCTTTCAATCTTTGCCCAGAAGATAATGCCTGAGATGCACGTTCACTTCCTGCCAAATCAACAAAATTCTGCAAGAAAACAGGAACTCTTTATTATAATAACCCTGCTTCTCTTTAATTTTGTAAATGATAATCAAGCAAGAAATGATCCATTACCACAGTTGCTGCAAGAGTGATAGAATTTTCTTTGCCTAAGAATTCACGAGCAGAGCTTTCAATTGTCTGAGAGAATAAAAAAAGACAAGGGCTAACATCAGCAACTGTAACCAATCAAGCTCAGCACACACGTACTAGGGCAAAAATGCTTGAACTACAGAAAATGGAGAGGGGCGGGCATACCAATCTAAGAATTTGATGAGATCTGGAGCTTTTATCATTCAGTAAGGTCTCCCCAGTCCGTCTTTGTGCTGCAAGAATTCAGCAAAATAATTACATGCTTAGTAATTATCATCATCTAGTTACAGCAGGACTTGGTACATTGCTTCACCTTCACAAACAGAAAGGAGCTCCTGTAGATGATTCCAGTCCTTTAGCGTTTCCTCTATAACTTTCTCCACAATGGTCCCTTTCTGAAAAAACAAGAACAAATTAGAACAATTTGTCAACTCAATGGGCAAAACAAAACTTCAAAAAAAAAGGGATGATGGTATTTACCTCTGGATCGTCTAGCAATCTAAGTGGAGTAGAATCTGTGCTTAGGAGATCTCTAATTGCTTCATTATATATCTCAATTGCTGAGAACTTCAAAACAAATGCTCTCTCTTCATGCTGAAACAATAACATTATGGCAAGAATTTCAGCATTAACAATAACTATAATCCAGAATAACTCTTGGAAAATGAGAACAGCAAAAATTAGATTAAATTAGAAATTTTGATTACCCTATTCATATAGTCAAATATATCTGCTACTGTATACTCTGTTATTCCCATCATGGTGTATGTCTTTCCACTGCTCGTCTGGCCATATGCAAAAATACTTGCTGGAAAATAACAAATGGTGGTGAAAATCATTTCACTCCTGGAAGTAATATAATGGAGATGCCAAGACACTCATATTATACTTACAGTTAATACCACTGACAACTGAAAGAGCAACTTCCTTCGCTCCTTCCTCGTACACTTGCCTCGTATTGCAGTCACCCCGAAATACTCTGTCTATCCCCAGAAAATAGATAGATAAGAAAAGAGAGATGAAACATATTAACCAAAAATAATCTTCTTTAAGAAGATGGCTATGAGTTCAAGTCATTTTCAAGCTTGATGCACTGAAGATCTATAAAAATTTGAAGTTAAACAATGAGAAAACCTATGGTTCAACACATAATCGAATTGTAATAAATGCTGCTATTTGCACAGGTAAATGCAAGTAGCCATGTTGGTTCACAGTGTTGTGACATTGACGGCAGACTGCATCTGTTCGTCCAACAGTAGCAAGAAGCAAAAAGTGGTTAGGATTTGTGGGTTTGTCTAGGTTAAATTAGAAATAAAAAATCATAATGTAACACATTGAGTTACAGCATAGAAAATGGGCCACCAGTTCTGATTTTGTTCATTGATTATGCTTGGAACTAATGTATGCACAACAAATTGAATTTTTATACATCTTTAATCATCCTAGAACTCTTATTTTTTGGCAGAAAAGCATCACATAAGCAGTTTCCTATCCATATGACGGTCATAATGATATTCAAAGCAACCTGAAAATTCAATTTCCAGTAAACTTTCACCCAGATATATAGAACTGCTTGCAATGCATGCTAGATGGTTCATTGAACCACACCTCAGGAAGTTGAGATCCAATCCTTATGGATGGCAACATAACACATTCTCAGCTCAGGTTTTTACACTAAACAAGATTCAAGAGCATGTACATACCAAAAGTATAGGCAGAAGGAAACGTAAAGCCTTCCCGAAGGGTATTCCGGTACAAGATGGTTGTGTCGTTGATGCATTCCCAATCTGCAACTTCACTTGCTACAATCTCTTTCTCACTCAAAGGCCTCAATCTCACCAAAACAAGAATCTTTTCCTCACGGGCAACTGCCATTTGCATCTTCTCCATTTTTGGTAGTTCTGCCCCTCCGATTGACCCCATTATTTCTCAGGTCTTCTCAACCCACCAACAATTAAGTCTAAAGTCAGCTCATAACGTCAAATAAGGAGAAAGGAAAATCAAAATCTGGAAGTCAAATACTTACAATCGCTCTTGCTTTCCTAAAATATAAGACAGATTAGATGTTAAAAGCAAAATTGTTGCATTTGTCTAAAAGATAGAAGGTCCATCGCACTCTGACTCTGCCTGCAATAACAAGTTAGTTAATCATGGGTATTATCCAACTAACCCAAAACGTAAGTAACCGATAAAAATGCTAATTAAGGGTCATATCAACAACTACAAAATCATCATTTTTAACCAACAACCAAAAAAAATTTATTTTGAATAAAATAAATCTAACGAAGGCTAATGACAGATGTAGACTCGAAACTACAACAAGGTGAGATAAAATTACGAATAGGGTGAGATACAATTACGAATAGTGGGTATCAATCTAAATCCTTCAAACCACCCAAAAATAGATTATTAACAGCAAAAAGAAAAAGGTTAATCATGGGCAGTTATAATTTGAAAGCCAAAAACTTCATGATTATTTTAGAAGAAAAACACAAGAACCTTTAAAACCCATCTCACATTTCTTCTTCTTTCTTCAATAATTATCAATATCAATGTCATGACAGGAAAAAAAAACTTATTGTTGTAGCGACCAACCATACTTGAAAGACAAGTAAAAGAATCTCAACATAAACAAACTTCCATTGGACACACGAAGTCCGTGTCTCTGCAATTACTCATGGTCCCATTCTACCCATCACACACACAAAACATAAATACAATACTAATTTATCAAAGATATATTACCACCAAAAACAGAGTCGTTTTCAATAAGAGAGACAGTTTTAGACTCGGTGAACACATACAGTTCACAGTTTAGTAATGCACATGGGATAAGGCATTCTAGTACTGACTAAATCTGTACTTTACGCGTCGAAAAAACTTCAAAAAATAACTCAAACACGAAAATGCGAGTAAAGCCAAAGGGCAAACGAAACCGATGGAACAGTTAAAATAGGCGATATTTCGCTCGCCCACGATCTCTCTTTAAGTCGTCTCTAAAAAACTTTATTAACACAAATTCACAGTAACAGAAGAAAGAGAGAGAGAGAGAAAGGAAGCGTTTGGTTGTCAAATGGAAAAGCTCTTGTTTTCTTCATTTGCTCTCTCTTCTCTCATCCCAAAAGGAGCGGAGTGGTGAGCAAATCAGGAGATGCAGTGTCAACGGCGAACGAAGTTTCTTATTTTTCTTCATTTCTTTTATTCTTTTTTTATTACCATTTTGCCCCTTCTCCTCCTTTTTGTCTGGAAAGATATAAAAGGAGAACAAGTCACGTGCGACTCAGGGATTGATTTTTTTTTTCTTTTCTTCCACGTGGAGTTGTGATTTGTTAATCGAAGGAGAGTTCACCGTTGAATTGCTGGGCCTACTGAATGAGGGCTGAGAAGTTTAATTGGACGTGAGAACTCGCTTTCCTCCCCGTTATATATTGCTGTGACGTGTACACGGGAGTAATAAAAATGAAAATTAATTTTTTAAGGATGAATTGCTATATAATATCCTTAAATTTTTTATTATTTTAGAATTAATATTTTTAATTTTTAATTAATTTCAATAAAAAATATAAGATTTTTAATAATGATAAAAATTAAATAGTTAAAGTATATTATATTTTAAAATGTTTCTAATTTTATTTAAATTAAAATGTTCAAAGTTAAATTATACTAATAAATAAATAAAACTATGTGGTTGGCCATTAGCAAATTTTAAAATCACAAACTTATATTTTCGAAATAATAAAAATTAAAAGCACTTAAAATGGTAATTTTTAAGTGTGTGCGCTAATACAATATTATTTCACGTTTTGTGATAATTAAAAATGTGTGTCAAAAAAGGGAAAACTTTGTATGTTCAAATCAAACAAGAGTGTTTTAAAAATTTTCTACAGAAATTTGTTGAAATAAACTAGACTATTAACAATGATTTAATACCACAATTTTAAGTCCATTTCATGATATATTTTGGTATGAGATAGAGAAAATTTTGTTTGTTTATAAATAAAAAAAAATATGGTGTCTTATGATATTAATTACTAGGTGAGATTTTAATTTGCTCAACCAATAATGCTCTAGTTCATATGGTTAGACTTCACTTGAGTAAAATTAAGAAGTTCTAAATTTGCATAGCAGAAATTGTCATCTTTGTTTTTGTAATTGTAAAGCTAGAAAATTAAAATTAGGTATGGAGAATATTTACTCCTTTTTTTTTGGTAATAGGGTTTTTTTTGTAAAATGGATCTAATATATCAATATATATTAAAATTAAAGTGTAGAGAATTTTGAAATTATTTTTATATTCATTATTTGATTTATTTTGTATTAATTTTTTAAATAATTTTATGCACTCAAAATGATTGAGAGTAAATATTAGTAATTAATAAGGCATTTAATATGAAATTTTAAGATTTGTTTTATTATTTTTATACATAATAATTTTATTTGAATGAATTAAGTAAGAAAATAGAAATAACATTATAATTACGGATAAATAAATCGGATGAGATAATAATTTTAATGTATTTTAATTGCTTCAATTTTTTTTTTTTTTTGCATACAAGAATAGTCCAAAATGGGGACTTTAAACTATAATCCTTCTACCATAGGATAGATATGCCTATGTATCCTGTTATGTATGAGCTACTGATGGAGAGACTAGAGGAGCATTCTGCAGCATATGGACTACAATGGGATACTGCCATTCTCTTTGAAGAAGATCACAAATGTTAAAAATGAAATCAGAGCAAGAGGTCAACCCTTTTTTTTGGACAATAAAAGCGCAACTTTATTGATGGAAACACCCTAAGTCCATAATAAAGTAATAAACCCCAAGAACCAACACCGTTGTGATCCCAAATTAAACCTCCTACACTTCTTATTGACGATTTCTTATGTTTTTTTTGTCATTAAGGGTTTAAATTTTTATATTATTATAAAAATATTGATGGAGTCGGGTTAAAAGTCTTTTAAAATAATAACAATTATTTGTATAAAATAAAGAATTTTATGTTTACATTTTCTGGATTAATATTTATTTTTGCTTTCTTTATATGATATGAAATTAACTTAACTTAACTCAACTTAATAAAATTTTAATTTTAAGTAAATTAGGATTGACTGTATAATTTTTTTTTTACTCGAAGAGATTATGAACCTCATCTTTTAGAAAATATAAAATTATAAGATTATATTAAATTATTTTTATCCAAATTAATTTAGATTAGGTCTACATCTATCTCTTTTAGATATGTCCACCTTAACTTGTTTAACCTTTCTGACAGGTACATCATTAGATTTTCATTTCACGTGACTAAACTATCTTAACCTATATTCTCCTATTTTATTCTTAATAGGTATTCCTCATCGCTTTTTCTCTAATACAATAATTACGAATTTTATTCATTCTAATATGCCCACACATTTATCTTAGCAATCTCATTTTAGCAATATGCAACTTACTCATGTGTTATTCTTTAAATGTCTAACACTCTCTACCATATATTATAGCAAGTTGTATTGTAGTGCAGTAAAAATTTATCTTTTCTCATATAAAATTCATGTGGTATTTCTCCACTTCATCCAAATTTATTTTAATCATATAGTTAATATCTTCTTCACAACCTTTTTCTTCTTGAAGAATTAAGCCAAAATACTTAAACTGTATGCTATGAGACATTGTCATTCTGTCCAAAACAACTTCGCCTCTTTTTTCATTAGATATATCCAACTTTTGAAGAATATATATGATGGAGCTATCATTAATGTGCATATAATTGGAGGAGATACTAGGAGCTATTTAGTTGTAGAAAATATTTTTCATTTTCATTTTTTTAATTTTCTTTTATGTTTCATAATTTTCTAAATTTTCATCCTCTAACCATTTTCTAAATAATAAAATAAAAAGGAAAAAAAATAAAACAAAATAGAGCGTATAAGAATCGAAGTGGGAAATAAACTTCTATCTTTTTTTAAGAACATGTTTTTCATTTAGAAAATAACTAAAAATAGTTTTCTAAAATTCAACTACTACCTAATATTCTAAATGGAAAAGATTTCTAACTAAAAAATAATTTTTCATTTTTCATTTTTCTTTAAAAAAATTTCTAGAAAACTAGATTTGTTTTCTGCAACTAAATGACCCCTAATAATTTTTCTTATTTCTATCAGGTTACACTAAGTATTAAGTATGATATATAATCCCACATTGATTAAATATAGGATGTTGAATGAGCTTATATATACTTCTCATATAAGACAAAAGATTAGAAAGCTCAAGGAATATCCCATGCATAACAAAGAATAAATTTTGAAAGTACATCATCGGGTGAATGAAACTCACCATGAGACAAGTATCGAAATGATCCTAAATCCGAGACATACTAAAAATTGAAAGAAAAATTATAGTATGAATTATGATAGAAGATAAAAAGAAAAAAAAGGGCCACAAATATTATTTTCCTCGATACCATGTATGAATATTGAGAGCTTATATACTTTTAGAAGTGTCAACTTTAAAAACTAGCTTGTAAGTTTAAAGAGTTCAATTATATATAAATTTATTCAACGTCCTATATTTAATCAATGTGAAATTATGTATAATATTTAATACCAAGATTCAGTTTTGAGTCTATATCTTTTTATTTTGGTCATGAATGAACTTACAAAATACAGAGGAGTTCAAAGCCGAATCTTAACACATTTTAAAATTTTCTTTTAAATATGAGAAAAAAAAAAGAATTGAGATATGATGGTGGCCGATGACTTGTTATGGTTGATGGTGGTCACAGATGGCTAGTAGTGGTCATTGACAGTAAACAAAGGTGATTATTGATGAATGATGGATACATAAATTTACATTTATATATTTTTCTTTCTTTGTAATAAATTTATCATAATTCGGAAAACATCTTTCCAATTTTAAAAAAGGAAGCTATTTTTCTTTTTTTTAAAATCCCTTACTTTTTTATTAACAAAAAAAAAATTGTTGATAAGTTTTCTATAGAGTTTCAAATGTTAGAAAATACAATATATATATATATATAGAGAGAGAGAGAGAGAGAGAGAGAGAGAGAGAGAGAGAGAGGCCTAGATAAAGTGTGCACCACATGATAAAATATCATAATAGTTTGTTTGTACAACAATAAAGTATTCTCAAAATAATTCACACAGTAATAAAACATTCTGAAATTCATGTATGTTTAAATTTTAAACTTATTTGTGATAATTTAAAAGTAAATTTAAAATATTTTTTAATGCTTGCCTTTTATGTCAAACAATATTTTTAAAACTGAATTGGACAGCTAGTTGAACTAGGTTAACTGAAAATTAGAGGTTAGTCATATTTAAAAATACTAAAAAAATTGAATGTATAAAAATTGATTAAAATTGGTTGGTCGAACCGAACCAATTCTTTAATTTTTAAGTATTTTTTATTATAAATCAGAGAAAAAAAATTTAGATTCTTTTTTTTTGTATTTATTAGATTTAATATGTGATATTTTTGAATTGATAAAGTATACTTTTATTTTTTTTAAACTTTTATTTTAAAATTTTTATTATTTTTAATTTTTTATTAATATCTATAAATAAAAATTCATAATATTATTATATTATTCAACTCTAGTAAACCCAAGTGAACCGGTTAAGTTATGAGCTAATCATCAATCTGGTTTGGTATTCGATTTAGTTTTAAAAATATTAATGTCAAAGTTCAACACTATTGTACTAGATTTAGCTTAAATACAAGTATACAATATCACAAACAAGCACTAATAGTAATGAATAGAGTATCATTTTTACAAGAAATATGAATTCTAAGTACCAAACCATTAAATTATTTATTATTTAAAATGAAAAGATTGATTTCTAAAATTAACCTAATTAATTAAACCAATTTACTTTGAAAACTTCACTCATATAATTTAAATCATTAGGTCCAAACATTTTCAATTAATTATCTATAGAAGTTCTAGGGTTTTAATTTTATTTTATTTTTTCTTTGGTTATTAGTTGTATTCTCCTAATTTAAACTCTAATCTCTCTCAAAATCTAAAAGTAATATTAAAATTAGTTTCTATGTCTACTTTCATGACCACAAAAATTAATTCAATTTATTAAGTTTTATGAGAATTTTTTAAACATTATCCCAAGTAATTTTCTTATATGTAAATAAAAGTTACTTAAAATTATTATCTCCTTGAACTGACATTATGTTTTAACTCTTATTTCATCACATAATATCTTAAATTTAATAATTATTGGCTAGATAATTGTTAGTATTAAGCACAAAGATAAAAAATGATTAAAGGAAAAATTATATTGAATTAAATATGTATTAAGTTCTCCATAAATAACCAATTAAATAGTCTAAACCTTTTTTTTTTAAACTAAGGTTTTTAGTTATTCATAATTGAAAAATAACTAAAATAAGAATTAAAGAAAATGATTTAAGACATTGAGAAATAAAGAATCAAGAAAAATCAAACTCTAAATCTCTTTTGGATTAAATGGAATTCTTTTTAGATCTTAAATCTCTTCAACTAGACAAACGTCCTTTTTTCTCTCCAAAAGAAAACCTTGAGCACTTGAGAAGAAATTGAATAAATAACAAAATAATATTGGATGATTAATCTTGGAAGGAAGCTTACTTATACAAAGGTCTTTTATCTTGAGTAGGAAAGGATTTAGAGTAAATCTGGAGCTTGTGCTTGAATAGGAATCCAAAATACACAAGAATTCATTTAAAAATTGCACTTGCAGCCGCCTTGTGATATGCACAAGCGTGCAACTTGAACATCCTAAATTTCTTCAAAAAGACATAAACATCTTAATGCGTAATGTCGTGCACATCTGATCTGCGCGACCATGGATCTAGTTCACCTTATGGCACTTTTCTTTTTTCTTCTGGCTTCTTCTGGCAAACTTGATTCAATTCCCATGGGCTTGCATTGTGGTTTGCACAGACATAGGAATAAAAATACTTTTGATCTTCAATTTCATTTTTTTTGGTATTGCAGCTTAGTTTCTCTTAATTTTTCATCACTTTTTGCACAGATTATACCAAAAACTCATATTTTGTTAAATTACACTTTCAAATAGAATTATTCTAACTTCATCAAAAGAAATTGCATTAAATTCAATTGATAACAATGAAAGTTAGAATAATCAAACATATGTATGCAAAATATGGTTTTATCAAACACCTCCTCTCATAAGAATTTATACAAAATTATACAAAATAAAATCAACATTTATAATTGTTCCCACATGTATACTTCCACTCGGTTTGAACTAATATTAGGGAGACTAGGCTTAAAACTTAATTTTTTCAAAAAGATATTCTTTTTGCTATGAGTCATATTCAATTAGGAGCATGTATATATTTTTTATCAAACGTTGGTTTTTGGATCGAGTCTACCCTCATGGGTCTAAAATATCAAAATAATAATTAAGTATTATATTTGAATAAATATTTGCAGAGTATAAATGAGATTAGGAATCCTATTCACATTATAATTTTGATTTTTTATAAAATCCCATAAAAATGGATAAAAATCCCATAAAAATGGATAAAAGACTCATAATTCAAGCTTTGGCAAAGATATCTAAAGGAGAAAAAAGGAAATAGTTTTCTCTTTATAATTTTTTCTATCTTAGTTTTCTACAAATTTCTTTTTCCACAAGTAATTCTCTCTTTATGAGCGAGAGTGCAATTATGAGGTTATTTTGCTCTTAGAGGATGAACACAAGAGTTTTTCCTTCATTGGTGATTGTACTTACGATCAGTAGCACAAGTTGTGGTCAAAGTTCATAAAGGTTTTAGTTGGCAATTGATTGCTCTTAGCCATCTTTGTGAGTTTTTAACTTATGATATGTACAATGTTTTGGTTGTTATGTACAATGATTTGGTTGGTTTTCTGGTTGTGATCCTCCCTATTGCTAGTTTCTATGTTGTAGTCCACCATATGTGCTTGAACTGGCTGAGATTGAAATTGTCTGCCTTCTTTGTTGTAGTTCGGAGTAACATTCAGGTAGTCCAATCTCGTCCTCAAAGTGCACAGTATGTTTGCTTTAATTCCTTAAACACATAATTGTTCATAATTTAGCTGACAATATTTTCATTTTGCATAACGAACATTTGTCTAGATGCAACAAGTATGTTTTAGCTTAGTTCCTCGGGATCATACTTAGTTTTCAGTTGTTTTTTATAGTGTTTTTATTTGCACAACAACCGTTTATCTTGTTCCTCCAACTATTGATACAGTACTTGTGTATTTTCTTATTTTCTCGAGTTTATATTTTCCTTTAAAGCAGTAAGTTCTAGTTGTCTTACCCCAGTTTACATCTCTAACATTTTATTTATTAGTTCTTATAATTATTTTAAATTCATCCGGTTGCTTATTAATAGTGATTCACAACTCATTTTTCGAGTTGTTTTATTGCTTTTTAATATTTCTAATCTCCCATCCTCAAAGGATTTAAGGAAATTTTAAAGGTGAACTTGATGAATTTTACTATTTTTCAAGTTAATTCTAGAGTTTAACACAGTTATTTGATTGAAAGTTAATATGATGCATTAAAGATTAAAGAACCTATAGTCCTCTGGCATGCCCACATCAAATAAAGTCGAAGACTTATTGATTATCGGGTAAACAATATCGTTATTTTAGAATAAGTTATATTTAATAAATAATATTAAATATATGTATAATAAAAATTTATTACGTTAAGTAACTTATTAAAATAATAAGTTAATTATAATTTTAGACAAATGAAAAATAAAGGTTGTACATTTATTTGAGATGAAGAAAATATTAATTAATTAAGTTAATTTCAAGAATTAAGAAAAATAAAAACAAAAAGCCCATAAATCACGGGGTCACCTTTCTTAGTAATGAAGGGATCAAAAGGGCAAAAAGAAAAAGGAGGAAAAATGATGAGAAGAAGTTCCAAGCACCGTTTTGTTGGTTTAACTGCCAACTAAATGCAACAATCCATTTCATGTGTTTCCACCACCGCACCACGCCCCTATATTTTACATATTATCTTCATTTATTCATTATTTAATCTTTAGGATTTGATAGTTATAATAATTTAATTTTTTTTATAAAGAAAAAAAAATTATTGTTTTTTTCTTCTTTTGATTTGGTCAATATTCTCGTTTTTCTTAATTGTAAACATTTAACAAGAATCTGACCTAAAAACAAAGTTCTGAGTTATTATTAGAAATTAATCATTATTAGAAGGGTGATAGTTATTCAATTTTAATAAAAAATTAAACCCAAAAACACTGAAATTTAATTATTTCAATAATGGAACATTCAATTTTTTTAACTTTAGTTTAGATTGATTATTAATTTACATATTATCAACTTTTTTATTTTAAATTTAATCATCTTAAAATTGATAATCGGATTAATCCAAATGACTTAATTTTTTATTATTAATATATATAATTTGTAGCAATAATATATTATTATATTAATTTTTTATTAATAATATTCAATTTTTAACATTTTTAATTATAATTATAATTTTGTTTTTTTTTTATTTTATATTAATAAAAATATAAATTAATAATATTTAGTTGGTTTTGATTTGATTCTATTTTTTTAAAATTTAATTTAATTCGATGATTGTTTTAAGAAAATTAAAAATTTTAATTAACATAATTAAGTTGGGTTTGATTAATTGAATGCTTACCCATTATGAGTATATATGATAGTTTTAATCAATGTAATGATTGCTATATAGACGAAGAATATATCTATTTCATTTCGTAATGATGCTTGCAATAAATTTAGTTTCAAATTTAACATAAACAGGATATATAATTTCAAGATGAATAATTAAATACATTAATGAATATGTTTTGTTAAAATTGTCATTGTTTATTCAAAGATATGTACAGAAATGAACTTTGGTTCAATAATGAAAAATAATATAGTAATAATAAAAAAAATAAGTATATACAACATATAAATTAATAACCTTTTCTTTTTGCTTAAAAAAAAGAAAATTTGAGTATAGAAATGGTTATCCCAATCAATTACTGTGTATATTTCCCAATGCGAGCATTAAATTTAATTTTCTTTCCAACTTTGTTTACTCAATTAAAAGATGTTCTATCCGTTCCATTAAAATAGTCAATAGTTTATACACATTCATTACGAAAGTTATTAAAATTTTTAAATATTATATAAAATTATTTTAAATGAACAAAAATATTTTTATTAATTTATTAATATTATATTCTCATTCTATTAATTAAGTTATTAATAATAAAAATATAATTAAAAAATATTAATTAATTTTTTTAATTATATAAAATATAATTTTTTTATAAAAGCGATAAATTAAATATTTAATTATATCAAATTTTAAATAAAATTTTTGAAGAGAGTAAAATGGTTTAGTTGACATTTTTTGTTTCTAATTCATTATTATTCTTGTTATATCAATATTAGGTGAATTAGTGGATAGCATGATTGAAGGAATTGTTTTTGCTGATAAAAATAAAGCTTTACCACACTTCTGTAATTATATCACTAGTGCAGTGCTGCACACTTGCACGCCTATATATACTGCAATCATTTTTACATTGAAAAATTATTGCAGAATATGTAAAAACATATTATATTACCTATTATCAATTCGTGCGCTTAAAGAACTATTCACAACACATATGAAATAATTATTATTAATTTTGGTTTCATTTTACATGTGTATTGTTTAAAAGTATTTTATAATTTTAAATTTTGATTCAGCTTCTAGAATATGCAATAATTTATTGTATTTTTTTTATAATTTTATAATAAATAAAATTTATGTATATAATTGAAGAATCATTAAAATCAGTTTCCATCATATTTATTTCACTCTTAAAATCATTAAAATAGGACTTGGGTGACTTTGCCCTAAGGGTAAAAATGAATAAGGTTCGGTCAGATTAAAAATATATATATATTTTAAATTTAGTCAAAGAATAAAAATATTAAATCTATACTACCCAAATTTTTTATAATTTCGATCAATCCAAATTAATCTTGCATTTGGACGAGCAAGTTAGTTTCAAACTGATTATTATTTAATATTAGAGCTTTATATTTGAGTTCATTTTAATATTATCATGTTGAGTTTAATATGATTAAATGATAAAATAAAATAAATATATATATATATTTATCTTATACCATTTCTTCACATCACCTCTCATCTGGTACCCTTCAAATTCAATTGTTTTCTCGTCTGGATAACGAAATATTTGAGTCTTTGATTTCATTTCTTCTAAAAACTCTGTAGGGTCTTCTTCCCCTTTATAGATTGGAGGACTAAGTTTTAAAAATTCTGCTAATACTTTTCTTTCTTCATTTGATTCCATCTGTGGTGGTGGAGGTGGAGGAACTTGGACTTTAGGGACAAGAGCCTATTGTTGTTGTCTTTTTTGTATCATCATTTCCGTCATCAACTCATAATTTTTCTGTAATTGTTTAAGTCTTTCCATCACCCCAGCTATTCTGTCTTCAGCTGCCAATGGTTCTGGGGGAGAAGTTCTTACATTCTCAACTCTTTGCACAGATTCCTCAGAAAGAACAACTTCCCCAGATCTAATTGCCCTGGGCCTTCTTCGAGTTTCCATATTTTAACTATAAGAGAGAAAAGAATTATTTAGTTAGCGCACAAATTAATGCAGATCTAAATAACAATGAAAACAAGACATGACAGAAAAATTCTAAGCTCCATAGTATTCTTACACATTTATGCTTATGAACCTTTAACCTATATGTTATTATAAGCCTAGCCTCTAATACCATCTCTGTCACACCCCGTGTTTTAGAAGTGTGACTATCTTAAAGTCCAAGTAGGCTTAAGGCCACAGGGCACCACGGAGAATTTAACTAATTTATGAATTCATACAAATTGGTTATTGTACTAATGAATTAAAACTTTATTATTATTTACTCAAATTTTTATGATATATTATTATTACACATTTATTTTCATATTATATATTATATACAAACTTTTTTTATTACATTATGGTTTACTTTCATAATTTACTAAACTATTCACAATCGTACTACCGAGCAACTAGAGCATAGTGCAAATATAATTATTTAATTACATATGATAGTATTTACTAATTACATTATTTTTAAGCTTCTTGTTGGAAGAAGAAATCAAGAAGTTGATGGTTCTTAGTCACCTCTATCTAAAACCACAGACAATGGGTGAGTCGTCAACTCAGCAGGATTATAGTGTCACAAGGGTAGGATGTATAATAAAATAGTTTAAGGTTCAAGAATAATAAATACATAAGGTAGTAGCCCAATAAAGGTATAACAATAAAATTTAATCTACAAGAAATGTCTACAATAATTGAACCAATATCACAAAAGCAAATTATATAATATGACAAATAACACATAGCAATAGCACTGAAGAAAATATATTGTTATTTCAATGCTATCACACATCACATTCACATAAGAGTAGCTTTTACCCTACAAATCACAAAGTTCTATGTGCACATAGCTTGATGATATAGTCCCCATCAAGTTGAGATTCTGTCACATTGGCTAATCAAATGACTTGGTATGATCACATATGCCAAGAGACCATATAAATTTTCACAATTCACAAATGCAGAATCACAAACAACAAATGATATCAAATGACTCAAATATCAAAAATGGTTAAATTTTCATTAAAGAATTTCAAAAGTGACAAAGCAAGGGATGAACACTATAACTCACCTCGAATATGCAAATTTGATTCCTCTGTCATTGAGAATTATTGGTTGGATCGATAGCAATATCCAACCTATATTCATATCCACATATAAATCGTACATTTAGGTTTATTTTTAATTTTTATTTGTCATTTTTATCTTAATTATTTATTAGGCACCTATGTCCTGTTTTAATATCCTAATATGCTCTAAAATTTATTTTGTAATTATGAATTCAAATATCATAAAATTATATTATAATAGGGTTATACAATATAGTAAATTTAAATATGTGTCATACGAATATAAAAATACATTGGCTTCTTCAAGTCATTTGATTTACTTATTTATTAAATTAGTATTTATAGTTTTAGAAATATTAAATATACATATTAAACTTTATATTCATATATTATATACTTATATTTATAATCAAATCAAATATATTTTGTTATGTTCAATTCAGTCCCAAGTTAACCAAATACCAAAATTTCAGTATTTGAGTAGTTTGTATTCATTTAATTGTATATTAATTTATTCAAGTTCATTTGCCCTGAAATTTTTTCAGTATGTTTCCAATATCATATATGACACCTCTGTTAATTTTTACAATTTATAGAGTTTATTTATATAGGTAAATAATTTAAACACAGTAGCAAATTTCAGTGGTATTCATTCAGACTATTAAAATGAGCAGCTTATATTCACTTATTTACTCACTTATTTTTCCTCATCATTTTGACTTGACCTTTTACCACAGCCTTCCCAACATCCAAATACATATTTATATAAATTTTTATGAATTTTAAAGCTCATTTTCATATTGAAATAAATAAAATACAGTAGCTAAATTATTAAAGTTCAAGCTGTAATATTTGGACAGATTTGAGTGTTAAGGCTTCTAGCTTCATTTCTTTCAATTTCTTTCAATATAAATCAATTTTCAACATTCTAAATACTTAATTAATATGTATAAATGATAATATTTAGCTTAGATCCAATAAATAATAGATTTAAAGTTAGAAAATAAAATAAAAGATTAAGATTCAAAATTTTCAGATTCTTACCTTTAGGAGTTCTTTTGCCTTCTTTGTTTTTATATCACTTTGTTGATTTAATTTTTCAATTTGGATTACTTCTAAACAAAAGAAACTATCCTAAGAATGATTTTTGGCTGCTGAAAAAAAGAGAGGGTCATTATGGATATGGAGGTGTTTTGATAGATAAGAAAAGAGAAAGAAGAAAAGATAAGAACAAAAATTTTAATCATCTTTTTAATCATATTTTCAGCCTTTATTACTATACAAAAGAGATGAGTCAATCACTTAATTTGGTAGAAAAATGGCTGAGAATTAAGTAGGTAAAATATCCATTTTGCCCCTCAAATATTTTGTAATCATTTGGTAACTTGAATGCCCTTATAGTCATTTCACATCCTAATTTACTACCTACACTTGAATCAATTTCTTTAAAATTATTTTTACTTCTTATTTTAATTTTAAGTTATCTTATATGGTTTTTATGTTTATTATTATGTTAAAATATTATTAATGAAGTTATGATATATTTCAAGTATAATACTTTAAGATTTTTATACATGCAAGTTAACGTCGTAGCTAAACAGTTTTAAAATTTTCATTTCCATCACTTTAGTAACATATGAATTTCACTTCTTTGCATATGAATAATTTCTTTATCATTATAATAGGTCATTTTGTTCCTCTAATAGTTTATATATAAATATAATTAGTTATTTAATAACTTACAATTAATTGATTTGATTTATAGTTGTAAAGTTTTCAATTCAAATACTTTAAAGTTTTTGTTTATATTACTTTGGCACATTAAAATTTTATTTCAATCAATTTTATTTCTCACTTTATTCATTAATTTGTATAATAATTAAGCTACTAAATTTTTATTTTATCTAGGGTATTACAATAGACCCTGACCACCAGCGAGTTGGGATTTGCAATTAATTTCCAACCTTACTTTCCTATAAGGGCCATGTTGAATAAGTGAAATTTCCTAAACCCAAGTCCACCATGTTACTCTGGGGTTGGAAGTTTATCCTAACTATTTTAATAGACTCCTCTACGTTCTTTTGTATCCTCATCTCATTAAAACTCATTCATCATCCTATCAATTTCACTACAAAAATCCCATGACAACAAAAATAACTCATAAATAACATAGGAACAGCTTGGGCAATAGTTTTTAATAAGATTTCTTTTTTAGCACTCAAGAGAGTTTTCCAACCTCCATACTTGATAAAGCTAAATACTTCCTTCTTATTACTTCCCACTTGTAAGGTCAACCCAGGTAATTCCCTTGATTATGAGAATTTGCCACTCGTAACATTCCACAGATGGATTTCTTAATTGCATTATTAGTGTTTCTGCTGAAAAGTATTGAGGGTTTATGGAAATCGATTACTTAGCCAGATGCCTCCTCATGCACCTTCAAACGACTCTTAGCTCTATTACATTATTCCACAAATAACTTAAAAATAAGTAATTATTGTCAGCAAATAATAAATGAGACACATTAAAGGCATCCCCTACTATATAATAATCCCTAATCAAACCCCTTACTTCTTCCCTCTGAATTATTTGTAATAAATACTCACCACATATAATAAACAAATAAGGTAACAAGAGATCACATTGTCTGAGTCTCCTAGTGGGAGAAATGGGCCTTATTTCCTTACATTTTACTGAAAGTATGGAAATACCTTGTATTTAGATCCCATTCATTTATCCAAAATTGCTTGGAATGCTGCTTCAAATAGACCTCTATATGATAAAGTAAACTAGCCAGTTTGCTCCTAGCTTCCTTCAACTCCTTCACTAATGTTAAATCCCATTTTCTTCAAAGCTGATTAATCTTCCTCTTATAATCCTTAAAGGGTTGTAGTGCTATATGACTATATTTTAATGGGGATTCTCCACAGAGGTCTAATTTTCATTGAATTGATACACCCACCTCATGTTTATAGCATTTTTCCATAATTCACTTGCATCTCTCCTCTTTTAGCCACCAATTTTCAAAATGGAATCTCTTATTCCTTTTTGAATATATGATAAGTGACTTAGAACTAGTAGAATTAATTAGAGAATGATATGACATTAAAACTTCCAAATTAAAAACTTTAGCCTCGGGAAACTTGGCCACTGAACCATAGCCAAAGCTCTATCTAGTCTTTCTTCTACATAAACACAGCTCTCCTCAACCCTAGACTACATAAAGGGGTAGCCTACCATGTCAATATCCTGTAGTCCACAGTCATCAATAGCTTCCCTAAACCCTCTTAAACACCAGTTAGGATGGTAAGACCTACCTCTTTTCTCAGAAGTAACCAACAAAACATTGATATCACTAGTGCAGACCTATGGTTCAAAGAAAGAACTCCCTAATTGTCAAAGTAGGTTCGTTGACCCCTTTCATTAGGCCCTTTTTTAGAAAGCCATAGTGACCGATCATTATCCAACTACTATTTCTCCTAATGTCAACCCTTACATCAATTACATTAGATGAAAAACCCAATAAATTCATTGAATCATTTGCGCTAAATTAAAGTTAACCCACCTCTATTACAAATAGAATTCACTACGAGAAGTGCATCGAAACTCGACAAATCTTTCACTCCTTATAACTTACTTCTATATACTATAATCTCCATAAAAAAGAGACAATCAAGCTTCATTGAAATAACAAAGTCCTTTAGGACTTGAACTGTATATGGGTTCCTAAGCCCACGATAGTTTTAACATAACAAAGTCATTGATCGCAACAAGCTTTGTGTTCAAGGCCCATCAATAATGTATTTTTTTTGCAAACTACCTTCGGATTCATTTGGGTCTGCTAGTCTAGTAGTTTGGTCTAAATCATGCTCTTGAAACCCCATATGATGTCATTTGATTTCTATAATAAAGATGCCCTCTCATTGACCCATCAAGCCATTATTTAAAGAGTCCCCAATTACTGAGGAGATTAAAGTACCTTGATGACCTCCTAAGTCAACTGAACCTCCCATTTTTCCACTATTAACTTCCTTTTTTTGTCCTAAGATTTTGGCCAAAGTTTTAGAAGTTCAAGTCTCCTCTGAGTCCATTGCTTCCATGTTTGTGATTCCTTTTCTAAATTGGTCATGTTTCTTCGAAAAATTCAATCCCATCCATTGTTCGCTGGACTGGTTTGCTTGACGCCTACTGAGTCCTCTAAGCCATGGACCATAAGTGTTCTCTATGGTGGTACCATACTTAGCAAACAACTTAGCACAAAATTTATCTGAAAGTCCCAAAATTCCACAAAAGAAGCAGAAGTTTGAAAGGCACTTGTACTTAAACACAATCCAATGCCAATCACCTCCCTGCCTTTTGATTATCATTTTGCATTTTAGTGGCAACTGGACATTCATGGCTATCATGATTCTCATATAATTTCACCATCCACCATTAAAGAGTTGTTTGAGTTTAAACAAATATATCTTTCAATATAATTCCCAATTTCACGGCCTATACACTCAGACATAAAGCTTATCAAGAGATCATAAATCTAAACCTATATTTCAATTTTCATTAGAACAACCTTGGTTTATTTATCTCTGAGTTTTAACTATTTAACAAGGAGAATGTTTTGATCAAAAGTCTATGGTCCATCTTCTAAGACTCTTTTTAAAATCCAATTCATGATTAAATTGAAATAAGAAGAGGTTAGAGTTTAGATCCGTTATGCATAAACACTTAACTACTCTCTAAATATAGAGGTGTATATGGGTCGGATTCAATCGGGTTGAAGTGATTTTTAACCCGACCAAAGAGTAAAAATCTAATTTTGAAATTTTGATAAAACCGAATTAATCTAGGGTTCGGTTTGGATGGGTCGATTTTAACTGGATTGATATTTAATATTAAAGTTTTATATTTAGGTTTATTTTAGTATTATTGGATCGGTTCAGATCGGGTTAGTGATAAAGTAAAATAAAATATATATATATAAATATATAATAATCGGTCGAGTTTGAGTTAAAATAAAAAAAAAATTACCTAAATCCGACCAATCAACTAAACCTAAAATTTTTTAGAAATATAATCCGATTTTATCTATATATACTATATGAACCGATCGAACTCGAACAAAATATTTCAGTTAGGACGTTTTAGAAAAATCTACATACCTCTATCTAAATGGAAGTCAGTGTGTTCTTCATAGCTACAAAGTTCACATTTCTTTTCAACATAAATCTTGCTTCTAAACTCCATTGACATTCAAAATTGCTTCCTGACTTTTTTCTCCCTCAAATTTTAGTCTCCTCACCACTTCATCCTCTAAGGCAAGATTAGCATCCTCTTATTAGTTGCCAGTTAGTTGGTAAGCTATAACAACTAATCGAGCTAAAAGTAGGGTACGAAGAAGACGAACATAGTAAAGAATAAGATTATAACACGAGTAATGTGCAATAGAAAAAAATTATAGAGGACAAGATGAAACTCTAATTTTGCTAAAAAGAAATAGGACTCCACTTCTTTGTACGAAAATTCACTAAAATTATCATTTAAGATAAAAACACATAAAAAAATAACTTTTAACAAACTTTGAATTTAAAAAATTAAAATTTTTTATTTTTTATTTCATTTAAAAATATTAATATTAAAGATTCAAAGGTTAAGCACTGAAGTTTAAATCAAATTAAATAAATATTTAACATTTGAAGGAGGACGACAATAATAATATTTTAAAATTAATTAAATTTTTTTAACGTCATATTGTATATCTAAATAAAGAATTTTCAACCTCACAAATTAGAATTGTAGTAATTATTCTAAAAGTAAAGAATTATTTTAGATATTTATTTATACTAATTTATACGTAACAATAAAATATATATGTTCTTTGAAAAGAGGTTGAATGGACACCAAGAATTTTATGTATCTGGCGTCCCTTTATAAAAAAAGAAAATAAATAATAAAACATAAAATAATGCTAACTTATTATTTTTGTTATTTTTGTTGCAGACACTCCTACAGAACTTCCTAAAAGCGCAGCGTGGGGCAGTCACAGTGGCATCAACGCCGAACGTGTACGTCACAGCATGGAAAGGAGCGTGAGATTGATACTATTATTTTATTCACCATTCGCAACAATGGAACAAATCACCAGCATCAACAACTCCGCCATAACAAACTCTACTCTCACGCTACACTCCGAAGGCATCCCACTCGCTACCCACCAACTAAAGGTCAGCAACATTTCAGATTAACCGAATAAACTGATCAAACCGAGCTAATTTAGTTTATTTAGTTTGATTTATTTGATTTTTAATATGGTTTGATTTATAATTTTTAAAAATTTAATTTTTGGTTTTTGATTCTGTTGTCTCCATAAATCAACTGAAGTAACCGAATTAAAATATTGCACATAAATTAGGTTATAAAATGTTAAATTAGCAAAGGTCTAACCACTTAAAAAATTCAAAATTATAATTATTTTTTTGCAATTTCATTTAAAACTTTCAGTTTTATAATTTTAATTGCAATTAAATACCTAAATAAGAGAAACTAATAACAATCAAAATTAAAAATATATATTTATTATCGAAATAAAATAGTTATAAAAAAATTAAAAACTAAATAAATCAAACCGAATCATTTGAAATTTTATGATTTAACTCGATTTAATTTACTTTATTATTTGATTCGGTTTGATTTTTTTCAAATTATAATTGAAATTTTTAGTTTTAGCCATCTAATTTATTTAATAACGGAATAAATCAAATGCTCACCCACCACCAACAACCAAATTTATAAAATATTTTTCACAAAATAAATAAATAAATAAATATATAAATAAAAAAACGTGTTTCTCATAAATATGTGTTTTATTGTATTAGTTTTGCACTTTAGTTATATTATTGTTATATTATACTTATGTACTATTTAAATTTATACTAATTCTATTAAAATTCTATTAAAATGATCAAAATGCACTATTATTATTATTTTTTTAAAGAGTTCTTTTTTTACCCTAAAAGTATTATGGTTACCTGTACATCTAACATCATATTTAACATTATATTAAAATAACTTTTTTTCACGAATCATGTTAAATATTTATCTCAAGGCTAAAATATTTACAATTACATATTTTATTATAATAGAAAAAAAACTCAATATATTAAATAAAATAAACTATCAAAATATATCGCAAATAATCAAACTTTTATCAACATAAACATCATCTTTACAAATTATTTTGCAATAGGCTTACCAATTCAAAATACACAATATTTGGCAATTTTTACATATTAAAAATTCTTAGGTGAAATTATTAAATTTATCAATAAATACTTAATCATTAATAACTTAATAAAATAATACATTTAATTTTTTTAAAAAAAATACTATATTATCAAATAAATCAACTTTATTAACTATAGTTTCTAATAACTGAGATAAAGGTTAAAAAAAATGGGCGAAAAACTTTTGATTTTTTTAAATAAAATTATATTTAAATAATATCCTTTACAATTAAGTTTAAATACTTCCAAATACATATAATAAGGGAAGTATTTAATCACAAAAAATAAACAATAAAAAGCTGAAAATCTTAATATATAGCTCTAAAAATTTTATGTATATCACGTAAAAAAGGATGATTAGATTCGATTTGAGTAAATGAATATATTTTTTTCAAATTGAAATCATTTAAGAGTTTTTTTGGATTATAAGACTTTGGATTATCCAACCCTTTATTTAAATTTCAAATTGCTTATTATATATATATATATATATATATATATATGTTTCAAACACTTTTCAAATAAGAGATTTTATACATTTTGAGTAATATCCAGAAAATTTTGAATTAGATTAGTTAAATAGTTTTTTTTTTTAACTATAATTCGTCGAGGTTATATATGGAAGGTTGGTAATGGTAGGAGTATTCCCATATGGCTTGAGCCGTGAATTCGTCGTGAAAACCCTTATGTGTCCACTGAGTTTGACGTGGGTTTGGGGGTGTTTTATGTTTCGGACCTTATTATTGATGGGCATTGGAATGTTGATTTGGTTAGAGATATTTTTAATGAGGAGGACAGTGATTGTACCCTTAAAATGAATCTGGTTCCGAACAGTGAGGATACTTTGATTTGGCGATGGGAAGATAAGGGTGAGTATAGTGTGAGGTCTGCTTATGCGAAGTTGATGACTCCTGAGTTAAGCAATGTTTCGGGTGAGAGTGGACAGATTTGGAGAAAAGTGTGGAAGGTCAAAGTTCCACCTCAAGTTGTTAATTTCATGTGGCGGGCGATTTCAGGTATCCTTCCTACTTGTAATAATTTAATTCAAAGATATGTGAATGTTGCAGCCATCTGTCCTTGTTGTAATCAGGAGCAAGAGACCATCTTTCATCTCTTGGTGGGCTGTAATTTTGCTAAACAAGTTTGGGAAGTATCCTATCTTGGGTGGTTTTGTCCTAATGTTAATACTTTTGATGAGTGGATTAATAAGGTTTGCAGACTCTTTAATGAAACTGATTTAGCCTTGATTTTTGTGATTTGTTGGATGGTATGGAATTGTCGGAATGAGATTGTTTGGAAAGGAAAGCATTCTTCTCCTATTGGTGCTTGGTTGAGGGCCTTGAGATTTTTAGATGATTGGAAGCAAGCAAATGTTAGGACTGTAACTCCTTCTTCTTGTCCTACTAACGCTACCTGGAAACGTCCAAGTGAGGGCTGGATTGCTGTGAATGTTGATGCAGCCTGTGTTGCTAATCCTGCTTTAGCTGGTTTTGGGTTGGTGGCAAGGAATCATACAGGTACGGTTCTGGGCGTTAAAGTGGGAGGCTGCAACGTTTCTGTTTCTCCTAGGTAGGCAGAAATTATGGCCATTAAAGAGGCTTTGAGTTTGATTGAAGGAAAGGGGTGGAGGAATGTGGTGATTGAGAGTGATTGTTTATTTGCTATTAATGCTATTCAAGAGCCTTTCTTTGAGGAAGATTCTGCTTTTGGGGATATTGTTAGGAGTATTAGATTGTTAGTTACACAAATTAGTGTTAACTTTATTTTTAAACATATTTATCGTTCAGCTAACCGGTTTGCCCATGGTCTGAACGTGGGGGAATGGTCTATAAATTTACCTCCTTTTGTAATTCCATTTTTAAGTTTTGATAATTAATAAAGTTCTGGTGGTACCGCCCACTTTTGTCAAAAAAAAAATATATAAAAAAAGAAAGTTATTTTCTTTGACAAGATTTACTCAAAAGGAATAATAATTTTGTGAAAGATAATTACAGCAATATAAAAAAAAAAGATAATTACAGCAATATCCTATTACATAACGAGATGAATAATAAATAATTAATGAGAAGAAACAAAACAAAATTAAATTATAAAAAAGTAAATTATTTATTATCCGTTTGGAGGGAAGAAAGAAAAGCAACGTGTCCAGTAATTGCAGCGCGTAGTAAAAAAACAAAAACAACAGCGACTTTCATAGAGAGTGGATGTAGCCTTCTCTTTCTCCAGTTTCTTAGACTCTAAACGACTTCCATTTGTCTTCCTCCTTTTCACTCTCTCTCCCTCCCTCTCTCTCCGCTCCTTCTTCTTCTTTTCTTCGTCTCCGTCCCCATACATTCTTCAAACCTGCATTTCTGTCTTTTCTTTTGTTAAATTTATTGTACTCTTTTTCTTTCAATCGCAATCGCTTTTTGAAACTGATCGTTAACCTTTTGGTCTCTGAAGAAACAAAAATGGCGTCGACGACAAGAAACGAAGGAGCAGCAATGACAAGCTCTAACAAATAAAATTAGTCAAAATAACCGATTATTATTATCAAATACATAAATAAATAAAAGCCAATAGAGAAAGAGAAATGCGAACGCTGTGTGATGTTTGTGAAAGTGCTGCTGCGATCCTCTTCTGCGCAGCCGACGAGGCTGCTCTTTGCCGCTCTTGTGATGAGAAGGTAATAATTTTCTTTATTAATTTTCTATTTTCATCTCACTCTGGTTTAATGACAAAGAAAATTTTATTATTGATGTTTAAAAAAAATTGACTGGTGAGATTTTAATTGAATTGATTAAATTTTGAATTAGTTAATCAAATTTTCTTTCTCTCTATCCAGTTATCATCATGTTAATTAGTTTCTTAAACTGAATAATACTGTTTGAAGAAGGAATCTAATAAGCATGTCACTTTAGGGATGAGGCTCACTGTAGTTATACATGTTCTCTAGATTTTTTTTTCAAATTTGAACTTTATCATTAATCTTAATCTTGTGGTGTGAATAAATTAGCTTTAGTAAACTGTAATAATATATAGATTGACCTGTTTATTTTTATTAAATAAAAGTAAATGAGTGTTGGTATTTTTATCGTATCACTTCTGCCTTCTTTTTAAAGTAATTTGGCAACTTATCCTTAGTTTTTAATGATTGAAATCCAATGAGGGGTTTGTAAGTTCACCATTCACTCATTGTGGTTGTTTGGGGGTGAGAGTTGATTGATTGGAATTACGTGCACTGACTTTCTTTTATCTCATTGATGAAGCAAAAACCACCCATTTAAGCATGTTATTTCGGACTAATTGTTACTTGAATAACAGTGTCAAAAAAATGGTTGGCATGGATTTCTTGCGAAAAGACTTTTGAGGATCAAAACATTCTTTAACCTGATTCTGTTTACATTCCCCCACTATTTATATGCGGAGATTGGTTATTTTAATTGTAAGACATGATGAATTGTGATCTAGACATGATGGGATTGTGTGGAACGAAATTTTTGGTGATAGGACCCTCACTTATTGGCCAATGGATTTATTTCTGAAGCATGATATAATTGCACATTTTGAAGGATTTATTTTAAAGCTCGTATCTCATACCAGAAAAAGAAAAAGCTGAATAAAAGTTCTGTTGGTGCGAATGTCTCATTTGGGTGTGTTTACAATTATTGTTTGTCAATTGAGAAATCTGAACTGTTTGTTTTCATAATGATAATATGATGTTCTTGGTTGTGTACATTGCTAACATTCCTTTCACATCTTTTAGTTTTTTGTTTTTCAAAAAGAGCTTGCTATATCATGTATATTTTTTAAACTGTAATTGCAGGTCCACTTGTGTAACAAGCTTGCTAATCGACATGTACGCGTAGGGCTGGCTGATCCAAGTGATGTGCCTCGTTGTGACATATGTGAAAATGCACCTGGTATAGGTTTTAATATTTAGTGTGTTGCTTTTTGCAAGGATATGCATTCTTGAACTTTTGTACAAGAGTTCGAGGTTTTTTATTCCCCTTGCAATATGTGTGTAGCTTTCTTTTACTGTGAGATAGATGGTAGTTCTCTCTGTCTGCAATGCGATATGATTGTTCATGTTGGTGGCAAAAGAATGCATGGGAGATATCTCTTATTGAGGCAGAGAGTTGAGGTTTGTGTCTCCAGTCTGGAGAGCTTGGCTTCATCTTTTCTATGAAGAAGGTCCCAATTAATATGATTCCCTTTGATTGTCTGATTTAGTTTCCAGGGGATAAAACTGGCCATTTGGATGAACTAGGACACTGTCCTCCTGATCAAAATGACGGAAGGAGGGACCAAAATCAACCCCCTAATCTCACAATGAGAGAAAATAAACAAAATCATACAGCATCTTCCATTCCAATGGTGGAGAATAACACTGATGGTGACGGAACAATTGACAATAAGTTAATAGATCTTAATGCCAGACCTCAGCGGATACATGGGCATAATTCAACTAATCAGGTATGTGTTTTTCATTGACCATCTTGACATCTATCTTCATATCTTTTAAGCTCCGTGACTTCATGGTAAGAACTTCAAATTTTGTACATTAGCTCACAATTAAGGAAAATTAAATGCCTATTTTTGTTTGAAGAAACAGGGTATAGATGTTATAAGTGGGACCAATCGTGAATCTGCAAGTGTGGTTTCCATTGGATATTTCAAGAGAGAGCCTGAAAAATAATCAAGGTATAATTAAATAATTTATAATTCATATTCATGAAATCTGGTTCAGATGCCTGCCTTTCTTCTTTTATTATCAAGCATATAGGTTGATATCGTGGGAAATCTGAATTAGCTTTGATGTTGCATTCCTCAAACCAATGGTTGGACAAGGCCTTTTATTTTAAAGGCCCTACTGCTGCTTGTGAGATGGTCAATACAACTGCCACTCCCTGGAATTTCATTGCATAGCATAATTTTTCTTTATTTGAAGAGAAATAATTACATTGTCATTATTAATTAAATAGTGGATTGATAATCTTATGGTTTGATGAATGCTGCATGGTCTTTTTCCACATTCTAGTTTATGTACTGGGCAGTAATTAGCACGTCTGATATAGAGTTTGTTCTGAGCTGTCAATTGCCGACACTGTTCATTTTGTATTTTTTTTCCTAACTTGTTTTAAATTGCGGTTTAACTGTATTCAATCTTATAATGTAAACGAGTTAGAGTATATATACACTGAGGGTGATTTGACTGAGGAGGCTTCATTTTTCATGATCCAATTGAATTAGGGGACAAGAATATGGTTCATGTTGAGGTTAAGGTAGCTGTTTACTCCTGAAACAGTTCATGTTTTACAGGTTGGCTCCTTAGTTGGTTTGATTATTGTGATTGGCAGCATGATATCGAAAATTTGGATCTTTAAGAAAGAATCTAAAATAAACAATCTGCTCATTGTGCTGATAAGTTGGTGTGAGAACTGGATGTTATGTTTGACTTCAGAAGGATGCTTGTACTTGAAACAGAAATTTGTTAGTGTTGCATATTTTTTTGTTTGTGGCTCAGATGCGAAGTCAGAATCCACAGCCTGTTGTGCTATATGAATACACTCCCTCATTTGTAGACCTGTTATGCATGTTTCATTTGTTCATATTTCCAGAAGTCGGGTTTTGGATAAAGTGTGCATCATTTATTTATGTTGATGATACGTTCAAGGCATCAATTTGATTATGACCGGTGTGATTTGATCTTTGACGTTAGGGGTTGGTCCATTTCTATAATTAATAACCTGTGGCTGAATAGGATTGTGGATGGACAGTTGTTCAGTTGATAGACAGAAGTTGATTACATCTTCTATTATTGATAAACCTTTGCTGATTGGAGAGACCATTAGTTGGCTAATGGACAGAAAGAAAACCTGTAGGTTTTACCGGTTTTCTTTTATCCACATGCATTCTAGTTATTTAGGACATGTGAAATACATTGTCTGTGATTGCATATACTGGAGACGGCCTCCAGATGTTAGCATTTGTCAAGTGGAAAATTCTAAGAGTTCACGACTCATTTGTTTGTGAATATGTGAAACTGCTAGACAAACAGAACATTATTTCTTTAGTTCTACGAACATTTGCATAGAGGTCTTATGTCGGCACACATAAAATTGTTGCTTTGGAGTGAATACAAGTAGTAATATTAAGTGGAAGGGGATGTCAATTTAATATTCAGTCATTGGTAGATCCCATATGAAGTTTTTTTTTATGAGACACCCTTGCACATCCAGTTCTTGATTACGGAGAGAGATATATGATCTGTATCTTATACAGTAGTGATTAGCCAAAAATGTGTTTGAATACTTGTTGGAATCTCAATCAAAGTAGAGTACTACTTGTTGAATTTATAGAAGTTGGAAATGGGTGGCTATCTTCTACTTGCTTAATTTTTTTCAGGAATGTACTTTTGTAGCTCATAGTTTGGCTTCAAATTGAGGGTTGAGTTCTGTTCTTTCATTGTTAAGACTTCGCTGCTTGCATATTTAATCTAGCTCGTCATTTAGGTTCAAAGTTGAAAATAAACACCTTTGAGGTAGTTCTAAAATGAAATTGCAAAGCACTGGAATCTTCATTATCTGACAAGATGATGTGGATCACTCTCTGACCTTTAATTCATGGTTGCAGCTTGCAGGTATTTTTGGATGCCTGACGACAAAATTTGAGGTCTGCAACCTGTTTTATAGTTTCAAATTCGATTTTTCTATGGGTAGGCTTTCATCATCCCTTGTGCAAAGTTGGTTAGATAGGGAGAATTTCAGCCTGTATAATTAAGCAAATATAGCTTGTGTTTTAAGAATTAACATTAACTGCTAGTTTTTGGCCATTTACTGTCTGAACACACCATTGCCAGCTGCCCTTTAGGTTTATATTTTGATGAAGTGGATGTGATTCGTTCGGAATGAGTTTTCTCTTTAAAAGAAAACATGAATCAAAATATATTTCATTATTATGGAGGAAACTGGGCTACGTACAAATTCAGAAGATACTTGCATACTCAGATTACTGGCTAATTCTTTGAGTGCATGTTTGCTAAATTTTAGGATTGAGAATAGAATCCCATCTCAAGAATAATAATAATAATAATAATAATAATAATAATAATAATAATAATAATAATAATAATAATAATAATATTATTATTATTATTATTATTATTATTATTATTTTGACAACATGATATGCAACTTAAGAAGTAAAAACTAATGAAAACAAGTCGCTCGATCATTTATGAGAAAACCAGTGGCCAATATCACCAGGAGGCTGCCGCAGAATATGGATATCCAAAATAAAGTTATTGGCTAAATATAAAAAGAAATTTGCTGTAAAATTTGCCCTATGATATGAGCAAGATTGAAGTGTGTGTGTGTGTGTTTTTTTTATGCTACTAAGCAAAGAAAGATAAGCAACATTCAGGTTACTTTGCTAAAAACTATATATTAGCAACCTAGTCCAAGCAAACCTGGCCAATCGAGGGAGGGGTGTCTTTCTTTCTCCAAACTTTTCCTTTATTCTCCCTCTCCTAGGGTTCGCTTTCATTCTCTTTCGAATTTAGATATAGAATTGCCGCCAGCCTTCTATGGCTAAATCCATCACTTCACTTGAGTTTTCTTTTAGTTCTTAACGTTTTGTAAGGATTTGGTTGTTTTCTTGTCTAGATCTAGCCTTCTATGGCTATTTTTGTCTTTCACTTCTGGGGTGGATTATTATCTATTTTCAAAACTTGCAGAGAAGATATTTTCTTTTTGGCATTTCAAAGTCATCTCTCTCTCCTTAGAAGCAAATCGATCTATCTTCAGATTCTCTGATAAATCTACAAGAGCTCTGTTCCCTTGTCTTGTTTCGCATTGGTTTATGGTCGAGGAAGGTGACCACTTGGTGCCTTATGAAACCACTTTTTTTTAGCTCATCTCCATGGTTTTATCCGAGCTGCTTTCTCAATTTTTCCTTATAAGGATGTTTAATCCTTCTTTTCACTCACTTTATTCTGTATCCAAGAATGTATGAGGTGTTTGGGGTAGGAAAGTTTTTATCTTCCCTTATGTATGCTTACGACTGTTTGCAAATCTTTTTAAAGTTTTGAGCCTTGATCTTGTTATTAGCTTTTCTCAATGGTTTTTTTGGCCTTATGTTCTGTTTTTACTCCAAAATTCTTAGGGATAAGGAGAAGTTTGTTTGTCTTCTTTTGTGTGTGTGTGTATTTTAGTTATCTAAGGCAGTATGTATTTCCCTTTTCTCTTAATGATACTGAGCTTTCCATGATAAAAAAAATGTAGCCAATTGGATAATCTCTCAACAGTCTTAGTCTTAATTTCACAAATAGTTTCTGAATTTATAGCATCACAATATTGTGATTCCCGAAATTGAAATCATTTCAATAAAATCTCTAAACTTATACTTTTTGCCCATCAAAGTTCTCAGCTCTTTTTTTTTTAGCGAGGGACCATATATGGACTCTACATGTTTAATTTAAAATAAAAAAATTATAGGTAATTTTTCCACAACATGTGTGGGAAAAAAAGCTTTTTTATACTGTTTATCTCTGTTTAATTTATTCTCAACACATTCTCTCTCTTTGTAACCAAAATCAAATTCCCTCTCTCTATCTCTCTAAATCCTCGAGTCTTTGATAGTATGCAAATATCATTTATATTTTGAGAGTAATTTAGGCTCGCTCTTAAATCTTTCCACTAATTTTTTATTATTTTTATAGAAAAAATGATTTAAAAAAGACCGAAAACAAATGAAAAAAATTAAGCTTAAAGTTGAAATTTTGCAAGAATGTGTAGAAATGAGCCTTGGGCAAAGCTACTGACAAACCTGACCTGACAGGTTGTGGATAAACTTGACAGTTGGCATTTATCTTATTTTTGACCTTTGAAGATATGATTTTGGAGAGATTTTGAAGGAAAAATATGACATTATAATCCCTTATTAGTTAATAATTTAATTTAGGATATTATTATTTATTTTCCTTTATTTTTTAATTTTTTTTTTCTAATTAGAGTTAATTTAAGAAATCTTTAGGTCTAAGGGTATTTAAGCTAGTGGTTCTAGCAACCCTAACAACCTTTGTTTTTATGTTTTGGCCGTTGAAAATTTGTAAATTATTGAAGTTTTATTTTATTTAGATTACATCTTAGTTGAAGGGTAATTGAAGTTCATATTCACGAATTGTAAGATCTAAACAACTTTATCTTTTCTTTTTTTTAATATTTAGTATTTATTTAATTTTCTATGGTTTAATATAATTGTTATTTTACTAATTAATCAATAGGGTTCATTCTTGATTAGTTAAATAACATATAACTATTAGAAATTCTTGAATCTATAATTGTTCTTGATATTTTGATTTAAGTAGCAATTACGTTTATCTTAATAGGTTATATAATCTAATTAAATAAATCTAGAAGTTAAATTTATTGGTTAGAATTAGATATTTTTAGTTCTTAAAAACTGTCAATAATTAGATTATAAGGATGTTCTTATAGGATAGGTTATTAGCAAGAATTAATTAAAAAATATTTTTTAATTAATTTAAAACCTATGGAAGAATTGATATTGGGAGTTTGTCCAATACTATAACTGGTTTATTGAATAATTAAGAAGAGCAATCTTTGAAACTATGATCAATTTAAGAATTGAACTAAAATTACTCCTTCAACTAATCCATTTTCCATTGAATTTTCCAATTTAGTTTATTGTTCTTCAATTTATTATTTTAATTTTCACTTCTAATTTAATTTTAGTTCTTAAATTATAAACTTCCTTTTTTTTTATTTTTTATTTATTTTGGTTTTCAAAAGAGTTTTAAATAAGTAGTCAATTTTATGTGAATTCGGCCCTATTCACCACTATTACAATTTAATTTATTTAGAAATAGAAATTTAATTTTGGTGGGTTCGACACTCATTAAATTTTGGCACCGTTTCCGGAGAATTGATATTAACTTGTTTAATTTCTTTTGATTACCATAAATTTTATGGTTGCCAATTCGTATTAATTTGAATATAAGAGAGAAATTTCAAACGAGGTAAATATGTTTTCTCCTTAATCAAAGATTTATGATCTAACCACTTGGGTGCAAAGAATGATCGTAGGTAATCGGCAGCAAGCTAGAGTCTATGAAAGTTGTACATAAATGAGATATCTTACACTTCAAAAATATGATCACCCACAATGAAGTCATGATTCATACTTTAATGCTTATAATTCAGAGTGGGGAGATCATCTAAGCTTAAGGTATGAAGCAAATCTACCATATTATCAACAATTTTAGTTATGACTACCTCAACAACAATAGCCACCACCATCCACACCAAGTTTGTCTCTTGACGAAATGTTTGAATTATTTACGACTAACACTTAACAATTTCAACAGGAGACAAAGCAAGTATTCACAATTTGGATAATCAAACTAGCCAACTTGCATCATCTATATGTAAGTTAAAGTCTCAAGAAGAATTTTCCTCTCAAATGGTGGTTAATCAAGAGCAAAATATAAGTGAAAAGAAGCTGTTAGAAAAATTACACCAGAAGCAGACCCCTAGGCAAGGCTTGAAGAAAATTACAGAATCTAAAATTTTAGTACAACAAGAAGAACGAACTATTACTTTCAGCAATGACCATCCTCAATCAGTAGTGATACCTCTTCCTTTTTCATAAAGATTGGCCAAATCCAAGAGGGATAAAGAAGAAAAAGAAATTTTAAAAACTTTTTGCAAGGTTGAGGTATCAAAATGGAAAATTACTGATTCTAGCATGGCAACCAAGAAGGATCTTTTATGCCTAATTATAAAGAGATTAATTTGGGATGTTCACTAGATTATAAGGACAATATCTAGCCAAAGACTCTAAACAAAAACGCTAATGGGAGGCAACCCAAATTTCTTATAATTTCTTCTCTTTTATGTTTTATTGTAATTTATTTCAATTTAATTTGTTTTTCTTTTCTTATTTTATTTTCATCTTATATTTTTTAGTTCATTTTTTGTTTTTCTTTCACAAAAAAATATAAAACATATATCTTACGTTTTTAATCCTTCTACTTTTTTTCAATCCATTTTATTTTGTTTTATTGTATTTTTCATCTCACTTTTGTTTATTTATTTTGTTTCATTTTATTCCATTTTTCTTTCTTTTGTTTCATAATTTTAATTTTATTCTAAAAAAATAATAAATACAAAAAATATATAATAAAAGAGGAATTATTGTTCATCATCTTCTCCAAATGACATTTCTCATTTTCTTTTTAAGTTTCTGGTGGGCTCGAGTATGTTAATGTTGTGTTGTTTTGGGCCTAAAATACCCCTCCATTTTCTAAAACCTAAAACTTCTCTTTTCTTTTCTTCTCTTTCTCTCTTTCTTATTTTCTAGCCGTCATACCTATCTTTATACAAACCCAACCAAAAACCCAAATCATCACTTTCCTCTACATCCTAATTTTTTTCTTTTCTTTTTTTTTCTTTTTCTCTTTATTTTCTTGCATTTTCTTCTACCTCCAGCCACCATCATCAAACACCATCCAACCACTACTAGCTTTCCTAATCACACATCAACGCACCACCATGGCACCAACACTTGCCAAAACATGCTTAGCTCACAAAACTCGAACATCTCCTCTCTACATGATTCTCCTCACCTCATTGATAAAATTTCTAATGAAGAATCGACTCTAAGTGCAATGGGTGAGCATTATTTGAAAAAGAGATCACAAGATTTATCACTCAATAATCCTAATTCCAGAAAATCCAAGCCATAGTGGGTGTACCTAAATCTGCCTCTGCCAAACCAGCAAGGATATACCAAGAGAGTCCTTTATTCTTACCTAATTTATATTTTGTTTAATTACATTGAGGACAATACAATATTTAAGTGTGGGGGTATACATATGTCAATGGGAGTTGCTGCAATTTTAATGAATGTTGATAAATTTTTAAAAAAATTTAGTTTTGTGAAATCTTGTATATATTATTGATGACAGTTGAGATTTGTTGGAATTTGATGAGTTTTTGAAACTCTTGGAAATTTTGGGTATAGATTTTTGTTGATACTTTGGGATATTGATTGAAATTTTTAATGAAAGTTTGATGATTTTGCTGCTGCTACTATGTTGTTGAAATTTTTTTTAAGCTTTTGAACTTCTTAAATCTTGTGGCTGCATTGTTTGTATTTTGCTATTTTTGACCTAAGACCCAATTTATATTTGAAATAATTTAAATATAATATTTTAAGTCATAAATTGTTATGACAATTCTTAGCCAATTAATCTAGGTTGATTTTTTATTGTTTCACTAACATTAGCGATCACAATTGATATATTTATTATTTGTATAAAATGCTTAAAGGTTTTTGCCCCATGATATTTTAAACGTAATTGATTTAATTGACCGGAAGCACATCGATAGGTTTGCTTAGGTTATCTTTGTTTACTTTTAAATTAATTATGAAATTTATGTGAACTAAATAAATAAATAAGAGCTCAAACAAAGTTCGAAAACAAACATCTTACTCCGCTAATTAAAAAACTATGAGTAGAGTTAGTAGCCACTTGAAAGTTGTGACCAATTAAGTAACCGGGTGTCGGCATCACAAATATTTATCCTCGCGTAAAAGGGTTAGTGACATTTCAGGCAAGCAATTAAAGGTACTCAAAAGTAAATAAAAAGTTGGTTCTTAATTTTAAATTTTTTTGTAATTAAACCTTGATAGGTTAAGTGAGTATCTTATGTGTAACTGGTTTTTTACTTGGTAATTAATTTATCATTAAAGTTGGAAAATGATCTTGGTATTTTATATTTATAATGTTTATCAGTTTAATTGCTAAATTTGTGAAATATTGAAGATCTTGTTCTATGAGTCTTTAGTTATTGATTTACATTCTCTTTAAGTTATTTAAATATTCCAAGTTGAGTTGGTCATTGATAAATGTAGGGACTAAAGGTTTCAAGCTGTGAAATACTTGAGGGCAAGCATGATTTAAGTGTGGGGAGATTTGATAGCTTGTAAATATCATCTATATTTTAGGAGTAATTTAGGTTCGCTATTAAATCTTTCTACTAATTTTTTATTATTTTTATAGGAAAAATGGTTTAAGAAAGACCTGAAATCGAATAGAAAAAATTGAGCTTAAAGCTAAAATTTTGCAAAAATGTGCAGACATGAGCCTTGGGTAAGGCTAGTAACAGACATGACCTAATAGATTGTAGATAAATTTGACATCTGGCGTTTACCTTATTTTGACCTTTAAAGTTCGATTTTGGAGATATTTTGAAGGAAAGTCTGACATTATAATCCTTTATTAGTTAGAAATTTAATTTGGAATATTATTATTTATTTTTCTTTATTATTTTTATTATTACTTTTTCTAATTAGACTTAATTTAGGAAATCTCTAGGTCTAGGGGTATTTAAGCTAGTGGTTCTAGCAACCTTTGTTTTTATGTTTTGGCTATTGAAAATTTATAAATTATTGAAGTTTTATTTTATGTAGATTACATTTTGGTTGAAGGATAATTGAAGTTCATATTCCCGAATTGTGAGATCTAAATAATTTTATCTTTTCTCTTTTTTAATATTCAGTATTTATATAATTTGTTGTGGTTTAATATAATTATTGTTTTGCTAATTAATCAATAAGCTCATTACTTAATTAGTTAAATAACATATAGCTATTCGAAATTCTTGAATCCGTAATTGTTCTTTATATTTTGATTTAAGTAGCAATTATATTTATTTTAAGAGGTTACATAATCTAATTAAATAAATCTGGATGTTAGATTTATTGGTTAAAATAAGGTCAATCTAATTTTTAAGGTTGTCAATAATTATATTCTAAGGACGTTTCTATAGGATAGATTATTGGCAAGAATTAATTAAAGAACATTTCCTAATTAATTTAAAACTTAATAAAGTATTGGTATTGAGAGTTTGTCCAATACTATAATTAGTTTATTGAATAATTAAAAAGAACAATATTTGAATCTATGATCAATTCAAGAATTGAACTAAAATTACTTCTTCAACTAATTCTTTTTCCATTGAATTTTCCAATTTAGTTTTATTGTTCTTCAATTTATTATTTTAATTTTCAGTTCCAATTTAATTTTAGTTCTTAAATTATAAACTCTCTCTTTTTATTTTTTATTATTTTTATTTTAGTTTTCAAAAAAAAATTAAATAAGCAGTCAATTCTCTGTGGATTCGATCTTATTCACTACTATTACAATTTAATTTATTTAGGAATATGAATTTAATTTTTATGCTTTCAACACTCATCTAAGAATAATTATTGAATGTAAAAAGTGTATGATTTATTGTATTCCTTTTGGATACAACACTTTTGAAAAATAAAAAAACCTACTGTAGTGGTTGTAATCAATTTCAATTTTTTAGTGAGAGAGTATTCGATTATTCTTAGGGTTGTAGAAAAGATAATACAAGTAAGCTTAGTGTAACATCCGTATTTTGATTAAAATATAATTAAATAAATAATTTGGGGAGGTTAAAAGATGGTTTAAAAGGAGAAAATATTTAATATATATGTTGAATATATGTGAAATATACCTAAAGTATAAAATTCACTAAAAGACAAAAAGTCAAAAAGTGAAAGTCAAAAATAAATTGTAAAAATTAAATATATGATTATTAAAAAATTATTATTAAAATTAAATTAAAATTAAGATAATTAAGGATGGGAAGACTTAAAAAAATATCCATATTAAAATATTAATTAATTAACTAATTAATTATATATATGTGGATGGGAAAGAAGAAAGAAAATGTCATCTTCATCTTCTTTCCCCACCATAGTCGAAAATTTGAAGGTGTAAGGGAGAGGGATTTCATCATTTTAAACATCAAAATTCATGGAGGTTTCAAAGGATTTAAGGAGTTTTTGAAGAATAATCAAGAATTAGATAAGTTTTCCTTGAATTTAATTAAGTTTTATTGAATTTTAGATTATTTGAAAATTGAGTTTTTGATGAAAATTGTGACAATTGTTATAATGAGTTAATTTGAAGTTATGTTTATGTGGATATTATGAATTTATGATTATATATTGATGATGAGCTGGTTATCGTGGAACTAGGGTTGATGGGATGAGTATGTGCATTTAGAATTTTTGGAGAAGGTGTTTTTAATTATTGTAATAAGTTGTTTTAATGTAGTTTTGATGTATAAATGATTATTTTATAGTAAAATGATGGAAATGAATTTCAAATGTTAATGTTTAAATAAGGTAGTAAGTGAGGAAAATTATGGTTTTGGAGTAATTTTGGGTAGAATGAATATAATTGATATTTGGTTGATTAAGATGACTTGGAATGTGTTGCTAATGGAATATTTTCACTTATAATGTAGTTCAAAATTGAGTAAGGTAAAATTATAAAATCAAAGAGAGGAAAGACAATTGGTGAAGTAAGACTTAAGTAGTGAATTGGTGTTGGATTTTGACATTTCCAAGGTTAGTACATATTTTGTTAGCATTTGAATTACATAAACATGTTTGGCATTGTTCATATGACACATTATAAAGGATGATATTAATCCTTTAAAGTGGTATTGAGATTATGTGGCATTGAGTTCATATGTATAAATATATGAGCAATATGAAAATATGTACGGGAAATGATAAAATGTGATTAGAAATGTGCATTGGTAATATGGAAAATAGTCGCATTGGAATTGTGAATAAGTATTATGTATGTTGTGAATGAAAAAGAGAGAAATGAATAAAGAATGTGGAAAAAGAACAAATATGATTAAATGTGGATAAATTATTCGATGCATGTTGCCTTATATAATAACTAGCTCGAGAAAGTTATATTTGGTATTGTTTGGCATACCAAAATAACTAGTTCAGGAAAGTTATATTTGATATTATTTGGCATACCATACGCCTTTAGGGCGAGACATGGTAGCGTCATGGTTATGATTATGCCGCTGGGTGAGATACACTTGTATCACAGTATTGATTACACCTTCGGGTGAGACACGCTGGTGTCATTATTGTTGAGATAGGCCAAAATAATATTTCTGGGATTAGATTATTATATAAAGAGTATAAGGACTTTTGGAACCAATGTATGCATTTGTAATATGCTTGTAAATATTAAGAATTGTGGATGGGAAATGAATTATACATGATGACAGTATGTAAAAGTTTGTAAGATAAAGAATGTGATAATAATTAGTGTAGTGAGAGTATGGTGTGTTATGAATATAATGCATGCATTGATTTTAAAATAATGTTATTGTTATCAAAGTATATACCACTAAGCTCTCGAGCTTAGCATGGTAGTGTTAATCGTACAGGTGATGGAAGTATTGACTAAGAAGTGCTAATAATGAGGACGGGTCAAAGTTTTGATTGTGAGACTTGAAAGTAGAATTTTTACCATGAGACCAACTTTGAAGGTATTGCATACATGTATAAGTTTGTTACTATGTATTTTGGTTTTTGAATAGTTAAATCATATCATATGTATAATAAATGGATTTTGGATATGTTGTGTATATACACAAATAATTATATTAAGAAAAGTTGTAAATATACAATCTTGATATGTAAATTTATACAGTGGTTATTTAGAGAATTGTTGGTGAATTTTTTTTAGGAGTGCTTCTTTTTATAGGTTGAGTGTTTGATAATTTGTAGATTTCTGAAATTCAGACAAAACTCTGATGAATTTTTCTAGAAATTTTCTATTATAAAATTAAAAATGTTTTTAATATTTAAATGAGGGGCTAATATTGTTTATTAATGTGGCACTCTTATATTATGTATACATACATGGGGTATAAGGGTGTTATACTCAGAGTTAGGCTTCAAGCAACTTCAAATTCCAGAGAGTTATGGTTAACATTATTTGAAATCGATTTAAACACAATTAGGGTTAAGTCTAGGTTTTTGAGTGAGAAGTAACATATGCTATTTTGATTTAGATTTTTGATTGAGAAGAAACAAATACGATTATTAAGGTTCTAGATTAATTTTTATTTTCATTTTGTTTCCAGATGAAATTCAAATGGTTTGAGAGAGAATGAATAAGAGAGACTGGAAAAGAAAGAAGGAATGATTGTAATTTTCCCAAACCACACACAAAGGTAATTTTATGGAAAATGACTTTGTCATCCTCTATTTCCAATTAGATATGCGGACTCCACATGGAGTCCACGTATGCATCTCTCACTGAAAATGGAGTTAAGGACTTTAATGAGCAAAATATAAGTTTAAGGATTTTATTGAGATGATTTGAAGTTTGGTGACCATAATATTATAACATTATATCATGGCCTAAGAACCAGATGGGCTTGAGGGCCTTGTGAGTGACAGAAGTTCTGGAGCAGCAATAATTGAGTTTGCTTCTCAATCGGTAATAGAAAAGAAAAAGGAACAGAAGAAGGGAACGAAATAAAATGTGGAAATTGCCTTAGAAGGAAATTAGTTAGTTGACTAAACAACTAGGGGATCTATGCCACATTTAGCTATGAGTGCAATAATTAGTATTGAATTAAGTAAATTTTGTTATGTAAACAATCTATATAATCATTGACTAATGATTGGATTGATCATTGAATAATACAACATAATTTATTTATTCTCTCTTATTCTTTCTTCATTTATCTCTCTATTTTCCCTCTCTTTCTCTCATTCTTCTCTGCTCAACCATGCTTCTTTAAAGCTGAATCGTCCCTGCACCAGTTCATGAAGCAAATGACTAAGGTCCCTGACAAATTGGTATTATAGCCTTATGTCGAACCATTGGATTAGCCCACTCTTGCTTCTCTTATGTAGATGGATAGAAAAATAAAGCCTCCATTATTGAAGCCTCCCATCTTAAGCAAGTGGAAGAACAGATGCAACTACTATATCAAAGGACCCAATCATTCATGAAATAAATTTATGAATGCTTGGATAAGCACACAAAACAATACCAGGATTAACAAATTTTTCAGATCTCTATATAGAAATAGATTAAGTAGCTAATGTAGATGATGAGATGCTTGACAACCCATATTTAAACTAATTAAGCAGCACAAACTTCTCAAAACTCACCTACAACCCCAAACAGATCTACTTCTACACTAATTGCTATTCTAGAATAGATCCTACCAATCCCACCCAGATAAATTCAGGACCTCACCGATCCTAAAGAGTTGGAATTCTTCCCACTCCTTCTATTCCATTCCATCCCAACCAAACAACCTCAGTTACTAGACCACTATTCTACCCCATTCGGTCACATTCATCACTCAATCTACCCTTACTAATCAAACTATCAACTACCACAAGTACCAAACTACTACCTCATACACCATTACCAATCCAAATACTAGCCAAACAGAAACTCAGCAAAACCTAAACACATTTGTTATTGTTGGCAGGGAACTTAAAATTGAGCTCAATCAATTCGATGGTCCTAATCCTAGATTATAGAAAAGGAACTGTGTTCGGTACTTTCAACTCTATAATGTTCCTAATGATCAGAGGTTGTATATTGCCTCTCTTTATTTTAGGGAGAAAGTGGATGCATGGTTTCAGGGTTGAAAGATGCAGAACCCGTATGAAGATTGGGACAATTTCACAGAAGCTCTTTGTGCACGGTTTGGAGAACTTAAGGCTTTTGATGTGATTGAAGCATTTAATAAAATTAAGCATAAAGGGTCTATCAATAAGTATCAAGAATGATTTGAACAATTAAAGTCGTTGATGTTGAAATATCATCAGTGGTTAGATGAGACATATTTTGTCTCCAATTTTATCAGTGTCTTAAGCAAGGAACTTAAACCCCTTGTGAATTTACTCAAACCAACCATACTAACTCAAGCTTATGAGTAAGCAAAACTATATGAACAATCCATTAAAGCTGTATTTCAAAGACAAAACAACCTGCAGAACCCTTCTAATACCTTTAACTCACCTTCTAAACTCTTCTCTCCCTATTCACCAGCTTTTACCAAACCAAATTATAAACCAGATCAATATAAAGACCGAGCCACTGACAAACCCAAAATTGAGAACCCTAATGTGGGGGAAAATCTAAAAAACCAAACTACTAGTACCTATATCAGAAGAACTCCTGGTCAGTGCTTCAAGTGTGGTGACTGATACTTCATTGGGCATATATGCAAAACTAAGCACCTAAGGGTGTTGACAGGCATGGAGGAAAATGATGATCAGGATATACTGCACAATGATGAAATTGAGGAAGTTGGTGGTTTTGTCAAAATTTCAATGCATGCAATAGAGGGCACTGAAGCAGTGAATTCGCTAAAAATCACTAGTGAAGTTAAGGGTAAAGTTATGGTTCTACTTCTCAATAATGGCAGCACACATAGATTTATAGATGTTGGGATGGTGAAGAATGCTAGGATTCCTATTACTAAAGCTAAAACGTTAACTGTAACAGTAGCTAATGGACAAAATATGGTAAATAAGGGAGAATGCAAGAATTTCAAATGGTCGATGCAAGGCTATAAGTTTGACTTTAATTTTAGGGTTTTAAAGTTGGGGGGGGTCATGATATGGTAATCGGAGTAGACTGGATGAAGTCTCACAACCCTATTCTGTTTGATTTCTAGTGAATGATAATTAAGTTCAAGAAAGGAGATGAAGAAATTGAATTATAGGGGTTTTTTAAGACTGTGAACCTGAGTATGTTGTCGAGCAAGAGTTTGACCAATTTAATAAAAAATGAGTCTGCAGATGAGGATCCCCAATTCCTTTCAATCCGATGCATTTCATTAGAAAGAAACGACAACATACCAAGGAATGAGTTTAAATCAAAGGGCCAATAAAACACTGACATTTTATTTAATATAAACGGTAGCGTTTCTCCAATAAATGTGAAGCCAACTTTACCCTCTCAACTGGTATCCAATTCTTTGTAGATCACTAAGCTCTTTCTCAACTATGCCACTCTATTTAGAGAACCATCATCTCTTCAACTGGTACGTGCTCATGATCATGGAATTACTCTTAAGGAGGGGGCTTTCCTAGTGAATATCCACCCTTACCACTACTCACGCTTTCAAAAGAATGAGATTGAAAGGCAAATTAAGCTCATATTAGAGCAAGGGTTAAATCAACCAAGCTTAAGTTCTTTCACGTCACCGGTGTACTTGTTAAGAAGAAAAATGGCAGTTGGAGGTTATATGTGTGGATTATTGATAACTCAATCAAATGACGGTGAAGGATAAATTTCCCATTCCACTAATAGTTGATTTATTGGATGAGCTCCGCCATGCAGTATACTTTTCTAAGCTTGATCTACAATTAAGGCACCACAAATCTAGGTCAAGCCTTCGGATATCCACAAAATAGCTTTTAGGACTCACATTGGGCACTACAAGTTTCTGTTCATGCCATTCATCCTAACAAATGCATCGAGGACATTTCAATCTCTTATGAATACCATTTTTTTGCCCTTCTTAAAGAAATTTATGCTAGTATTCTTTGACAACATACTGGTATATAGTTTGACTATGGAAGAACATGAAAAACACTTAGAGATCATCCTTTCCTTGTTGAGGAAACACCAACTCTATGTGGAGCTTTCAAAATGTAGCTTTGTAAAAAAGAGGTTGAATATTTAGGGCATGCTATTTATGAAGGTGCAGTGAGCACAGATGAAAGCAAAATTGAGGCTATGCTTCATTGGCCTCACCTCAAATCTTTGAAGTCACTTCGTGGGTTCTTAGGCTTAACTGGTTACTATCAAAAATTCGTGAAAGGCTATGGCTTAATCAGTAGACCTCTCACTGATTTACTGAAGAATGATAATTTTAAGTGGAGTATTGAAATAAAAGAGCTTTTAATTAGCTCAAGCACTCCATGAGCCTAGTACTTGTGCCTACGTTGCCAAATTTCACTTGCCCTTTATTTTAGAGACAAATGCAAGTAGCAAGGGTATATGAGCTATATTGATTAGGGGTGTTCAAAAAGCCTGAGGCTCGAAAAACCATGCTGTTTGGGTTGGGTTAGGGCTGGCCCAAAACCTTAATAGAGTTGGACAGCGGGCTGCCAAGCTAACCGGCTTTGGGTCATGGTTGAAAACTCTTGGGGTTAGGCCATGGATTGCTCTTAACAACCCAAATAGTTTTCGGGCCCGGCTGCGGGCTAGGGTGAAATTTGATCAAGTATGACCCGATAACACCCCTAGTATTGATGGAGTATGACCAACCTATCGCCTAGATTAGCAAAGCCTTAAGGCTAAGAAATCAAGATCTCTCAGTATATGAAAAGGAGTTACTGGCCATCTTGTTTGCTTTTGAAAAATGGCGGCACTATTAAAAGAATTCTCATTTTATAATTAAAACTAACCATCAATGTATAAAATACTTGTTGTAGCAGAGAATGCATACCTTCGTTCAATAGAGGGGCTTGATTAAACTACTTGGTAGCAAAAATCGAGTGGCAGATGCCCTATCTAGAAGGGACTAATCTGAAGAAGAAAATTATTGTTCAATGACATCAACTGTGGTTCCCTTATGGATGCAGGAAGTGACTGATAGCTATATTGGGGATTAAAGTTACCAAACCACCATTCAGGCATTGTTAATCAACAAGGAGGTTATACCTTTTTATTCTTTTGCACATGGAGTTCTTAAATATAAAAGGCAAATTGTAAATGGTAGCAACAATGAATTATGGTAAAAGATAATTGAAGTTGCTCATGTCTCCACCTTGGAAGGCCAATCTAGCATAAGGGGTTCTTACAATAGGCTAAAAGCACACTTCTTTTGAAAGGGGTTAAAATCGGACATCTATAACTGAGTCCTAAAATGTGAAATCTGTTAACAGTGTAACACAAAAAGAGTAGCATATCCGGATCTTTTACAGCCTCTGCCTATAACAACAAAGATATGGGAGTCCATCTGATTGAATTGTACTGAGCAACTACCCAAATATGAAGGTAAGGATGTTACCTTAGTAGTGGTTGATTGATTTTCCAAATTTTCACATATTATACTACTGACACATCCTTATTCAACTGCTAAGGTTGCTAAATTATTCTTGGATAACATTTTTAAACTCCATGGTTTACCTAAGAACATCACATCCGATCAGGACAAAATATTTACTAGTCATTTTTGGCATGAGTTGTTTAAACTACTAGGGGTTAAACTGAATTTAAGTACAGTATATCACCCATAGTTAGATGGGTAGACTGAGAGGGTCAATTCTTGTCTGGAGAGTTATTTACGATGTGCTTGTTTCTTGAAACCAAGCAGATGGGATAAATGGTTGCTTTTGGCTGAGTATTGTTACAATACCAATTATCATACCTGCCTAAAAATGTCACCATATCAAGTGTTATATGGCATACCCCCTGATCACTTCCCTGCTATACCCTCATGTCCAATTATAGTAGCTTTAGTAGAGAAATTTCTCTAAGATAGATAGCAGATGCTTGATTTTTTAAAGCAACAACTCCAACTTTGCCAAAACTAGTACAAATAACTAATAGATGCCAAGAGGTCTGATAGTGTTTGAAGTTGGAGATTTCATTTATCTAAAATTACAGCCCCATAAGCAAAGTTCAGTGGCAGTTCCAAGGTGTTTAAAACTCTATGCGTGTTGCTTTGGCCCTTATAAAGTGATAGAAAAAGTTGGGTCAATGGCATATAAGCTAGAGCTCCTTACTGATACTGGAATATACCCTATATTCCATGTTTCTCTGCTTAAAAGATGCTTAGCAGATAGAGTACAAAGTATTATAGCCCTTCCTCTAGTTGATAACAAAGGCGAGTTCAAAGTAGAGCCCTAAGCCAGTTTGAATTTGGGGATAATTATTGTTATATGGGAGAAATCCCACAAAATTACTGAAATGTGGGACTTCTCCCGAATATTACCAAAATATGTGAGTTAGAGAGCCAAACTGAAAGTGTAACTTTAGGTTTGGCTCTTTAAATTTTTTTAATATTTTTAACCTCAAAACTGTAACTTTGAGTTGTGGTTTCCTTAAAACCACAACTCAAAGTTTTAGAAAATTCTGCAACTCAAAGTTGCGGTTTGGTGCAGTCAGCCCACTGGATGAGGCAGTACCTCAGCTACAGCCAGAGGAGAAAAATTCTCCTCCGGCTCCTTTTTTTTTAAAAAAAAATATTATCACCCAACACTAAAAACCCTCTAATATATATCTCATTTCACATATCCCCTCTCACTTTCAATTTCTATCTCCAAATTCATTCTACAATATTTTTTATCTTTCCTTCAAATCTTCCTTCATCCCCAACTATTATATCACTTTCTCTACAAAATATTATCTCTATTTTCCTAAGGTAAATATCACATTAACTTTTTATATTTGTTAGTTTATGCTTAATTTCTTATTAGCTTTGTTACATATTTTAATTTTTATTTTATTTTGCAGAAATTTTCAACTAACTTTGAAATTATTTTATCATTTTGGAGAGCTTTTAGAGGTATTTATGACTTTGAATAAATTTTATTTTTATTTGTTATGGTTGATATATTATTTGTGCATATATATTTTTTATGATGTATTGCAATTCGATAAGAGTTTTTCAACTTTTTGATAATTCATTTTTATTTATTTTAAGATTTAGAGATGAATATTAAAAATGTAGTTCTTAATTTATTATTTGTTAATTTTTTTTTGAAATTTTTTCTTGAACTTATAATTAAATTTTTTTGGTTTTTTCAAAAACTTTTTATTTATTTTTTTTGTTTTAGGGATAACCTAAAAATTATCCTTTATTTATTTTTTATTTTTTTCATAAACTTATATATAATTTATTTAGAGGTTTGGCATGAAATTAAAATTATCATGTTAATTTTTTAATTTTTATCATAAACTTAAAAAAAAATTCCCATTGTGTTTTTATTCTATTTACTTAAGTTGTTATTTATATATATAATTAGGAATATAATAATAATTATAAATTAATTTCTTTTATTTTCATGATATATACACAAAATGCAAAATTAAATATAAATAAAAAAAATTCTAAGGTAATTTTTTCTTTTACAATTACAAAATGTATATATGACCTAATAATAAATTGGGCTCACATGTATATATATAATTTCTTCCTAAAACCATTACAACAGAAATTAAAAGTCAATGATTTTTTAATTTATTTTTCAAAAAAATTTATTTAAAGTGTTAATATCAATTATTGGATTAGGGAATTGAGTGCGGGTATTTCAACCAAACCGAAACTGTTAGTTTCAGTTTGGTTGAATTATTTGGAGATAGGGTTTCGAGCAAACCGAAAGTATAAGTTTCTATTTGGAGCAAACCGAAACTTATAGTTTTGGTTTAAACCGAACTGAAACTTATACTTTCGGTTTGGTTTTTAGGGTTCACTGTAGTTTGCTTTCAAAAATCATAAAAATGCATATAATTTTTTTTGCTAAATATTATATTTATAGTTAATTGGTTATTTGAATAATGCTTAATATTTAGGGTTTTATAATTTAATTTTTTTAAAAAATTTTGATATCTAAATATATAAATATATATAATTTTGGCAATGTATAATAATATATTTTTAATATACATAAATATATTAATTTTAATAAATATGATTAATTTAATTTTAGATCATGTTTTTTAACCAAAATTTTTAAAAACATATACATATAGACATATAATAAAATTAAGTAATTTTTAATTATGTAATTTTTTTGGTTTTCTTTTGTAAATAGTATATTATGATAAGTTATGGTCTCTTTTTTATCTTTTTTTCATTAAATTATTAATTAATAACGATCCACATCGTAAGAATATAGAGATGCACTAAATAAAAATAAAAATATGCTATTTAATTTTTGGCATGGATCAACTCATTAACCGGAGAGTATTAGAAAATTCACTTTTTTTCTTTTTTCTGGTATTAATTTAATTTAAAAGTATTTTAAATAGTTTCAAATATTAAAATTATAAAAAATATTACAAATTAATATGTCGTAAGAAAACAAAATAAATTGTAAAATTTATGTTGACATTTCAAACCGAAGTTTATGTTAATGTAATGAAAACACATACAATAACTACGCTAACATATAAATATTCATGTGTCTTCATCAGACATTTCATAGTTTGATGCATATTGATTATTATTAAGTACATTATTTATCTCGACCTCAGTGAGTTGTCTCCCTATTGCTGCGGCTTGATCTTTGGCTAATTTTAACATAAAATATATTCCCTTATGAATCAACATTTGATTATTCTCTATTCTTATTCTTCTCAACGCAGCTTCATATGTAGATATATTTGTACGAGGCATTTGCGATGATCTTCGTCTAATTATTGTAGCACCCAATACTTGTAGATCCTTTACTGGTGCATCACCCTCCTTCATTTGAAAATGCTATTCACGACGTAGTCTAACATAATACTCTTTTATATCATTGTGTCTTTCCAACATATAATCATCTTGAAAACGTGGAAGTATCCAAATTCTATCTCTACCTCGTTCCATAAATTCCTAAATACATAAATCATTTAATGTGTATGCAAATTATATCAATCATAAGAATAGATAAAATTATACAATAGTTGATAACAAATGCGCATTCATTATCAAATCATAATATTATAATAAATTTATTGCATATAAAATCTTATTCTAATCAATTTACTTTTGTTCAGTAATGGCAGGTTCTCATGCACAACAAGATTATATTCAGCTTGGCCCCCATGATCCATCACTATTGTGACTACAAAATAGTCATCGATCTGAAGTCATATGGCATGGCCAAATTGAAAATAATGCATTTGATTGTAGACGCGGTAGTTCTATTCTGCATATAAATGATATGAGCGATTGGTTCCACTTTTGCGCTAGAGTGGATTTTATGCATTATGAAAATGGAATTTTTCCAAATAGATTGGCATCTTATCACAACATTGATCGAGAGATGGAGACCAGGGACACATACATTTTACATGCCAGTAGGAGAGTGCATGATCACATTACAGGATGTGGCAGTGCAGACTGGATTACCGATAGATGGTAATCCCCTTATTGGGCCCATTGACAGTAGATGGGATGCTATTTGTGAGAGACTTCTTGGAGTTGTTCCTCCCGCTGATGCAAGAAGAAAGTCCTACCTAAAGTTACTTTGGCTGAAAAATACTTTTGTTAACATCCCAGTTGATGCAGATGAATATATTATTGCATGCCATGCTCGTGCACTGATTTTACGTATTATAGGTGGGGACTTATTCAGTGATAAAAATATAGGCCATGTGAATTTAGTATTTTTGTCATATCTCGAGGATTTTCACATGGGAGGGCAATATAGTTGGAGGGCTATTTTACTTTCATATTTATATAGAGAACTATGTAATACCACTAATCCATCCGCGACAAAGATTTGTGGCCCTTTGTTTATGTTACAGTTGTGGGCATGGGACAGATTTTCATTGATCGCACCACTCATTAAAAATAAACAGATTAATGAAGACGTGCCCCTTGGTCGAAGGTATGTGTTGGTTCTATCAAAATAAAATTCATCTAATTTGATTATAAAAATAAATATTTCATATAATACTTTTGTAGATGGAGTGAGGATAGAGTAGTAACCATTATTCCAACTCATACAGTTAATCATATCCGTTATTTATTTGATCGTGTGAAAGATGATTAAGTATGTTTCATTAATTAATTATTTATGATCATATTTTTTATAGATAGTTTTATTACTAAATTTTTCAATACTTTGCAGATAATTTGGGAGCTATATAGTGTCGATATATTTCAATTGTTACCTGATTATTATACACAAGCATAACAATATGGCGAGCTGTTATTCCACTAATTTGCATTCATATCGTGGAATGGCACCAACCCAATAAAGTGTTAAGGCAATTTGGACTTAAACAGCCTATCCCTCGTGCTCCCAGGCAAATTGATACTCTTTACGTGACATCATTGCAAATGAATAAGGATTGGCCAACATACCATGAAACATGGGTTGGGATATGAAAAAATAGAAATGCTCACATCGTATTAGGCGTAGAGGCAACTGGTTCACTTTATTTTTATTCTGAGTATTTAGAATGGTATAGGCGAGTTACTTGACGTTGGGTTTCACATACCGGTGGTGTTGTTAGAGCAGTGGTACATATTATCAACCTATTAACCCATTTTGATTATTATTACTTTTACACTATGCATCATTAAATAATTATAATACTAATTTGGATTACATTATAGGCTGATGGCATTAAGCGATTATCATTGGACGACAATGTCTTTGAAAATGTAACTCACATTATGCGGTTTATGATGGGAGCACTTGATCAAGAGCAACAATTCATCACAGATCGGACAACTAATCTAGCCCAACCAGCATATCAACAACCTAATAATGGGGAAAATGTTGAACATGAAAATGCCATGGATCATCGTCGACAAAGAAGGATATCAGAATGACGTACTAGAGTAAACGTACCTCCGCGTGGTATACCAACCTCTCAAATGGTACCACCACCTATATCCTTTCATGACCAACATCATGGTCATCTTAGTCTAGCACTGCTGGGCCATCAACTGAAGATCCATCTACACATGATAATGTAGAAGTTGGCACTTCTACACAGTTAGCATTTACGCAGTGGAGTTCATTATCGACTAGTTCATCGTCATTCACTTTATGGAACTCTGAGTTTTTTCCACGTAGCACACTAGAACCATCAATCATCATTTTCCCCATGGCGACCGGTGTCAGGCAATGTGAGGTCCCAATCAGACTCCACATTTAACCCATCACATGTTTCTGATGCTCAGTAGATATATTCACCTTCAGAGATAATGTTCCCATCATTTTTTTTATCAATCACCACATGTGTCCAGTTCTATATTCTCATAGTACACATCATTCACTGACCTTCTAAATAGTGGATATGTTATGGATACACTAGGTGTTGGTCCATCTATTCCCAAACAAGCTCCTGATTCCGAGGCCGATGAAGACATTTGTCCTGAAGAAGAACTTTTGCCTACAGAACAACCATTGCAAGTAACTGCATTGAGAAATCGACGACTAAAGCGCAATCGAAGGCCACCTCAGGGATGTGGAACTTGAATGGAAGTTATCTTTTCATCATAGTATTTTATATGAATTTGAATTTATTTCATATACTTATTTGGATTTGTAATAATATTATTATATTGTGTTCTTTATCTAGAGTGGATTGTGCATGTGTTCATATACTGGCATTCTTCAAATTATATTTGGATTTATGTTGTGGTAAATTGATTAGTTTTTGAATTAATATGCATTGTTTTGAAAAAAAAAAATGTGTTACATTATTAAACCAATTTCAAGGTTTACTGTAAAATTTTTTTATCACTATTATTTTTTTAAATTTTATAACAATAAATTTATAATTGTTCAATAGATATAAAACAAGTAATTAAATTATAAAGTAAATTATATTATAATTTATAAAGTAGTAAACAATCTTAATGTGATGAACTTATAACCAAAATCATACACAACAGTTGGATCAGAATGGAAATAAAATTATTTATAAACAAAGATGTATATTAACCACAATCACATATCATCCTCATCACTTAAGTCAATATCTGAGAGACATTTATTAGAATTTGCAAATTATTTGAATAAAGTTGCTTGTCGTTCATCACCTTTATCATGAAGCTCTTTGGCATGCAATATGAAAAACACTCTATTTAATAGGATCTTTATATGGTTGTTCTCCTCACGAATACGATAAAATGCTGCCCTCAATTCATTGACATTTGAACATGGCATATTGACTTCACGTGCTCATAGAACCCTTATGTGAACTTCACATGGTTTTTATCGAAGTACCCTCGAGTATTATAGACGAAAAGTCCATTCATTCCTCATTTGATTATAAACAAATTCGGAATCATGCAAGTTAGGATCTAAAGGATACACATAATCATCATCCAATGCCCAATGACATCCAGTAAATCAGAAAATATCACCAGGTGTGTAGCTTCTAGACATTGAACCTTTTCAAAATAAAATTTACACAATAAATTATATGTCATTTATAGTCCAATGTTTCACAACTGGCAATTATAAATTTGTACATTTCATGAAATTTTTTGACTAACAACATTTTGGCAAGCAAATTGGCAAATACTTAACAAAATCATCCTATGTGTCACTGTAATATGATATATCATCCTCATATGTTTCACCAATTCCTATTAATGACTCTATACATAAAAAGGATGTTTTTGAATCATTTTTTGCATGAAATTTGTTCAGTCGATGACACATTACGTTGATCTCTAACCATAACCGTTATTTCACTACATGTACCTGTTCAACTGATTCCCTTGGTAAATTAGTAGAACGAGCCTTTGGAATAGGTAGATCATGGTATCCACAATACATCTTATTTTCCACGATCTTTCCCATTCTGGCATATTGTTAACAACTGTATTATTAATTACCTTAGAAATATTTTTGGAATGTTTTTTAATAAAAATATGGTTCACATGACCTTTATCAAGGAATAAAAATGTAAGAGCCATTTTAAATGGCCTTTTCAAGCCATACCAAATATTGCCACTAAGATATTCATAGCTATCGACAATCTTGCAAATATACCTTTTTAATTAGTTGTGCTGGCCCTTATCTCAATTTTTCCCTGAACAATATGATTTGATAAAATAAATTAATATACGATAAAGTTATTTATAAAATTAGATATTTTTTCTTCAATATAATATAAAAATTGAAATATAGCAACATTAGATATTAAAAGCATTTTCTTACAAAATTTGGACTTGGTACAAATTAAGTTGAACATTGGCTAGTGTTATGTTCTACTTGACCATATTTCCTACAATATATATTTCTTAATTGGGTATTTTTCTAGTCCATCTCATTACGTTTTCGTGATGTTCTTGGTCGACACTTTTTTTTGCATCCAATATAGATTAGGAACTGAAGGATCTTTAGGTGTGGTTGGCCAGTAATCACAATCTGGAAGCGGGTTGAATTTAGTTGCCCAACATTTATATGTTTCAGCAAGAGTATAACTCGGCAAAATATAACCAGTATGATCTAATCCATTTTAAAGACAACCAGCAATAGCATAGGAGCATGGAATCTTACTATTTTGAAATTTTCCGCATGTACAAGACTTCTTATATAGTTTAACAATATGCACTCTACCTCCTTTTCTTCTTGTGTTGTCACAAGCTATCTTTAACAAGAAAATGCCATTATCATGGTCAAATTTTCTAACCTTATGTCAATTTGCCTTTCTCATACACTTTTGCAACAAACGTGCAATTCTGAGTGTACTTGTATCACTCATTTCTTTAGCATACTGAGTTCGACATTGATCAAACATGTCCACTAATTTAAAAAATAACATTTCAACTAGAGTGGTGATGGGCATCCCTCGGATTTTAAGATACAGTGCATTCATAGATTCTGCCTTATTAGTTGTCATGAGCCCGTACCGATAGCCACCATCATGGCATAATGCCCACTTCTGCTTTGGAATTTTTTCCAGCCATTCATATGATTTCAGATCAACTTTCACAATTTCTTTCATATGTCTGTTAAATTTGCGTAATTGATTCTCTGTAGCTGCAATGAAATAACATCAAAATGTACTTTATAATAATGATTATATATATTAACATATAATGTCACTTAAGTTTAAATATTATACCAGCTTTTTCTATGAAATGTTTCATATCGGTGTTCTTGAATGTTGTATTGTAGTTACTAACAACATGACGAATGCAATGTCTATGCTTTGAATGCCTCCATGTTGGATCACTCATTGCATATTTAATTCAAACATGCCTATTAGGTATAACACAAACATCGTTTCAATTTGGACAAAAGTAGTGTCATATACATTACATGAAGAATGTCAAGTTGCTCTTACTTTTCTTTTCAACAATTGCATATGCAACTGGAAATATACTACCAACACCATCGAATGATTGTGCAGTAAGAAGAAGACACTTATATTTCCCATGTAAGAAAGTCTCATCAACTACCAACACTAGAGCACAATGTGCCAAACCTTCAATACATGGCTTAAAAGCCCAAAACATACTTTTAAATTGCTTCACACCTAACACAACTCTATTATTATTCACAATGTCCTCATCTTCGATTTCATACATTAAACCCGGGTTACAATGTTGTGCAACCAACATCCATTGCCTGAGTAACTTATAAGATTCATCCCAACTCCCAAACAACCTTGCAAGTGTTTTTTATTTAGCAATCCATGCTTTCCTATAAGACACAATAATATGAAATCTTTCTTTCATGAGTGCAATGATAAGTGCGATCTTTATCCCAGAATCAGATCTAACCACTTCTTCTATGCAACTCAATATGAAATCAAAATCTAAATTCTTGTGATCTTGCGAAACAATTGGAAAGCTGCATGTGTGAGGGCCATTATATACAGTTAACACCCAATATTATTTATTCTTTTTTTTAGTCGTGCGCAACCTCCAGTTGCACCCAACCTCATTATGCTTACATATCAATGCAAGTGAATTACTTCTTGACTCTTTTGTTTCAAATTGATAATTATGTCTAATGGAATACTCCTTAACAGATGTTTTTACGTCATGCTTTGAATAAAAAATCATGCCTTTACAAAATTCTTTTAAAATATCCCATAACATATTCCGATAAATAGAATCATCAAAATTCACTCGTAAAGAAGCAACATCAACATTCATATATTGGGATGTTTGAGGAAAAAAATTAGGGACAATTTGTTGGTTTGATGACGTTGGTGAAATCAAATCAACAGGTAATATCGCACATATGTTATCATCATCATCATCATCATCTTCCGAAATGAAGCCAACTTCATATTCATCATCACCATCATCATCATCATTGCAATCTTTCAATATAGACTCATTGTCAACATCGTGGTCTTCTACATATGCTCCTTCAACATCAAGGCTATGCATTTCTTCATTATCATCACATGCATCATCATTAACTATTTCATAATCCATGTAATTTGACGGACCATCATTAGTAGTTTGAATTGTTGTAAAGTCCTCAAAATACTCAATATACAATTCAATAGTTTGCAACCCATGAAATTGACTAGCTTTGTGAATCACTGAACTCCAATCATCATCATTTATAATTTCACTACATTCGTATCTTAATCCTCCATATACTTGGAAAAGGTTACGAAATTGTATTTTAACGATGAATTGATTTTTATTCAAACCCATGGCAAGCCCTATATTACACATAAGTGAGTTGAAATTTAATTCAATGTTACTAGGAATCTGTATCCAATTATTGTATCCAAGTTCATAATCAACACTTGATGCAGTTTCAACTATCCGACTACCCCAATGGATCATTAATGTGTTTGGTGCCGTAATTTTTACTAAAGTCAATAGTAAAATACAGTCATTAATATATTTACTCAGGAAGATCTAGATATAATTGTGCCAACACAGTGTTATTAAAATAAATATAACCACATATTTATTTGTCATATGAATCAATTGAAATATTCGATCACATTACTCATATACTAGTTATTTGCATAATTAATACATTTGGCATTTATATATATACATATTGTTGACAATTCAAGCATATATAAAATTTTATATTACGAGATAAATCTTTTAGAAAAATGTTAATATAAATTATTCATATGATTTTATATTAATCTAATAAAAGATTGTTCATGTTTATCAATAAAAAATGCAATATATATAATTTTTGTCAACTAATTATTGTTAATATTTTGTTAACATGTTGTATATTGGAAAAAAAAGTAATATCAACAAAATAATTTTTTAATGTATGTATGTCCTACGTGTGCTCTAATAAACCAAAATTAAATATATTCAAATTGTATTTTATAATATGTCTTATATAGAATAGATGACATAAAATTAATTATATTGTTCAAGTGATAATTCAATTATAGCAATAAATAAGTTTATAACAAATAAAATTATAATTAATTATAAATAATTTAATTTATAATTAATAATATTTTTATAGCAAATTAAATTATGAATTATTTTTCACATAATTAGTTAACTAATTATTCCTTAACTTTAATAAATTTATTATAAATTTATAAAAAAATTAAAAAAATTTGTCCGTCATATTTAATAAAATATTATCTAATTCGATATACTAATAATTAAAAATATTATCTGATTTGATGTATTTATAATTTTTTAAATATTTATACTCTATTTTTATAAAAAAAAATTATGATTCGTGTATATATTTTACATTTAAAAAAATTGAGTGGTGCAAAATATTTTTTTATAAAATAATTTATATTTAATATTGGATATTAAAAAATTAATTGAAGTTAAAATTGTACTACTATAAACTATATATAAAATATTTCCCTAAATAGACAATTTAGAGTTAGACAGCATATATTGGAACCATCAATTGATAGGATAGGAAACTCCATTTTTCCCAATAAACAATAAATGAAAATATTTGAATGGGCGGTTAGATATTTTTCTAACTATGTATTTATTAAAGATTGCAAAGAAAGAGATGTTGTTGAGCCTAAAGGCTAAAAATAAACCTAAAAAACTTAGATATCTCTACATATAAGCATGGCTACGATTTTGTTGAACCGGACCGAGGTTTACGATTCAGTTCAATGAACAGAACCATAACCGTAATTAAATATTCAGAACCGGAATCAGAACCTTCCTTTAAAGTTTCGATTGCGGTTTTAAAATATTTGAACTGGAACTGAACCGACGGTTCCGGTTCAAAACCGGAAAATTAAAAAAATAAAAAAAAATTTAAGAATATTTTATGAAAATAAAAAATTCAAAAAATCTATAAATACACTATCTTTTTAATTCATTTTCTAATTTTTACACAATTTCTCTCAATAATCAAATTTTAATTATCTAATTTAACTCTAAATTCTTCAACCTCAATTCTCTAATTTCTACTCTCTTAAATTCTTATTATTATTATTTGTTACTGTTATTTATTATTAGTAGTAATATTTATTATTTATTGTTAATTATTTTATTATTATTATTATTATTTATTAGTATTGCTAGTAATATTTATTGTTTGTTAATTATTATTATTTTGTTATTATTATTATTAGTAATTGTTATTGTTATCATTGTTAAAAAATATTATTATTATTATTATCAATTTATATTAAAATGACAAGTTCTAGTCATTTTTATAATATAAGTGATGATGAGTAAATTTTACAATAATATATTAATATTTTGGATGATGAGTAAAGAAGTAAATTGATAAGTGCAAGGCACATTATTTATATTTATTGAATATTTCAAATGTAATATTAAATATTTATAATTATAATTTATATAGTTAATTGATTTTTAGTAATTATGTTCAAATATTTTTTTAATTTTTTCTTTATACTTTAATTGTAATATTAAATATTTATAAATAATATTATTTGATTTAACTTAAATAATATTATTAATTTTATAAGTGGTATTTAATCTCATAAAAAATATTATCATGTATCAATAATAGTATTTTATTTTAAATATAATTTTAAAAAAAATTGATTTGAATCAATGGTTTAAACCGGAATTAAAATCGGACCGATTTTTAAGGGTCTGAACCGTAACTGAACCGGTTAACCGAACCGTGGGCATAATTATCTACATGTATGCTTCATCCACTTTGGGAATGGAATAAAGATGAAAATAAATATATCATATTTCAAGATTCTATTTTCAATTTTAATGATAATTAGTTGTTAAATCAAAATTATGGTAAAATTAATAAATTAATTACCATGTGTTATATAAATTATATTAACCAAAATATATTTAAAATTAATTCAAAAAGCTAAAAATTTCAAATTTCATATAAATCTCAAACCCCAAACCTCTAGTCTGACTCAAATTATTATTATTATTTTTAAAATTTTATATTATCTATCTCCACATATTAATTTCAATGTCAAATATAATTTCATATTAAAATTTCATATTTTGAATATAAAAATCGATATGAGGCGTTGTTTATCCAAATTTTCATTTTTCTCAAAATTATTATAATACGAAAATGATTGTATAAAAATTAAATTTCCCAAATATAAGAAATAAATCATTAATTTCTTTTCTAAAATGAATCAAATTAACATGATTTAATGTAATGAACAAAACGAATGACTAATTTATAATATATATCATTATCATAATTATATATTTTGTTTTGTACATAACACATCTTTAATAGGATAATTTTATGGTCATCCCATAATAAGTCCATATTTCATTAAAAAAAAAAAAAGTGAAAAACCCTATGAATTTCAATGGCGATATTATTTATCTTAGCAAAAATTGATTAAATTATATATAGAATTGTCCCTATCTGCTTATGCTTGAAATACTAGAATCTATTAATTATGTAGATAAATGATTGAAATGTGTGGAGCCACCAAAGGCTATTATTATGAAATGTTTAAGAAGAAAGTGAGTATGAAAACTACTTGTATATGGAACTTGAAAGTCATTAGTCCTAACTATTTAATTTTCATAGAAAGCTCCATTCAAAAACAATATCTTTTTTTTTTTTTGACAAAGATTAAAGATTGATGGCCTAAATTTTTGGCTATTTCATTGGGAGTTTCCCATAAAAAACTATACAAATCCTATAGAAAACACTAAATTATTGAGGGTATCACAGATACTTGATCTTAATCTTTAATTGTATATATATGTACATATATACACGTGAGACCAATTTATTATTAGGCCATATATAAATTCTGTAATTGTAAAAGAAAAAATTACCTTAAATTTTTTTTATTTATATTTAATTTTTCATTTGATTATATATCATGAAAATAAAAAAATTAATTTATAATTATTATTATATTCCTAATTATATATATAAATAACAACTTAAGTAAATAGAATAAAAACATAATAGGAATTTTTTTTTTGAATTTATGACAAAAATTAAAAAATTAACATGATAATTTTAATTTCATTCCAAACCTCTAAATAAATTATATATAAGTTTATGAAAAAAATAAAAAAATAATAAAGGATAATTTTAAGGTTATCCCTAAAAGCAAAAAAAAAATTAAAAGTTTTTGAAAAAAACCAACAAAATTTAATTATTTCAAGAAAAAATTTCAAAAAAAAATTAACAAGTAATAAATTAAGAACTACATTTTTTAATATTCATCTCTAACTACATTTTTTAATATTCATCTCTAAACCTTAAAATAAATAAAAATAAATTATCAAAAAAAATAAAAAACTCATATCAAATTGCAATACATCATAAGAAATATATATACACAAATAATATATTAACCATAACAAATAAAAATAAAGTTTATTCAATGTCATAAATACCTCTAAAAGCTCTCTAAAAATGATAACATATTTTTAAAGTTAGTTGAAAATTTCTGCAAAATAAAATAAAAATTAAAATATGTAACAAAACTAATAAAAAATTTAAGCATAAACTAATAAATGTAAAAGTTAATGTGATATTTACCTTAGTAAAATAGAGATAATATTTTGTAGAGAAAGTGATATAATTGTTGGGGATGAAGGAAGATTTGAAGGAAAGATAAAAAATATTATAGAATGAATTTGGAGATAGAAATTGAAAGTGAGAGGGGACATGTAAAATAAGATACATATTAAAGAGTTTTTAGCGTTGGGTGATATGATTTTTTTTTAAAAAATGGAGCCGGAGGAGAATTTTTCTCCTCTGATTGCTGCTGGTTGAGGCAGTAGCTGAGGCACTGCCTCAGCCAGTGGGATGTCCGGTCTCTGATGAAATCGGATTGCACCAAATCGCAACTTTGAGTTGCTGTCTGGTGCAATTCTATTTTTAGCCAAACCATAACTTTAAGTTACAGTTTAACTTATAATTTAAAAAAATACAATAAATTATAATTTAAAGTTACGGTTTAGTGCAAAAAACTGTCTATTTTGAATTGTCTAAAACTTTGAGTTGCGGTTTTAACAAAACCGCAATTCAAAGTTACGGTTTTGAGGTTGAAAAATATTAAAAAAAAAATTAAAGAGTCAAACTGTTCGGTTTGACTCTCTAACTCACATATTTTGGTAATATTCGAGAAAAAATTCACATTTCAGTAATTTTGTAGAACCTCTCCCATACGACAGTAATTATCCCTTGAATTCGGGAGTTATCACTCGAAAAAGGAAGCAAGTTAAGCAATTGCTGGTTTAATGGTTAAATAGGCCTGCTGAAGAGGCCACTTGGGATGATGAGTCATTTTTGACATCTCAGTTTCCTAATTTCTTTCTCGAGGACAATGAATCTTTCCAAGGAGCGAGTATAGTCATGGCCTCAGAACCAGATGGGCTTGAGGGCCTTGTGAATGAGAGAAGTTCTGGAGCATCAATAATTGAGTTTCCTTCTCAATCAGTTGCAGAAGAGAGCAAGGAACATAAGGTGGGAACGAAATAAAATGTGGGAATTGCCTTGGAGGGAAATTAGTTAGCTAACTAAGCAACTAGGGGATCTATGCCACAGCTGGCAGTGAGTGCAACAGTTAGTATTGAATGAGTGAAATTCTGTTATGTAAACAATCTATATAATCATTGACTAATGATTGGATTGATCATTGGAAAATACAACACAATTCCTTTATTCTCTCTTAATCTTTCTTCCTTTATCTCTCTATTTTCCCTCTCTTTCTCTCATTCTTCTCTCCTCAACCAAGCTTCTTTGAAGCTGAATCTTCCCTGCACCAGTTCAGGAACCAAATGACAAAGGTCCTGACACATTATAAGTTCAAAGATTATTTATGAAATTAAGACGCATATATTATTATTATTATTATTATTTTATATTTAAATAATTTTAATGACTCCAATTTTATTAATATGATATTTTTTAAATATGATTATTAATAAGCAATAAATTTTATCTAATTATCTAAAAATGATTTTAAAAACAAATAATTAAAATTTTGAAATCTTATTTTACTTAATTGCAATTTGAAAATGTATCAAACTAATTCAAAATGCAACAAACAAACATGAACAATGCGCATCCCTACTAATACTGAAACAAAGCTATTGTCTGCCTCTTTCATAATTGCTTGTGACCAATTCCTTAATGCTTGGGAAACAAAGAGGAGTCCGTATCTGTTGAGTTTCATTAATTTCTGTCATCTTCTTTACTTGACTACACAAGTCTGCAACTGCTTGGAAGTGACAGTATTTGTTTCTTGATAATTCATTCCTTGAATTGAATAGAGCCTTTTGCTGTTGAGTTCATTCCTAGTTTTCCGACTACTTCAGCTCAGTGGTGCCACAAGGGATGAAATGTGTTTGATAAATATCATTCTTTTTTTTACACGTCATTAAAATACACATATACGAAAAACACATTCTTTGATATAATAAGGTCAGGCTCAGCAATGGCCCCATCCCCTTTTGGAATTTCTCTCTGCCCCATAATTTCTCCTTAAACTTTTGGTAACAAATGAACGTGAGACCCTCCCCCAAAAATATGTACTAAAATCAAATAAATACAAACATGATGAATTGTAAGTTCCCATTCCAAGGATGCCTCAACTCCATTGGCAATTACCAAAGAGTCTCCATTTTCCTCCCATATTATTTTGTGATAATTTCCTTGCCCACTTGGCCATCCCATGTTTGTCATCCCCCTTATCCAATAACTTTGTAGTGATTATTTTTTTGAGTACTAAAATACAAGGGGAATTGAATCTGTATCTATTCAGAGAAAGTGCACTTTCCGCTAGCGTATGCTTTGGCGTGCTTTTTTGTGATTATGTTTTTTACTTCATTTTATGCATATATACATATCTTTCTGGTTGGCTAATCTATGCTAGTATTTGTTGCAGCCTTCTGCCATTGGACGATCTCATAGATGAGTTGCAAAATTACCTATACACACTTCTCTTTCATTAAATTTATTAACTGCCTACCTAGCTAATAATTTATCTGGGGAACTTGATCTTTGAGACGACGAATGGCCACTGCTACAACAATACTGAACATTGAATGTATGGTTTAGAGAGATTACAGAAATTCAAAGGATTTTAGTATATGGTGCATCATATCACCAAGCACACACTAACTAAACTCATCAGCAATAGGTTTATTAAGTGGCTAAAAATACACGTACCCAAGAACAAAAATAGTCTCCATGGCTACAGAAGCATTGTTTTTTTAACACACAGTGAGAAATTAATTAATCTTGCATTTGATTTCCTTTTTTTTATCTGCTTCATCTGCTTCATTCTGTAGCTTAGTAGACATAGCCCTTGACGAACATCGCTTTCTTGGCCTCTTCTGATTCTCCGTCACCAGTGTACTTGCCAAGCTGAGCAAGTGAGTTGGCCTTGGCGCGGAGAAGTAGTGCATCCTGAGCTGCCTTCACATTCTCAGGTCTACCAGCCCATGTTTTCAGGCAAGTGTTCTGGAGAGCCCTGGCATATGAGAAGGAGACATGCCATGGGTTTGGACCTTGGTTCATGGCGTTCAGATTCAGGGTTGCTTCAACCTCAGATTGTCCACCAGACAAAAACTGTTCCAACATGTCATTCACAATCAATTAGCAAATGTTTCTTTTGATACTAATTGTTTATTCTGCAGTGCTGTTTCAATTAAGGCCGGGAAAAATATTTAAGTGTTTGTCTTGTAATGCAGAAATTGTTTCAATAAATAAAAATGGCAAAGAACTTGCCATGATTCCAGGGACGGCTGGTGGGATTCTTCTCTTGAGGAGACTGAGGGTGTATTCAGCAACTTGCTGAGGAGTGGCCCTCTCCTTGCATTCGGCACCAGGAGTGACCATGCTAGGCTTCAACAGGATACCTTCAAACATGACATTGTTCTCTGCCAAGTAGAAGAAAACCTCAGCCCAAACTTTCTGTGCTACTTCGAAAGTCCTGTCAATGCCATGTTCACCATCAAGCAAGATTTCTGGCTCCACTATTGGGACCAATCCATTGTCCTAAATCATCCAACCAACACATTTTTCTCAATCAGACACATGTCAATTTGTTTATCAATGGAGTATTAAGGATTAGAGAAAACAGCAATGCATTTTGCGATAGTACTGAAATACCTGAGAAATGGCAGCGTAACGAGCGAGACCCCAGGAAGCTTCCTTCACTGCCAAAGCTGATGGCCCATTGGGAATGCTCACAACAGTACGCCTGATCAATTAAAGAAAAATTGTGCTACTAGTTATGATTGGAGGTCATCAAAAATTGTTTTTTAGAATCACTTTGACATGTTTTAATCATTGAAACTTTTACAACAACGTCTTAAAGTGAATTGCTTTATGCAAGAATAAATAAAAAGACATATCCCAAGCAATTGTTTAACTCAGTATCAAATTCTATTGTGGTCATAAAATAATAAACAAAAATGAGAGTGAAGATAAACAATTTACTACATAATAATAGTAATAAATAATACCATTTAGCGAAACGGGCACCCTGCTGGTAGTAAGCAGCTGTGCGAGAGGCAAGACCATCAAGACCTTGGCACCATGATTCATTGTTGGAACCACATAATGGTACCAAACCCTGTGTTCAGATACAATTCTCTTTAGCAATTAGCAAATGGATATAAATACTTTTAACAATGAAACTACTAAAAATACAAAAACTAAAATTTTTACCTTGTCAACTTTGATACCAGGGACAATGTTTTGCTCAACAAGAACATCGACCATCTTTTTTCCATCGGTAGTGGATTGATAGAGAGTCTCCTCAAAAAGAATAGCACCAGAAATGTATTGGCCAAGGCCAGGGGCTGACACAAGAAGGGTACGGTATTCTTGACGGTTAGCCTCAGTGTTCTCTAGCCCTATTGATGCAAGACGTTTTCCGCAGGTAGCATTTGACTCATCCATGGCCAAAATACCACGTCCAGGTGATGCAATTGTTTTCTACACTCAACAAACAATTACACATTAATTGATTTTTACATACTTTTCAACACTCCACTACTCAACTATTAATCTCACGAATAACTAGTTCTTTTTCTTTCTCAATTATGTGTCTGGCAGTAACATATATTCTCAACTACAACTTATAACTGTGATTTTTATGTGTATCAAGTTAAAATATGAGGATTCAGCCAGCAGTTTGCTCCGAGTTCAATTACAGTGATAATTTGAATCCAAGTCTGAGCCTTTAATAATAAATAAAAAAGTGCAAAAAAAAAAAAACATACCGCAGTCTTAATAAGCTCATCAGCATAGGAGCTGGCACGAATGGAGAGAGCAGATGAGGCAGTGGGGTGGCACCGAACAATGGACGCAGAAGGCTGGCGGAGGGACTGACCCTTCACAAACTCAGACTTGTCAAGAACTGATGAGGACTTGAGCAGTGATGCTGAGGCCATTTTCCTTTTTCTTGTTCTGGTTTTGGCTGAGAGGCTAACCGCTAATGATTACAGAAGCCTTACAAATAGTGTATAATCTTATCTCCTCTCTGAGTTAGTGCCTCTTTACCACATATGCATGGGTACTGAGAACATTTATATTTGGGTTGTGTGTTATCATTAGATGTCACATTTGAGGCTGTCGTGCATCGAAGAATAGGAGTTTGCCATGTGGATGATAGCATGGCAGACTCGGGCATGGTGTTTACGTGGTTGATATGGATAGTTTTACACCCACCTCGTAAATAATTTTTGAAAATTTTTTCCATAATGCTTAGATTTTTATAAGAAGAATTAGACAAATGCATCAGATTCACTATGTGCTCAGTCCAAATTAACTGTAGTTTTAGAGACTCCTCTGGAAAGCAAGTGTGAAGCTCTAATCTTCTTTCTCCTTTTGTTTGTTTGCTAACCTTATTTGTTTAACGGCCATGATTTTGTTGCCAAATTTTATGATATTTGCATCCATGTCAACGGCAGAAAGCTTGCCAGATCAACTATTCCACGTCATTGGCTCAAGAATATCAACGCCAAGAAGACCTTTGTGGGTCCACGTCATTGGATGGTCCATTTGAGGCATCCCCCACCAAATCGCAGGTAAGATCCCTTGACTCAAATGTTTTGAATATCAGGATTGCATGCACTATTAATTCGTCAAGTTAAAGAAAGCCTGTTATCCTCAATTTTCTAACATGGGTATTAAATATAAGCTAGAAACACATAAAAAATGTTAAAATGCTCGAGTAAAATCTATAATTTGCTTCAATTTTAGTGCAACTTCTAAATGCCTGATTAACTGTGTCACAAGCAGGTCTGAAGTACACAAATAAAACTAAGGTTTACATTGTCAGTAGTCCGTGCTGGTTTCTACTTAGAATGCTGATTCAAAGACAGGTCTGCGATGCCAGCAATTAAATCATCAACCGATTCTACTTTCAAATCCTTCCACGCCCCTGAATCATCACTTGCTGATGGTATCGGTTCATTGTTACTTTCTGAAAGGGCTTCGTTCAATTGTTTAACAAGCTCATCTTCCTCCGATGGAATGCCCAAATCCCACACCTTAAAGATATCCTGCGTTTTCTGCTCTGTTTCATATGTTGATGAACCAATATCAAGTCCTGAATCAACAGAGTCGATTTCTCTAGGGTTATCCTCCTCCCTATAATTAGGCAGAAAAGCATTTCTTAGAGAAATTGTTGAAAATGAAATGCTATTCTCCTCATCATCACTGCTTCTTTCCATTTCTTTTTTAATATGAGTAGAACCATCATCAGTTCTTTCATAGTTATTACTTTTTCCTGGTTCAGCGGAATGAAGCATCTCAATGTCAGTTCCTCCAGAAAATCCATCAGTTCCAGTTGCAGAGAAGTTATTTGGTTCAGATTGTAGACCAAGGATTTCTATCAAGGCATCTTTCATAGAACTCCAATCACCATCTGAAATTTCTGGATCTTTAACCAGACAAGACTCAACCCATGCTATTTCTTCAGGTGAAAGAGCATCTCCACTTTGGTTAGACTTCAAGGAATCAATAAGGATGGAAGAAACAGAGCCCTCAACTGTATCATCACTAGAAGCCATAACTAAAAATATGCAGAAAACAACATCTGCAGCAAGATGGCCTCATGTACAGCTGATCAAATCTGAAGAATTATAATAGTTATGTCAAAGGAGCAAGACATGCAAAAATTGAGTATTTAGCTGAGAGAATGCAACTCATTTGAAAGCACTACATGCATGTCCTAACTAACGATGCCAATTAGGTGACATCTCCTGCCACAATTATTTGATCAATGTATATATTTCCAGAACAATTCATATAATTATGTTCAATGTTAGGCCCTGAGATATCAATAGGAAAATGTTTAAAACCTACTTTTTTCCCTTTTTTTCTAATTTTTTATGGTTTCCTACAGACCTAAAATGACATGGAATGAAATAGTAGGAAAATTTAGTGGCGCAATATCTTACTAAGATTTAGCAACCTAAATCTAGTGAACCTAATTTGGGGGTTACTATTATAAATTGAGCATATTTTCATGGGAAATACTACCATAAACAGGGGTATATAAACTCAACCAATCAAAACTAAATAAAATTAATAATTTTTTTCTGTCAAAACTATTTTATTTAGTTTTGATTGCCTCGGGTGTGTGTACACTTCGGTCCATATATTCTCCACATGAGATCAACTTCTGACCAAGAACGTCCAAGGATTATATTTGACGGAAAGACAAAATTTTAGAAGATCTATCATTGAGAGGAAACCTCAGTTAAACAAAAAATGAGAGAAGAAGATGAGAAGGATCTTGGAAAGGCACCCATGTCAAAATTCATAGAAAATTAGAAATCATAGCATATACTCAACAGCTGAAGAAATTACTACAGAACAACAAAACAGAAAATTCAATGCAAGTTCTACAAATATGGCTTTACAAAGGATTCTTGCAACTTAAAATTCTTCAAAATTCAAGAACTGCACATACTAATTATACAAACTAATCAATAGATACTTAATAACAAAACAAGATGAAAACCCACAAAAAAAAAATCACACATAGGTAAAAGATTATGAGATTCTTAATAAATAATAATAAATACGAAAAAAAATACCCCGTTTAAAAAAATGGAAAAAGAAACATCCTTTCAAACAAATTTTCACTAAAAGGAAAATAATTCAACAATTTACAGAGATTAAAATAGAAAAACTGAAATTTATTCGATTCGTTATGCAATTGTTCATTTTACAGATTCGTTCATGACTTCTATTACACTCGAATTTCATAAAGGTAATTTCGTAAATAATCGTGTAAAAACATGCACAAACTTTAACAACAGCAATAAGATGAAGAAGAAGAGAGAAACATACCGTATCAGAAACAGAACAAACCTAATTAGCAGAGAGACGAAGGAATCTCTCGCTTACTTGCAGACAGACTTTGAATTGGAGAGGTACAGAGACTGCAAAAAGATAAAAAGCGTTAACACGCTGCCGTTCTGTCCTATATTGATGAGCTAAACAAAAATGACGTAGTTTTTGAATTAGCAGATAGACGAAGGCATCTCTCTCTTACTTGCAGACAGACTTTGATTTGGAGAGGGACAGAGTCTGCAAAAAGATAAAAAGGGCTAACACGCTGCCGTTCTGTCCTATATTGATGAGCCAAACAAAAATGACGTAGTTTTTGAAAAAAAAAAAAAAAGCCGAATATCCTAACCGACTAGACTACAATGAGTGAAAACTGAGTTGTAAAAAAATTAAAAATATTTTAGAATTTCATTTTTAAATATTAAAATTTGATAGTAAACTATCAAATTCAAAGATAATTAAATTTGAATTTCGTTTTCCAAATATAATTTTTACAGATAAGAAAATATAGAGACTTTTAATCTTAAAATGAAAAATAATTTTTTAAGGAAAAAAGCACGAAGACTTATTCTATAATTTCTTTTTTATTTAAAAAAAATATATTATTAGATTAAATAATTCTATAGAACATTAATAATAAAAGTTGAAAACTTTCATAGGACACTTTCAGTGATCAGTTAAAGAATTGATCATCTTTACAATATATATACTTTGATTTGTTGGTCTTCTTATATAAACTTCGCCACTAATAGGTCCAATGGCCATATATTTATTCTACTTTTTGTAGCAACTATAAAATTTGTTATGCATCCATATCAAGCTTTCTTCAGCAAAATTACATTTTTCCTTAATGAATGCATTACTGGAAAAATTTGCTCTAACCAATTGAACTCATCAATAGCATATCAAATACAAATAGGTTCTTTAATATCAACCAGTACATTATGTTAACGATGTATAGAAATTTCAGCATCCATTTTCGGCTCATCTCTCTCATCTCATAGGGTTTTCTCTGGTTTCTTATCCCCAGCAGTGCCTCTTTGCTGTAGTGTGGCCTAGGGCTGTCGCCGGCCATTTTGGCCCACGACAGTCTTAAACCCTTCGTTTTTTTAGTTAGATGTAGTGTTTTATCTAGTTTTTAGTAACTTTATTTTTTAATGGGTTTTGGTAGCTTATCTTTTTGTTGTTGCCTTAGATCTGCCTCCTACGGTCGTTGTTTGGTGTCCAGAGTCTTCTCTCTGGTGGTGGAGTTCTAGTAAAAATTCCTGCTGCTGGTGGAGTAGGCTCCAAGACCCATACCTTCTGGTGGGCCTTTTGTTCACAGATGACAAGCAGTATTTCTCTGGACCATCACAAGCTTCTGGTTGCGTTTTCCCCGTTGAGATCTCTTGGTCGATGCTCCGGCTCTCCGACCAGTTGAAGTTTTATGATTTCTTCGTTTAGCTCAACTCCATCGATTTGTTTGAGCTTGTTTCCCATCAGCCCCAGGCTTGGATTTTCCAACCAATCTTTCCCTCATTCTCCTGGTTATCTTAGGTTGCAAAAGGCTCTGGGTTTGTTTGGTGTTTGTATTGAGGGTGTGTCCCTTGATATTCTGGAAGGCCTCCTCCTCTCTGTGTTTAGGCCGATGATTTGTAAGGGGTTATTTTGTTTAGATGTTAAGCTTGTATTTTCTAGTGTAAGATTGTTGGTTTTCTGCAGATCTAGTCTTGGATGTATTGCCTTTCTATGTTTAATGAAGTTCTACCATTTCCGATAAAAAAAAAAAAAACAATACATTATATTATTATATACACAAAAACTCCTGCATCCTCGTGAATATTAAAATTTTAATTTTACCCATTTTCCTTTTTTTCATTTCTCACTTCCTACTATTTTATATTTTTATTTACTTTTTTATTTTATCTTTATTATTATTATTATATATACTAAAACTCTTGCACCCCTTTTAATAGCGAAATTCTAATTTTATCCCTATTCCTTTTTTTTTCTTTTCTCACTTCCTATCATTTTATATATTTTTTTACTTTTTTTTTATTTTGCCTTTATTATTATTATTATTAGTATTAGTATTACTACTACTATTACTTTAAAATTTATTGTTTCAATAAAAATGACTTTTTAAATTTTAATTTTAATTTTAACTTTTACTAAATTTTATAAATTAATTCCTAGAATAATGATTTTCAAACTTTATTATTATTATTATTATTATTATTATTATTATTATTATTTAACCTTTTAATAAATAATGTAAATTTAATTATTTTAAAGATAATTTAAATTTAATTATTTTAAAGATAATTTAAAATAAATATGTTATTATTATAATTGAACTCATAATTTTTATTATTCCACTTTATTTTGAATAGGTATTCAATTAAAAATATTTTAATTATACTGACTTAATATAAATTTTAGTATAATTATTTATTATTCTGTCATTTTTATATATTTTTTTAACTATATAATTTTCATTTAAATTTATAATTTTTTATTTTATCCAAAAAAATTAATAAGTAATAAATTTTTATTTATTCTTTTGCATTCAAAATATTTTTTTTATTTTTTTATTTTTAACTAAAGCAATATAATTAAAAATTATTATTTTAATTATTTTTTATTAAATATCAAATCAATTCAAAAAATATTTTAATATATTAGACATACTTTATTATAAATATTTTTATAATATGTAAATATATGTAAAATTTTTTAATATTATATGTATTTACATATAATATTTTATTTTGTCTTAATTATATATTAATATATAAATTATTTCTTCATTTAAATATAATATAAAATATACAACCGCAACATAGCGCCAATAAATTACATGCTAATATATACTAAAAGTGCTGCCAAAATAAATAGTAAATTTTCTATTCATTTTTTATTTTTTCAATTTTATTCTCTTTCTTTTTTTTTTTCTTTTTTACTTCATTTCCACTGCATACATACACAACCATATGCATGGACAGTAAAAGACAAATATATAGTTGTCCTTTTTTTACTTCCTTCTTTTTTATTTTTTTTATTCTTTATTTTTCATTTATTTGTTGCTTTTTATTTTTTTTATGTTCTTCACTTTTTTTATTCATTTTTTATTTTATTAATTGAAATAAAACAATCCAATAATTAAAATATATTCTTTTTTTGTTTTTATTTTAATTATTAGTGAATATTATGAATCATAATTTTTAAAATGATTATTTTTAAAATTTTCATTTTTATTATGATTTTATTTTAATTTTAAATTGATAATATAAATTTAATTATCTTAAAAATAATTTTAAAATAATCATGCTATTAATTATAATTGAATTTAAAGTTTTATATTATTTGACATTATTTTTAATATATTTTTTCATTTAAAAATATTTTTATTGTACTAACTTAGTTTAAATTTCAATATATTTATTTTTCTATCACTTTATTTTTTTCATATATTATTTTTAGATAAATTAATAATGTTTTCACTAAAAAAATTAACAAATTTATTTCACTATGCCCTTGTTTATATATTAACATACTGTTTATATATGTTTTATTTTTAAATAAGTTAATATAGTCATTAACGTTTAGTATATATAATAAAGAATATATAAAAATATAAAAATTAATAAATATATAGAAATATAAATAAAATAGAAAAATCTACGCCCAAAATAATAATTTCTAATTAAATAACTGAAGGTTGTATTGATTTTTTATTTTTTAATAATATTTAATATTATATTAGATAATATTAATAATAAATTACCAATATATTTCTATTTTTATATACTATTGACCATTATATTTAATATTTAATATTTACTTTTTTAAATTCTGTTAAAGTTTTGCATTAAAATATTTATTATTTATAATTGTTAAAAATAATTATTTTATCTTATATTTATTTTTTCATAATTATATGTTAAATTAATTTTTTTTTCTTTGTTTACTATATTAAATATAGATTTTCTATATAAATTTTATAACGATATATATTTTTAATTTAAATTATAAAAAGTAAATAAAAAATAAAAAATAAAAAGTAACATATAAAAAATTTACTTCCCACAATATGTTGAGGGCATTCCAATTTGTATATACTAGAAGTGCTATAAGAATGAATAATAGATTTTCAATTTTTCTCCTTTTATTTTTTAATTTTGCTTTTTTAACTTCTTCTTTTTTTTTTCATAAGTTGCTTTTCTTTTTTTGGTTATTTTTTATTGCTTTTCTTTCATTTATTTTTTGGGTTGTTTTTTTTATTGGGTTGTAGGTTTGGAATACTATCTTTGTATCTTAAATTTGAATTATATAATAACAATTTTATATTAATTTAAATGTAAAAATGGAATTAATTTTTGAATTTATTATAATGCATTATCAATTTAATTTTGACATTTTGATACAAATTAATTGAATTTATAATATTTTCAAGTGATAAATTATTGAGTAACTAATTTAATAATTCAATTTACAATGTAATAGTATAATAATAATAATTACTGTATTTATTATAATATATATTAAATGCTAAATTAATAGAATAAATTAATATTCAATATTTTATAATAATTTTATGAATATTCAATTTACAATAATAGTAGTTATTTGTATAAAAAAAATAAATATATTAGAAATTTTCATGATAACTTGAGGAACATTTCAATAAAAAGTATATAAGATTAAATTTAATTTTATAAGATAAAGTATGTCAATAAACAATAAATTAAAGTGACGCACTTTGAAAAAAAAAAATTCTTTTTTGAGTTATTTATGTAATTTTCACAATTAGAATTTACCATGGTGTTGGACATTTAAAATGTATTATGGGCATGACCTAAAAATATTGGTTTTGAAATAATAATCAGAAGAGTACAATGAGGGAAAACTCTTGAAGCACTTTAGTAATTTAACTTTTAACGTGTCCCATTTCACATATTTATGATTTTATTGTACCTATTTTATTTCGAGAAAATTAAACTATATATCACTTTTTAAATTTTTTTTTCAAAAAATATTTCATTATTTTACATTTTTAATATACTTAAGTATATTCTTAATATATTAGATATATACTAAATGTATATCTTTAGAATTGAAATATTTTTAAAATTGAAAGTTGAAAATTGATATTTAACAAAATAAATATTTTTAAGAATATATTTTTAATATTTTTTGAAGAAAACCCTTTTATTTAGTAACAGATGGGCCTAGGTTTTTGCATTGGCTCTGATACCACATGTTGCTGCCGGAAAAAGCCCACTTACATGGAAAATATGTTTGATGTACTTTAATGAGAAAATATACTCATGAATTTGACGCCACACTTCAACTCAAAACTTTAAGACAATGAATTTATGAGTCTTTTTAATTTATATATCTCTCATTAATTACATCTCTTTTCAATGTGAAATCCATCTCACACTCGATAATTCTAATATATAAGAAATTTTATATCTAATTTTAGCACAACTCAAAAATATTCTCAAATTCAAAATGGCTCTAACAATAAAAATCATAACAATAACAATAAAAAAAAACCAAATAAAAAGAATTAGTAGCAAATTAAAGAAAAAAGATAGAAGAAAATAGAAACCAACTCGAAAACAAAAATCTTAAAAAGAACAAAGAAGAAAAAGAAAAAAAAAAACAAACAAGGGAAGGAAAAAAAGCATGTCAGAAGAAAAAAATATTGAACTCATATTTTACATCTAATATCTACAAGAAATATGATGAGCTTATAATTAAAAGGATAACTCAAACAAAATAACTATCTAGCCATTGAGATTTGAGAGTTTAATTATATATAAACTCATTCAATATTTTATAATGAGAAAATTTATAGCTTGAGAGACTTCATATATTGAAAAAGAAATCACAATTTAAATTGTAATAGAAGATGTGTATAAATATCATTTTCTTCTAATACCATAAAAAATATTGGGAGATTTATATTGGGGTTTTTTTTTAAAAATATCCTAAAAAATAAAAATATTTTAAAAAATACCTCTTTTTTATTTCAATTTCAAAAACACTATTTTTTTAATTTTTTAATTTCAAAAATACCTCTTTTAGAGGTATATTTTAAGTATATATTTGATATATTAAAAATATATTCAATTTTTAAAAATATATATTGTGTATATATTTAATAAATTAAAAATATATAAAAAATATAAAATATTTAAAAAAATTAAAAAATGTGTTATACAGTTTAATTTTCTCATTTATATTAGGTGAGTTAACCTCAAAATAAATATCAACTGGATAGTTGATACTTAAGAAGCTCATTTCTAATATCAATAAAAAAAAATATAATGGATTTATAATTAAAAGGATAATCCAATCAAAATAATTTAGATTATTTTATATTAAATTGTAAAGCCTAACTTATTTATTATAAGCCAATCTACCTTATCATTATTGAAATTATTAAGCGATTTACTATAACATATGAAATTCAAAAAAAAAAAACGCAAATTTGAAAAATATAACTTTTCTGCAAATAAAAAAAAGAATTAAGAAAAAAAAAGGGCTTCGCAAAGTTGAAAGGAAAGCTCAGAAAAGCGAGCATGGGAAGTGTAATTGCAACATGTCTTTCGTGAGGGCAACAAAGTGGCAGATAGATTGGCTAATATGGCGGTTGTTATGGCTGCAGAAAAGCTCAGTTTGGACTCGCCGCCGGCGTTGGTTCAAGGTCTTTTGGAGGCTGATTATTTACAGGTGGCTTGGCCACGCCTAGTGCGTTTGTAATCCCGGGTAGTACCCTCCCTAGTATCCAAAAAAAAAAGTTGAAAGGAAACTAAAAAGGGTGTATATTTCCATAAATAAGCCTAAATTATAGCATGTATTTTTTTTATTTTTTTAAAAAAAATATATTTTATCATTTTAAAAGTATTTCATTTTAAAATTTAATTGAAAAATATTTTATGTATATCTCAAATACATTAAAGTTAAAAATATTTTTATTTTTAAAATATTTTAAAGATATTTTTGTAGAATTTTTTTTAGTTTAACTATTCTGACAATAATAAAATAATATAAATCATAATAAAACAAAATGAAAACCAATCTACTACTGCAGTTGTAATTATATCTAAATTTTTTCTAAACACGCTTTTATCCTCCTCTGCCAACCTCTCACCAAATAATACCCTAATTAATTATTAAACTTTTTAAACGTAGTAATTAAGAATTCAAATATCAAAAAATAACTCAATTGTTCATCTAAACCAAAATGTATTAATTGGTAATTTTCTGTAGTTTTGATAATTTGTGCAACATTCAAGATGAGGGAAAAAAAATAAAAATAAGAAAACTCAAGGTATAAAAACATGAAAGTTGGAGAAATTTAAAAAAGGAAAGGAAATCCTCTTATTTCAGGAACCAATTGATTCCTTCTTTATGTTAATATTATGTTTTCTTTGGAAATACTTAACTAGATCCGATAAGATTATTTATTTTTCTTATAATTACTCTTTTAATGATTTTTATTAACCGAGTACATATATATCCGGTTTCAGCACGAATTTTCTGTTTTCTTTTAGATTTCTATAGTTTGATTGCTAATAAATCTAAAAGTAGACTTTCTTTTATCATTTTGAGCAATGCCAATATTCTTTGTAAGATGTTAGAGAGAAAAAAAGATAAAATAGTGCATTGTCTTTTATTATTTTCCTTAATTTTGTTCAGTGGATACAATTAAAATTAAACGGTCAAATTAAGGTTCTCTATGTTATTTTAGAAGGTTTTGCATCAAATATCAATTTCGCAAGTGGGTTTATTTATTAATTTTTGGTATTTCCCAAAAATATTCATCCTAAAGATATATTATATACTCTTGACTGTTGAGAAGGAAAAAAATATACTACTAGTATAGCCATTAAAATTATGAAATCTATCGTATTCTTTATTTTGGCTCACTCAGAGGTGAAGTCAGGCTTTAGAATAAAGGGGGGCGAATTTTTTTTTGTTGTAAATTTTAGCTTCATCGTAATTATTTATATCTCATTTTATTTTAATAATATTTTATAAATTTATAAAATTATTAATAATATATTTTTATTATTAAAAATTAATTAATAAAAAAATATTAATATATATGTACAGAATTTTAAATTTATAAAATTTTTCATAATAAAAATAAAATAAAGAGAAAAAAATTAAATAATAAATATAATTTCTTAAAAAATAGTTCTTTATTTTTTTTACATTTGTATATTATTAATATTTTGTCAATTTTTTAAAAAAGAACTATTGCTATAGAATAAATAATTTATTATATTTTTTTACTTCTTGTAAAAATTTAAAAAAAAGGGGGCAATTTAAATTTTTTTTAAAAAATTAATAAATAATTTAAAAAATTTTAAAAAATATTATATATATATATATATATAAATTTTCAAAAAGAGAAGGGAATCAACGTACCTTCGCCCCCGGGGCTCACTGTATTAAATCATTTAGCAATTAAATCAAATAACCCGATATCCTTTTTAAAATCAATACAAAGCATGTAAATATTTTTATGCAGTTTCCTATCTTTTCACACATATATTAAAATCACATAAAAAATTTATTAGAAAAAAATATAAATATTTTAAGAAATATCTTTTCATCTTGTAGCACCATTTTAAGAAAGAATGTATTATTTGGATTATTACATTATGAAATTTGTCATATTCGCATTATGCAAACTTTCAAATTCCAATCTTAGTTTCATTTACTTTGTTGATGAAATTAATATGTGAAACTATCAATTCTGTGAATAATTTATGTGATTGAATTTCTATGATTGGGCGAGAGAATTTTTTTTCTATTTTTGGGCAATTTAAACTAAAGTTTTACGTTTTAATAAAATTTTTATAGGCTCCTTATTATTTTTACAAGCTCTTCACATATATATTTGTCTTTGACAGTATTTGAATTTTATTTACTATTATAGTAAAAATCTATATATATTTTATAATCTAATGATTTTAGATTTATTAAATATTATTACAATATTTAACTTTTTAAATTTAAAACATATATCATATATATGATAATTTAATTAATACTTTATATTTTTAAATGAGATTGTGATAATTTATAACTAAAAATTTGTGTTTGTATTTAAGATTATGAATAAATATATCATATATATTGTTATTTTGGAAGATGATAATGATATAATTAATTTGAAATTTATAAATAAGAATATTCTTCGTATACTTATTGTTGAATTTCAGAGATTAATTAATTTATAAATAACATTTATTTATTACTCATTCTCCATATTGTTAATTCCTTTAAATTTAAATTTAAAATTATAATTAGATAAAACACTAAATAATTAAGGTATTTAAGATTACGGTTTTTTATTTAAATTCTTTTACATTTAAATTTAAAATTATGATTACATGAAAAACCCTCAATCATAAGAATTTTTTTTTAAAGTTTCAAAAGAAAAGCACTAATTAATCAAGAGATTTTTTTAATTAAAATTTGCCTTTGGAAGTATTTGAATTTTATTCGCTATTATCATAAAAGTCAATATATATTTTATAATAACAATAATATATATAATTATAAAAATTTTATTATATTATTTAACTCTTTTAAATTTCAAATATATATCATATATATGATAATTTAATTAATATCCATTTATTTATTCCTCATCTTCCATATTGTTAATTCGTTTAAATTTAAATTTAAAATTGTGATTAGATAAAAAAATAATCAGTTAAGTTATTCTTATTAATATTTAAGTTTTATCTTAAATTAATCAAAGTTTTTATCTTAAATTAATTTCAGTGGCAATTTATTATTGTGATACTTGGCTTAATTTTATATCACTTGAGTTAAACATAATTATGTATATAAAAAGGTAAACTAAGAAAATTATTAATTTTTTTATTTTCAATTATTTTGAATAATAAAATTCAATTGAATTATTGTAAAATATTTTTATTTCAGTATGATTCTAATTCTTTCAAAATAACTTTTTTAAATTCAATTAATTAATTTTATGTATTAATTATGTACTTTTAGACATTATAATTGAATTAAATTTGTATATAAAAAAATTAAAATTTTCTACGAAATTAAGTCATTTCCAATATAAAATAATATAAAATCACTATTTCAATGTAGAGCTTTGCCTTTGCCACAGTTTATGAAACAAATAATTTTTTTTGAGAAAATTACAAAATATACTACTTTTTACTTCTCTTTTCAATTTTAGTGATTTATCTTTTTTTTTTCCAATTTTAAACTTTTATTTTTTCAAATTTATGTTATCCATTGTTTTTGTTTTCAAAAAAAGGTTGTTCTTTTTTATCTTCTTCTGTTTTTATATTTAGTGATTTCTCCATCTTCTTTCTTCTTTCTTTTTCTTTTCTTTATATCAATATGCTTTCTTTCTAACAAAATTTTCTTTTCCTTTTGATTTTCCTTTGTTTCCAACATATATATTTTTTTTCATTCTTTTCGACTTTAAGAATAATTGACCTTCGTTTTAACAAACATAACAAGTCATTGAAGCGTCAGTTATACTCCTCAAAAGCAACCTATTATGATCCGAAGATGGTTATTATGAAAACTACTTCTTTAATAATCAATTAGCTACTAATAAAAATATAAAAAGAATATATAATATATATGTTGTTTTTTTTTTCATTGATTTTTTTTTCAAGTATAATGATTGAGGAGTTTTCTGTTCTTCAATCTAAAATGCACAACAAATGTTTGATTAAATGTTTATAAAAAAGTTTTTATTACAGTTATATATTAAGATATAACACATACCTTCATATATTTTAATATTACAGTTGCATGCTGATATTTTTTTTTTTACAAAAATATTAGATATATGTGGTTATAATTATCATATCACCTACAGATACTCAAATATAAGAATTGCACACTGATATTCTTTTCTTCATGATAATAGATGTATGTAGGTATATACTATATATACCTTTATATATTTTTATAGAAAATGATTATATATGGGCATATATTACATATACTTTAACTAAAAAAGATATTTTTATAAATAAAAACTGTGTTTTTGATAATATATGTGAGTATATGCTGATATAGATTACATATATTTTTACTAAACAGTAGTATATAGTAGTATATATTATATATATTTTTTATCAAACAGTGACATATTTATAATTTTATTAGCTCCGTACATTTGAAGTCTAAGCTGTCACATTTGTTTCTTAAATTTGTAATTTTAAAAATACTGTTTTCTTAATTTTGAAAAAAAAAAAGATGTATTTTTAAAAATGCAATTTTATTTAGATTAGATTTGTAATTACCTCTGTGTTTTTTTGTCTTCCTCGCTGAAGTCCATGAAACAATTTTTTAAGACTCCTTTAAATCAATGGAAAATAATTATTTGGCACTGATTGTGAAATCAAATAGAACTTTATATAAAAATGAATTATGAACCCAAAAAAATTAAATGATAATTTAACAATAATGTAATAATATAATTTAACAATAATGTAATAATAATTTTTTTTAAAGGATAATTATCGTTCATTGTTCTTTCTAAACGAAATCTTCCATTATTTTTAGTCTAAAATAACTTTTCTTTTCTTGTATTACTGATATCAAACTGATAAATAATATTTATCCATGTACATAAATTAAATCATTTAAATTATATTTTTAAGTCCTAAATTGGTTGATATATATATATATATATATATATATATATGTGTCTGAGATTCACCCAAGTTTATACCTCAAAGCATTAGAACAGAACCGTAGCATTGAAAAAATGAAGATTCCACAAAAGCAACTAAAAGCAGCACAACAAATAACCGTCTCTATCATCATCATTCCTCGCTCTCGAATTCGAGTTATAGAAATAATGAATTTAATAAATTTTTTATATGTTATTATACTTCCAGGAATTTAATTTTCTACTTCATTGACTTTTTCTGAAAACTAAGATTTTATTATAAGAATTAAATTTAAATAAACTTTAATTAAATAATTTTCAAATAGATCGAATGACATCACTTTGTAAAAATTTAAAATGCTTAGCACTGTTAAGTTAAATTATTATTTATATGGTATTTGAAAAATTTTTATAAATAATTTTTGTATATAAACAAAGTTTTCTAAAACAACCTTAGAATTTAGATAATCACTTAAAAATATTGCTACAATTAAGTTTAAATTTGAAGTGTAAAACCATAAAAACAGTAACAATCATATATTTTAAATGTTCAACCATTTTATAAAATTTCCATTTAAAATTTGGATATATCAAATTAATTGTGCACTAGATTTTGTTCTTCAGCATTACTTCAAAACCCTAACCAATGTAAGAAAGGAAAAAAGAAAATTATTTTAAAAAATGGAAAAGGGAAACAGAAAACACCTGCCTTTGGCAAAGACATCATCAATATCCTGCCTAATAAAGCGTTTATTTAAAACACAAATCTATAACACTAAATCTAACTATATAATATTAACGCGGTCCTGTCCAAAAATAAATGCTTCACATCACCTACCAAATAGAGTTTCCAAATGACTCCTCAAATGTCTATTGAGTTTGAACAGTAGATCAATATTTGTTAAACCGGAACATATACTACCAGTCTACCACCATTCAATTCATCATTCCATTAGTGCAATCCTCATAGATTCAAGATTGCAGATCAGTAGAACCTCCGAGGGTAGCGATCCATCAACCTCCCAGAAGGGCACTCTACAGCACGGTGTCCTCGCCCCCCACAGTTGTGACAGAGCATTAATGGGACCATGCAATCCCTGCTCATGTGTCCATACTGATGACAGTTCCTGCACACAATGTCTTGGTAACCACTGCCCCGGCGATCTCCAAGCATATTAGTTTTTGGGCAATGTCTAGCCACATGCCCAGATACATTGCACATGTTGCAAATAGGATCATTTTGACAGTCACGTGCCAAATGACCTGTCTTCCTACAGTTGTTACAGGCCTTATCATTTGTACAGTCAGCTGCAATATGGCCCTGCTTATAGCAGTTGTTGCACAACCTCAAATCCCCAGGAGGTAGTGGTGGAGCTGTGCACTCCTTCGCACGATGTCCAGCCTTCCCACACATGTGGCAGATGCCCTCATTTGGACAATGGCTGGCCATGTGGCCAGGTTCCCGACAATTCCAACAAAGAGATTTTGTGGTGCACTCTGAAGCAATGTGCCTGCAAGATTTTTTTGGACTTAGTCTCAAAGGAGATAACATGGGAGTATGTCAATACCTGTCACTTGCACCACGCAACCAACACTTAAAAAATGTAAATGAAATCTGTACTTTAATGACCAACCATTAATGAACGTGAATAAAATATCTAAAACATGCTTCAAACACTGTAAATGCATATAAATTTTCTAATACTGTAAGCATACTAGAAAATCTCAACACCCTTCATACATATTTGCACCCCTGCCGGATGTAGTCTCCTTTCACAATGCAAAGTAGCTACACTCACAATGATCAATGCTTACAATCTATCAGACAATGTCATCTCACATGCATATAACCGCTTATTTCCATGCTTTCCAAGATTTGAATTATGGGCAGAAAATAGGCAAGCCAATTTGACATGCTCAATACCAGTATTGAATGTAACATTGAAAGCATAAAAGAACAGAGGCAAGCTCTAAGGAAACAAAAAAAGGGGCAAACTCTATACCTGAAAGCACAGTGGTGATTATAGGGATGATAACGTTGGTAGGGATGGATTAGACAATACAATGGCAAAAGATGAGCAGGGTCCATGAATATGAGAATTAAATAAATCAGTCATAAAAGAGTCATCATGAACAACTAGCTTGGAGTGAATGGTCATGAAGACGACAGCCGCTGCTGCTGTCTCGAGGTTGAATCTCAAGATTTAGATGTTTTGAACACTGAAGACTGTATTTGCTCGAGCTTCAAGCATGGAAGGGATCCAAGGACACAAGACAATTGAGGATAGTAGGTTTCCAGTGCCTTGAAGATACCATATACGCTATTGATATGAACTTTCTCTACTACAGTAAGCTCTGACTGGAGCTGAAGGGTTGTTTTTTCATGTTTCACTTTTCAATTATAAACATCACAGTCATGAAATTGAATTTTTCTCCTTCAAAGTCCAGCTCAGAATACTTACAGGGTTAAAAAGGCCCCTACTAGTCATGTTAGCATTCAAGCACGGAATAACCAAATGCATTTATTTAGGAAAAAAAAATTGTCTGCTCAGACACAAGATTGCAAAAAGAAAAAAAAATTTAAACATTAAAATAATAAGATTGAAAAATCAGATGCCAACAATGGCAATTACCAAATATAGTAGTATAATGTACAGGCAACAATTTTGTAGAAAAAAAAAGGATGTGCAAAGATGAAATATAATATTGCAAAAGGGAAAACAGAGAAAAAAAGATTACTGACTCTTAACATCCAAGCACACCATTCCATTCTAAATCTGCAAATTCCTTATTCTATAATGATAATGATAATGATCTCCTTTAAATCTATAAATTGCTTGCTGAACTGAGCAATTGCCCAGATGAGAAACATGATTATTTTTCTTAACATTAAACAACTATCAATAGTATCAGAACTAGGATACCCACAACCAAAATATGCAGCATTTCTTTGCATTGAATACTATTAAGCCAATCATCAGTCTCGCAAAAGACATCAAAAGTAGAGGCATATCAAAAGACACATGTTCAGGAGATAAATGAACAGTGTCCAAAAAGACAAAGAAGTTTATGATCAATAATAACTACGAGAATAAGCTTCCTCAGATGGTAGGAAGAAAAAATCAAACCCCCACATGTGGAGCAGTTAACACTGTTCAACTTATTTTGTTCGACTACAAATATGCTGGCCAAGCTATATTAGGCCCGTAAATGAGCCGAACTAAGCCAAGCTCAACCCAAATATTATTTTCAGTCTCTGAGCCTAAAGCTCATAATGAGTTTTGGCTGGCCCATATACTAGTAGGCATTTTTTGTTCAATCTTTCTTTCATTTGTTAAGCTCCGCTTGTAAACATACTCTATCACATATTGCAACACATTTGTGAATTTGACACACTCAATTTATATATTAATACAAGTGTAATAACAATATGAAATAAAAATAATAATAATGATAAACACATGCGTTAAATCAATTGATATCAAATGTAATTAGCATGAAAATAAAATTCTATTAGAAGATATCAAATATAAGTTGCATATATTTCATGTGTGATTGTATTTATTTTCAGCCTGGTTTGAGCTTATTGAGGCTAAACTTACAATTCAAACTTGACCAAATTTAAAATTATTGACCAAACTCAACCTAGTCAAGCTAGCTCACCTCAAAATATTGACTAAATGATTTGGTTTTTGGACTGGCTAAACCCAGTTTAGATTCTAAGCTCTATATGAGCCTGGGCTAAGCCAAGTCAAGAAAATATGGCCTGATTGAAGTTTAGATTAAGCTCAGGGTAAGGCTTAGATGATCCAGACCAGTCTACATATAATACTATTATTAATCTGCACTACTTGGTAAATCTGTAATTTTCTTTCATGACTATCCCGATGTTAAGAGACTTGTGCTGTTGAGACACAAATGCATCAGTTTTGTAGCCACCTAAATGAAGTGTTCATGCATGAATTCTTGTTATGACATAAGATATTGTCATAAATACATATCATATATGTTGCAGCTCAAACTGGTTCTTCATAGTTCTGTTATTTAGTAATTCTTTTATTTTATTTTTTTTAAATTACTTTATCCAACTTAAAGCTAACTATAAGATAGAATTTATATGCTCTACAACACCTTGTCAATTGTTTCAGGTATATGTTTCAATATATCTGCCCCATGTCTATCAGTGATGGTGGAGTGACCTTTTAATTTGTTGCCAGGTTATTGACGGAGTTAGGTTGAGGCATGTTTTAGAGCTCAGCTCCTTAATGTTATTTGAAAAATATAATAGGGCGATGCAGGCCATTTGCGCATTGCTTCTCTAGTTAGTAGAACAGAAACACAAGTTAGTATATGCAATTATAATAGTGAGAATAACTTTACTTAAAAAAAGAAAAAAAAAGGCTTAATAAACTTATTAAAAGTATTCTTAACAAGGACAAGGAAGAAGTGAGAATGGGGAAAGCCTAGCAAAGAGCAGCGATCCAAGTTTCATGCAAAGGTTATCCTAATATTCTAAATATCAATTGTTCTGAGCTTGCCTTGCCTTTACCCTCATGCACTGAAAATCCTAGAATCATACAAAGAAAGCTGATTTCATGCCCTTTCATAAAAGATACAAAATCATGCTTTAAAAACCAACAAGCAAACTACTTATTCTAAACTAAATAGGGTGAACTATTCTTTTTTAGTAAATACATGTAACTGAACAGAATTTGAAAGTGAGTTAATCACAAAAAACATATGTGTCAAATTACTCAAAATGTTGAAAGAGATTCCTTACCCGGGAAGGCCACAGTTATGACATATTGCCACATTAGGGCACTCTCTAGCAAAATGTCCAGGCCGTTTGCAGTTCTTGCACAGATTGCTTTGGCTGAAAAGAAGAGCAAGGCAACCTCAACATGAGCATTATAAAACAGCACGCTAGAACATTGAATTAACAGAACCTCTGAGAATCAATATTTTCTAAAGGTAAGAAAGGAGGAGAGCGGGGAAGAATAAGGAGATAGATGCTGGAATAATCCCTGCCTTTTGTCTGCATGTGCACCTATATCTTTCTGTGTGTGTTTGTGCATATTAAGAGGGAAACATATGATCAAAAAGGAAAACCTTCACTTTGTACTATGCCATTAAACTTTGTTCAAATCACCATATCTCAAGACAAATTATACCGAGAAAGAAATTTCTGTTCTTTGGTCTTACTCAATACAACAGAAAGTGGCTACCCATCAAGCCATCTGTCATGAAACCAAGTAAATTATTGACTAGAAAACCAAGGAAAAGCTGCAGGACGACGTCTACATGCATAAATAAAATCAAATGTTCAACCCACAATCTAAATTGTGGAGTTTCAAAGTTGATACTAAAAAAAGTTTTACGAAGCAAAAAGCCCAAGGTAACCTTCCTGAAATTACTTGGTAATCATGTTAGAACTACATGCATGAGAAAACTTCAGTGATCCAATAGAATTCCTCAACTTAGAATTAGCATGTGATGATTATTCAGATTTGCATTTTTTAAGAAATGAAAGATCCCAAATCACATAATGGAGAAAATTCACTCAATATGAGTAGAAGAATTATCAAATACAATATAATTCCCTAGAAGCAAATGCTAACACTTTCTTTGCTCCTGTAAGCCACTTGCAAGGCATAGACAAAGGAAAATATACTAAGCGATCAAATATCAAAAAACCTGAAACCCCGACGAGACTCTCGTCTGTAAGGTGCACCACGATAGGAAAATCGGTCAGAGCGGATCTTACGATCCATTGGGCTCCTGCTCCTGCTCCGACTCCTGCTTTGGCTCCTGCTGTCTGAACTCATGTTTAAAATTATTCTTATTAACAACTAACTCCACTGATCCGCAAAAACACCACTCCACCAACACAACAAAAGTCGTTGCCTCCTGCCTGTCCACATCACAACCACACAGACTAATGATCATCCCTCAGCTCAAAGCCTCAAACACAAAACCCCCACCATCCCCTCCAAAACAAATACACCAAATCCCAACAGTAAACAATATACAATAACAAGCAATCCATCCAAGATATACATCAATGATACAGCTTCATGACCCAGATCCTCAACCACATCCATAATATGTAAATCAAACATCTCTAAATGATCATTTCCTCAATACAACACCTAGCTCAAAGAATTAGAAGTTACTTTACACAAACTCCATCTCCTCAACCACCCATTAAAAATGAAGCTTGCAACAATCAAAAGAGACAAAAGGAATACAACTGCACTCATATGGGAAGAGGTTGATGAATTGTAACAAGAACTCAAGAAATTCATTTTCAGAAGGGAGAGAGAAAAGTAAAAATTTCACTAAGGAATAAGTCAAACTGTAGTAACTAAAAAACGTTCAATCATACACAGACAAATAGAGAGAAGAGAGAGGGGGAAATACAAAACAAAGAGATGAAAATAGAGAGATATGGCAACATGTTACTAACTTCTCATAGTTATTGACTAATATGAGGGAGAGGTTACTAACAGAAATTTGAATCCTCAAAATGGAAGAGAGTGAAAAAGGCCCTGCCGGGATAAAGCCAGAATTAGAAGAACTAAGTTATGGGCTTTTGAAGCCTGTTGGAAGACTCAGACATTTAATTAACATTCAATGTGAGGTAGATGGAGATTACACCTTAAAAGCAAATGTTATACATTCCAATATGCACCAGTATGATGGAAGACTACTATGATGATTGCCAATTATTGCCTTTCTATTTCCTGATTTGAGAACATGCATTGCTGTCAACCCCTTCCCCCCCTTATTTATATTTGTGAATGGGTAAGAACCACTTTTAGCCTATTTTTCTATAACTCACTATTTGATGAGGCACAAAAATAATTTTTCATTTTTAAATTCCCTCATGTCTATGTATATAATAAACCCAAACCAGGTTTACATTTTTAAGAGATTCTGCTTTTCTCCCAATAATCATGTCAATCTAACAGCCAAACAATTCAATGACAAAAGTCTCGTGAACAAAAATGACCTCAATCAAATGCCAAAAGAATAATAGCTTGAATAACACCAGAAGTTTCTTTGAATTGTTTGAGATATAGGAAGAAATCAATTACACAGCTCATAATTCACATAGAATATGGAAGGCCAATGAAAATGGAAATGTCATCCCACAAAGAAAATAAACATAACAACTGTTATAAGCTTTAAAGAGAAGTAAAGTCCAGCTATATCTAAAGTCACAAACCATTAGAGGCAAAATGAAAATTGTAATTTGAATTGCAATTTATCAAGAGATGTAACCAATTTAAGGCACCAGCATGATATCATTATCTAAGTATTCAAAACCCAAAACTTATGAAGTCGTTAAGATCCAATACCACCAGCATAATTATAAACCAGAAGAACAGTAACAACAAATGAAACCCTAATTTACATATAACAGAGTAAAAGGAACAAACCTAACGTTTTTGAGCCGGTAACGATCCGGAAAGAGGGCTAGGTGAAAGAAGGAGATGCGTACAGCTAAAACGGAGCAGAACGGACCAAAATCTGGTAAAGATGCCGATTGGGCGGTTTTCAGAGGTGCAGGCTGCTCTGTCTGGGCGTGGCGTTTTCAAAGGCACTAGCGGACTACGAGACGGACAGTTAATCTAAGCTTTGCAGGCCAATACCAAACCTTCGGGTAGCTTTTCCTGGAGCATTAAAGTCCATTACAATTAATATAACATCCTGATCCATTAGCAGGCCCATTAAATTTTGGGAAAACGAGTGAGACCGGGGGTAAATTTGTCATTTCAGATAAATTCATTACGAAATTCTCCTAACAAAGCCTTCGCCTCTGCAAGCGCTCTCCCTTCTCTCTCTATTTATTCACTCTCACATATCTGAATTGGGACAAAACGACACTAATTTAACCTCAAAACCCTACTTTTTTTTTTTTTGAGTTTTCTTATTTGAGCTTCAATTTCTCTGTGCAATGGAAACCGAAGAAGATGATAAATCAAATCCCTCTCTTCTCCAAAATGATACTAGAACGAAATTACCAACAATAGAGACTGATATTACCGAAGGCCTCTTATATGTCGAATCTCATTGCGGGCCCCACCCTTTGGCTGAGTTACCGCAGCCGGAACTCGGTGGTGGCGATGGCGACTTGCGACCACCACCACCATCTGAAATTGATGTCAAGGTCCCTGACAATAATGAATATCAGGATGTGGTTGCAGGGGAGAATATGTCCGGGGAAGAGGCTAGCAAGTTGGAAGTTAGTGGAGGTGGCTGCGAGTCTCAGTCACCTCCGTTACGATCGCCGCAAATTGTGCTTAAAGGAGGAGACGATGAGAGTCAGAGTGCTAAGACTGAAGAGGAGAGTTGTCAGGCCGAAGATGAGATTGAGGGTATTCATGCTTCAGGAATACCGCAGGAGGTCCCCGGAAAAGAAGAGGTTGGTGGAGATTTGGTTCCTGGTCAGGGAGCGCAGTTAGCTGTAAATAATAGCGATTTATTATCCAATAAAGGTGATGACGGAGATATAAATGTCCAAGTCGAGAATAGCTCTGGGGTTGTAGGCGCTGGAGTCGATATGCAAGAGGTGAACAATGAAACAGAGACTAAAATGGAGGTTGTTGCGGAAGTGGCAGATGACAGTGGGATTTCAGCTGATGTTACAGTTAAGCGAACAGCAACAGATGGGGAAATGGTGAAGAGAGACTTAGCTGAGGAAACAACGGAGGCTGCTGATACTGCAGAGGAGGCGGTAATGGCTGACATGACTGAGGACACAGTGAAAGTAGAGGAGGAGAAGGAAGAGATGCCTGACATTTCAGAGGACACAGCAGAAGTAGAGGAAGTGAAAGAGGAGAAAGAGGAAGAAACAGAGGAAGTGAAAGAGGAAAAACAGGACGGAACAGAGGAAGTGAAAGAGGAAGAAGTATTGGCTGAGGAAAAAGAGGACGAAACAGAGGAAGTGAAAGAGGAAGAAGTTGTATTGGCAGAGGGAAAAGAGGACGGAACAGAGGAAGTGAAAGAGGAAGAAGTTGTATTGGCAGAGGAAAAAGAGGACGAAACAGAGGAAGTGAAAGAGGAAGAAGTTGTATTGGCAGAGGAAATGAATATGGCAGAGCATACTGAAGTCACTGATGGTGGAAAGGAAAAGGAAACGAATACGGCAGAAGAGACTGAGGACATTATTTGTGAGGTAGGAGAAATGAACGAGACAGAGATGGCTAACAGGTCAGAGGAAAAGGACAATGAGGAGGAGACGGATGCCGCCAATGTTGGAGAAGAAGTGGAGATTGCAGAAGCGGATAATGCAGAGGATATGGAATTAGCTGATGGAACTGAGGGAGCAGGAGATGAAGTGGAGGAAGTGAGCAGAAGTACTGGCGGAAAGAGGAAGCGGGAAAAAACTGCCAAAGCTCCCACTAGAGCGTCTTCCCGGAAGAAGGTGGAGGAGGATGTCTGTTTCATTTGCTTTGATGGAGGTGACCTTGTCTTGTGTGACCGCAGGTTGTAAAAAATAACCACTTTTGAAATCCGTTTATATGAGCAGTGTCGATATATTTACCATGTTATGGTGTTAACATTTGTTTAAATATATGATTGGTGATATAGGGGGTGCCCCAAGGCGTATCATGCATCCTGTGTTAACCGAGATGATGCATTCTTTCGAGCTAAGGGTCGATGGAATTGTGGTGAGTAACTTTTCTTTCTTTTTTTCTTTGTTTCTTTTCCCTTTTTGGGATTTGCAATTTTATCTTCTTCATTTGACGGAGTTATTTGTATTTGATCATTGGTTGGTGTCATTGTGATAACATCTTTTATTTTTTCCCAAGTTTTTAGCATCTTTATTTGATGGGGTTATTTGAATTTGAAATATAACTTGTTATCTCTGGTGTTTCAGATGTTTTGTTTCTGCTGATTTGTGGACTTTTCTAGTGTGGCTTTTGGCTTTTCTTCACTTGCATTTTTTGCTTTTTCAAATTTGTTGTTAGGGGAATGTAAGAGATGATGGTAATTTTCATAGGGCTGATACCAAGTTTGTTGGTGCAGTGATGGTTAAAAGTTTGTAATTTTGGATTCTCACAACAGATTCAATAATTGTCTTCACTAGTGGACGGAGGAAAAACTTGACAAAAGAAACATTACATGTTGCAGCTTTTTTTTTGGAGTTCAAAAAACATTCACAAATCTAAAACTATTAACCTTTTTACTTTTTCCTCATATCCTTTTAATGGAAATTCTATGTAAGTATTGAAGTTGTTGTTTTTCTTTTCTGTGGAAAAGGTTTCATGTACACGACAACGAAGCTTGCAGGAGTGGACTTGTGTGAAGGGACAGGAAGCTCTTGCCTAGCACACTCTTTAAGTTTTGCAAGCTCACCAAGTGGTTTATTGTGCGTGATTTGGGGTGTAACATTGTCTCCAATGATTTATGTTCATGAATTGTCAAAAGTCCCAATGCCAATTGCCAATAGTAGCAATATCTGTTTCCAAGCAAAGGTGGCAAAATTATGATTACTATTTTGTGAAGTAATCATCTTTAAGTAAATACATGAAGGATCGATAAGATATTGAGGATCTGATAACAAATTGTAAATGTTAGCCTTACTTTGTATACACTTTTTGGGAGGAACAATTCCAATGTACTTTAGCCCAGCTCTATTCTTGTGCTGGTCCCTTTAACATAACGCTGCATTAGTTTTCAAGTAATTGTTGAAGTCGATAACAAAATCAATACATTCTGCTGTTACAAAATAGATAGTTCTTATATTAATAGTGATTGTGCTTTTTAAGAAATTTGGAATTCTTTATTGAGAATGAGGGTAATAGACGAGAATGCTAGTTACTTGTGATCGAACTTAGTTAAGGGTTGGACATGATTGTGCTTTCTAGTTTAAAACTGTATCCGTGCCCTCCCCAACATGGAGAAATTGTCCATGATGGAATAAACAGGGACAAATGGAATTTCATTAGCATGATAATAAATAGTCAGGAGTCTTACAACTCATACTCTATTAACTTAAATTAAGCTCAAATCCCGAACTAGTTAGGATTGGCTTTGTGGATCCATTTCATCTGTACCCTTCAATCTAGGTGACATCCTTAGGGAGATGTAGCCCATTAAATTCTTTCTTGATTCTTAAGTGAAGACAAAATAAATAGTGAGAGAGAGGAAGAGAATTGAAGTGAGAATTTGGTCGTTTTCCAAATACCACATAAGATGGAGTTTAATTCTGTATTAGCTCCAGATTTCCACAATCATTTTGTTTGCCAACCACCCCTCTGTGCAGCTTATGTTGGCTTATGAGTCTTGGTTCTTGATGGATAGCAATTGTACTGGTAATACTGAAACAACTATTATAAGCTAAAACTGTGAAAACTTTCTTCAACAAAAGGCTAGGATGGACCTTTCCATGCTCTTCCCCTTGTTTTCACAAAATGGCGCCATGAAATACTACATTAATGAGTGTGAATGTCCAAGAATTATTGACTTAAAGGCATATAGGATGAAACATATTTTTTTTTTCTGGGAAACCCCAAGATAGCCAGGAGTTTAAAGTCTTTTGAAGACAAGACATTCTATGATGAAGGGGAAACTTGGTGTTGTTTCAGAAGGGCCTAAATGTGATTTGTATTTAGTTTCTAGTTCTAATATGCTGAGCTACTATTCTCTTTGCTTGGCAATTGGCATTTTGGTGGATTTTGATGGATTATTATAATAGTAATAAATGTTATTGATGATAAGCACTTGATTTGTTTGAGGACTACTTCAATGTACGATTGATCTTTGTTTGTCACCATTTGATGGTGTAGCAAGTTCATTTAATTTAAGGGTGCTTGTTCACATAAATGTTTTTGGTTGTGTTGTTGGCGTGTCAATTTTCATGTGATGGGTATGTGAATGTGGAATAGGATCTGGTCTTCTTTTTTAGTATATTGATTTTTACGAAAAATCTTTTGTAATTTATATATTTTCATATGTTGAGGTTTCTATGCATGAATATTGTGTTTCTTGGTTTAGTCATATCAATCTAATATGAATTTTGCTATTTCCTCTGAATTTAGGTTGGCATCTGTGTAGCATCTGTGAGAAGAATGCCCACTATATGTGCTATACATGCACATTCTCTTTGTGCAAGAATTGTATCAAAGATGCTGTAATCCTATGTGTGAGGGGTAACAAAGGCTTCTGTCAAGCATGCATGAAAACTATTATGATGATTGAAAGGAATGAGCAGGGAAGCAAAGAAATGGTATGTCTTGGACTTTTCAGATTTTAAATTTCTTGTTGCATTTTCTTTGTTTTGTAGGTTGTTGTGATCAATGTTATGGACGCATATCTGGCAATGTTGTTTTGATGTATATCTAAGATACTTTGATAAAGGAAATAAAAATTAAAGATCAAATTGTCTGTGTGATGTTTCAGGAGTTTTTTCAATTGATGTTGATCGTATTAGATTCATCTGATGATTTATATATGGACATTGAACACTTAAGCTAGTGTTTCAGGCTTTTTAATATCCTTCTGTGATTTTCAATAATGCAATTGCTGTTTGATCAATGTTAAATTGCTAACAAGTTTGTGCTGCTTTTGTTGTGATGTTGTAACATTCTTTTCAACTATTGCAATTATGTCTTGTTCCAATGGCTAATGGTGCTTGTTAGGGCTGCACGAAAATTATTTAACCGACCAAACAGAGATGATTCTATCCAATCCAAACTGAAAATCATGGTTTCAGTGGTTTTATGGATGATTAGGGTTTGAAAATTTTTATGAATTGAATTTTTGGTTTGGTTTGGTTTTAAAAAGTAAAATCCAATAAAACTGAATTGGACCATTTGTATAGGAAATTGTTATTTTTTAGATATATATCATACACTAATAATTTTCTAGTTTTATCAGACCACAACTTTACCTACACATAAAAAAAAAGGCAGCCCGGTGCACAAACTCTCCGACTATGCGCGGGGTCCGGGAAAGGGTCGGACCCATTGAGTCTTTGTATGCGGCCTTCCCTTGCAATTACAAAAGGCTGTTTTCACGACTTGAACCCGTGACCTCAAGTCACACGGCGACAACACTTACCGTGATTGAGCAAACAACTTAACCTACATATGACTCTTAAAATTTCTTTATATTCTTTATAACAAACAACTTAGTCTTTTTGACTCTAATCCTTTCTTAGCTGCCATCACCTCGTCTACAATGGTGCCCAAGTGTTCTAACCAATTTTGAACAAGCTATCTTGGATGAATGAATGTTTACCAAACACCATGATTGAGCAAGAGGTTGCAAATTGTGCTTTAAATTTTTTAGTGATTAAACCATATGCTGAATTTTATCTTTTGGAAGATTTTTATGTTGTTAATTTGATCTCTATGCCTAATTTATTGGAGGATATTTCATTGTAATTTTATCATTCTTATGCTATAGAATTTTTAATTACACGACATGAAATTTGCACTGTTTTCACAGTGTTGACTATTGATACAGTTGATTATTTTAATGTTTGTTGAATTTCTATGATCCCTTGAAGCTATTTATTTTATTTGTTTATTACTTTTATCAAATCAATCCCATTATCCGTATAGCTTTGGTTTGGATAAGTGTTAAAAGTATTTAAAACAACCAACTTTATTGGTTTGGTTAAAAGCATTTGCTCTAAATCGACCGGACCAAGCCATGGATGCTCCTAGTTCTTGTGTGTGATATGTGAACTCTTAGAAATGATCAACAAATGCACTTCAGATGGTCAAATTCTGTGAATGAAATGTATTATTGTCAATGTCAAGGAACCATGTACCTATGCTCATAATTAAAGAATGTGTTACATTTTCATTTCTAATATATGTGATATCATCAGTTTCCTCATTTACCTTCCTTCAATTGTTATTGCTCTTCTATACTTGCATTTGATATTTTACTACTTGCTATATATTTCCTCATATCATATATTGAGTTGGTGAATGAACTGGTCATAGTGGATGATTGGACCTTGTTTGTTTCAAGTATGACTGATAAAAAGCAACATTTGCTTGTTTTGTTTGGCTTGTAATATAAGTATAAATAATCAAGATGCAAAAGAATCAATGTTTATCTTTCCCCGTTACCTCTTTTGACTTTGTAACTTGATATTATTTTTTCATAATGTTAAGGAGAACTCCAGAAGAGAGATTGTTGGAGAATATAATCCTACATTGAAAAAACACAAGAATATAGAGTAACATATAAATGGAGTAAATCGGATCTTACCATAAGACAATTGGTTTTGTGTAAGATGGTTCTAAACCCATTTATATAGCTACTGATGTGCATTTAACTCAACAGTCTCAAGGCCCATGAAATTTTTACATGCTATTAGAATGAAAGATGGCCCAGCAGCTGAACGATCTTGGGCTCATATTTCAAGGCTTGGAGTTTGGGCTAGCAAAAGAGTCAAGACCTGTATGTTGACTTAGGGCCTCTAGAAAGTAGGCTTAGATAATTTGTGATGGGTCTTAAGAATAGGTTGCCATCCATGTTTGGCAAGTGAACTGGTTCAAGCCTAGTTGCACTTGAGATAATTCCACATTGAAAAAAACAGAAGAATATAGAGTGATATAAATGGAGTAATTTAGATTTTAGCACAAGCCAATTAATTTTGTGTAAGACAAAGTTTCAACTCTATTTATATGGTCACTGGAATGTATTTGGCTCCTCAAAGCCCATGGAGTTTCTGCAGAGATCAAAAGAAATTTGAGGCTTTTTGCTTTAATTTCAACTCAAGCTTTATAGCAAAAGGAGCAAAATTATTTTTCATAGAATGGACTAAATTCTCTGATTTGAATGTTTTGCAATGTGGTTATTGCAAATTCTTAATAGCGTTCTTTCCCATAATGAAGCGTAGTATTTCTGCTTACTTCCAAATTGAGACTAGTCTTGTTCTCTTCATATGTATCCTTTCCTACAAACAATTTATGTATCACACCTGATATCTGAAAATCCAACCATAAAACTAGCTTTTTGCCATCCCAAAAACTTGATGTTTCACCAATTATTGTCCTTATTATTATTATTTTTGTTTTTACGACTCGCATGAATAGCTTTGTAAAAGTATGGAGACGTGGCTGTTGATTGTGCACCTTTTCTGGCTTTTCTTCTAATTTTTTTCAGCTGCTATATCTCCTCTGCCCCACCCCCCACTATCGTTTCCTTTATTTGTTTTCTGCGACTTGAGCAAAGTTTTCTTTTTTTACTTCCCCCCCTCTTTTTATTTATTTATTTATTTTTTACTATTGATATTATCATTGTTGTTATTATTGTTTGTAATTTCAATCTATTTTTATTCTTTTGCTTGTGCTTCTGTAATTATGCAGGCCCAAGTAGACTTTGATGACAAAAATAGCTGGGAGTATCTCTTTAAGGATTACTATATTGATTTAAAAGAGAAGCTATCCTTAACTTTGGATGAACTATCCGAGGCTAAAAATCCTTCGAAAGCATCTGAGCTATATGCTGGGAAGCGGGAAACCACTGATGAACTCTATGATGCTCATAATGATGGAGGATCAGGATCAGACAGTTCTGGCAATGCCGAATTAACTACCTCCAAGAGAAGAAAGTCAAAAAAGCGTTTGAGATCTCATGTTAAGGGGAGGGATTCAACCAGCATGACAACAGTAAACAAAGCTGAAGAGGCATCTACAGATGAGAACTTGGAGTGGGCATCAAAGGAGCTTTTGGAATTTGTTATGCACATGAAGAATGGTGATAAATCTGTTTGTTCGCAGTTTGATGTACAAGCTCTTCTTCTGGAATATATAAAAACGAATAAACTTCGTGATCCTCGTCGTAAAAGTCAAATAATTTGTGATTCAAGGTTGGAGAAACTTTTTGGGAAGCCACGTGTTGGGCATTTTGAAATGTTGAAACTTCTTGAATCTCACTTTCTTTTGAAAGAGGATTCTCAGGCTGATGATCTTCAGGGGAGCGTTGTTGATACTGAAACTAATCAGTTGGAAACTGATGGGAACTCCGATGGTCTTGTGAAGGCAAATAAGGATAAGAGGCGCAGATCGCGTAAAAAGAGTGATCGTAGAGGACTGCAATCTAATGTTGATGATTATGCAGCCATTGATATGCACAACATCAATTTAATCTACTTGCGCCGAAGTTTATTGGAGAGTCTAATTGATGATACTGAAACATTTCATGATAAAGTTGTTGGTTCTTTTGTGAGAATAAGGATATCTGGCAATGCTCAAAAGCAAGATTTATATAGGCTAGTCCAAGTTGTTGGTAAATATTTATTTAATCATCTGCCTTTTTCACAATTTTTGGCCCAAGTCTGGAAGAAAAGTAATCTTTTTTGAAGATTATAAAGTTCTTTTATGATGTGTGCAGGTACGAACAAAGCTGCTGAGCCCTATAGAGTTGGCAAAAGGACAACTGATTTCTTGTTGGAAATATTAAATTTAAACAAGATGGAGCTTGTCACAGTTGATATAATTTCAAATCAAGAATTCACTGAGGTGATTAATGATAGCACTTCCTTTACACATTATTTTTTATCTTATTAATGTGTTTAAAATGAGTCGACGCGTTTGTGCATTTGACTTGATGAAACTTTACTTGTTCTGTTGGTAATGTTAACAAGCAAAATTCAAGCTCATTTTTTATGTTTATCTAGAAAATGAGCTATGCTTGTGTTGGGTGAAGCCCAACTAAATTAGTCTTGTGAGCCAACTTTATATTCTTGCGAGTTAGCATATGCATAGAAGTCTTATGGATTTTGATTACATATCTCTGATTATGATATTGCATAAAAGTCTTTATTTAAAATATTTATTAAAAGAAATTGCATAATGACCAAAAAAACCTAAGCTTTTTGAGAACTTGCAAGTATAGCCAAACATTTCAAAATAGACTATTATTGCAATTTCAAAATTTACTTGCAATTGTACTCATTTGATCAAAATTACACCACCACCATTTGTAGCAATTGCGAAAGTGTTAAAGAATTATGATAGAGTTGAGTTTAGTGATAAATGGCTAGAACTTTGATCAAATGGATACAATTGTAATAATCTATTTTGAAAAGTTTGCGTAAAATTGTAATTTTTTGAAAAGGTTTTAATTTTGGTTATCAAGCCAAAAAAAAAACCAATATAGAAAATAACATTTTTAATTTTATATATTTGCATTTGTCTAATAATTTTTTGAAAATATGGTTTAGTATATTGAGATTGTGAAACAAATATTTTAATTTTTGAAAAAATAAATTTGTTAATGCTTCTATTTGTTAGAGCTTTAGCATTTTTTTTGTCATTCAGCTTGTTTAGACTACTTGCAGATAAGCTATTTATGAACATTTTGTACTTCGCTTTTGCTTAGTCCCACTTGTATAACAAATGAGCCAATCTTCAATTTAGAGCTTGTGTGCGGCCTACTTTTCAAAAAGTCTGGCGTCTCATTTGCATGCCTACTTTTCAGTGCCTTAATATTGCTTTATTGTGGTAATATTATTTCTTCAATTTCCATTTGTTTGAAGTTGAAGAAGATATAATGTTTGAGTGCTAGGGACCATAATGATTTTAAGAAATATTCTGACTAATGTCCAAGATAACTGCCAAAATGTGGACTAAAAAATGTTGAGATTTTGATTGAAATTTCAAATTTTGGTGTTTAGACATAAAATGACATGTATCACAAACTATTTTATGTGTGAACAATTATGTTCCATGTTCAAAGATTTCTGTAAGAATTCCGCAATATTCTGAAGAACTTGTAAGATTCTCTAATTGTTCGCAAAATTGAAGAAAGCCTGAACTATAGTTCCACATAAGCCTGAACAATAGTTCGACATCTTCATGTACTAGTAGTATTGAAATTATGATTTTTGTAACTCATAGATAAGTATTGGGTTTTCAATCTCTAGACATTTACTGTTGCATGAGTCATTGGTTAATGAATCGATTTGCAATTAGCTTAAAATTCATTTTAGTTTCTCACAATTATTTTCAGATTATCATACAAAATTTCTGTGGTTAATTATCATTTTCCACACACTTTAAACATTGACCTCAATAGAAAGGTTGATATTGATATTTTAAGTGGTGTCCCTAGGATGTTTAGTCCTTGACATGGGAATCAATATGGATATTTAAACTGCATTGTCAAAAGCATGTTTATGTTAGGTTAGTGTTTAACATTGTTTAATGGCCTGCAACACTGTGGTTACCTGGGCCTTTTATAAAGCACCATTTTCTTTCCAACTTAGTAGCAAGTAGTTGTGAAAGGTAATGCACTATCTATGCGGTCCTTTCTTGCTAATGAGGATCTTCTTCTTATGTTTTGTTAGGATGAATGTAAGCGGTTACGGCAGAGCATAAAATGTGGATTTATCAACCGGCTTACTGTGGTATGCTATGTTACTTTCTGTTTTATGCTTTGCTCTTTATATTGTATCTGTCCTGAAGAAAAGTTAATTACATTTAGGGTGACATTCAAGAAAGGGCCATTGGACTTCAGGCAGTCAGAGTTGAAGATGTAAGTTTTTTGTTCAAACTTTGTTACGATATTTAGCCTTTTTCTCTAGGCAATGACTAGAAATATGTTAAATGATCTTAATGTGACTGTTTGAACCAAAGAAAACTATTCATTGGATATAGAGTTATACGATTGGGGGGTAGCACTTCTCTCTAATGCCCCATTAGCTCTTATTCTAGTGAGATTCAAACTTAAGACCTCTATGACCTCGTGATGGAACCTTAATTTCTAATAGTTTACTGTACCTTAGGGAATAATGTCAAGGTGGAAACTGTGGCTGGCATATTTAAAAAGGGCGCATAACTATTTGCTTCATGTAGTTTAGCAAATATACCGGTCATGATCTCTTTCTCAAAAGTTAATTTAAGGTCCCTATTGTTTCATCCTGTCAAACTTAGTAGTCATTCCTTTTTGTTTTTTCTGTTAGTCAAAGTGAAATAAGTCGACTCAATACTTAAACTAATTTTTCCTAAATTGCCCTTATACTTGTCTCTATGCTATTCTCTTTAATTTTATCTTTCGTTGACCAACCTATGTCCATATGTCAAAGTCTTCTTTCTATCATTCTTTCAAACCACCCCTGACTTCATGAAAATAGTCACAACCAGAGCCAAAACAAATCATAGTTGTTTTCTTGCAATATTGGGAAAGAATCCAAAAAATTTTTTTTTTCTTTGATGGGTAAAACTAATAAGATTTGATGTTGTTCTTGTAAAAAGTTCTCAAAATGAGAGATTTGAGAAGGTGGAGTTGAATTCAAGAAACGGATTCTTGTTTATGGGAGGTGAAAAGCTATAATTGCTTAACTCTTTTACCTTTCTGTGTTCAATCATTTTTTTTTTTGAACCCTTGGAGAGATAGAGAGAGAGAGGATTTGTGGGAAATTAATGGTTAGATGTAAAATACAAATGGCGATGAAAAGGCCAAAAGGTAAATTAAGTAGGGTAAAATTAGGTTGGTTCATTCTATGGTAGCAAAAGAAAATTATTAGTTGTGTAAGTAAAATCAACATTCCATTGTAATTTAGTGGGGAAATTTTACAAAACTAAATTGTTTGACAAACAGTATATAAAGAACCTTTAAATCAATTGGCATGACTAATGTAATCCACTTGTACCATAGGAACTAATAGTAATTTGCCCTACTCAGTAGATCCAAATATTAATGCTAAGCTTTAAAAGAATAAATATTGATATGCTCAATGTATTTACACGATGTTGCCTGTATTTTCTTCAGTATTTTTCATAATGGATATAATTGAAAGAGTCTGGACTTTAAGGCCCCAAAACTGGGAAGGAATATTAAATGTTGGCTGATTAAGGAAGAATGACTGAGGTTTATGCCATTCCTTTTGGCAAGTTGTTGCGTAGTGGAAGGCCTAGTATACGTTGTTTTTTCAACTAATAAAGTGTTGTAGCTTTCCCTTGTGACGTAGTTTTACTCTGTAAGTAAAGAACACAGGTAACATTGATCAATTTCCTGACTGCAAGTGGGAAAAGATCACATGGCTATCTTGATAGGATCACTTGTGATCAAGGTCCTTTCAATACCAACTCTGAATCAACTGTTCAGAATTTATCTTCGTTTGAGGCTGCCTCTTTTACTTTTTTTAAGAAATGTGTGAAAGTTAGCCATATTCAGTCATCATTGAATGGGTACTCTTTTATGTTACCGAAAAAAAAAATCCGCACTAATACATGATCTTTTAATACAAAGTTGAGAATGCCAGTAAATAGATGAACTTTTATTGATTGTTAATATCTCATTATCTCCTAGCAACTATATGGAAGTTATGGCATAAAAATTGAGAAGGTTCACGGCGACAAATGGCATAACGTACTTATGTTAGTGATCTCCATTATAAGGATTCATTGCAATCAACATGGAATAATTTTTGCTTCCTTAAGGTTCAGTCTTGCTATTTTGCGACATTGATACTCCTTTTATCATGAAACATGCTTCTGGGAGACCTCTCAAAATTATTAAGTTTTTCACTTTCCATGACAAACTTGGAAAAGTTATCCAGAGAAAGCTTTTGATATTTTAATTATAAATACTGGATCCCTTATGTCTAAATTCATTTGAATAGGGAGAAGTTCTATGCTTTGCTGTTCTATCTGAGATGGGGGCAGTTTTCTGACATGGCATGTTGAATTGCTCTAAAGCTTTGAGAATTAAAATTCATGATTCCTGCTTGTGCATTTATTGCTAGAATTTTCTTGTAGTACATGTTATGATATCCATTTACTACCTTATCCTAATGTCTTGAGTGGGATGCCATTGTGGTGGGATGGAAAGGTTTCTCTCTTCCCATCTTTGCTCAGTTAGGAGATTGAAGCAGGGGAATTTTATTTTTACATGTTTATGACTAATTATAACTATACTAATATATATCATCATTAAATATTATGCCCATCCTAATATATAACTATATAAATTTTTCCCCCATCCTCCCCTATCTGCACTAGCCGAGGAGCATAAGGAATAACATCAAATAAAATAATATATCTCTAAAGATAAAAATTTGTTGCTATTGTCCTAGTATTTTAAATGGTCAAATCATGAATCTCATAGTGTAGGAGGTTGGCATTATCCAATCTTAACAATCACCTTCCTTTTAAAAGCTTCCTATGTACCAAAACAAAAGAAGATAACACAAGTTCACATGTTTATACTAATGGTATTGTGAAAATATACCTTTTAGGTAAAATCATAATCGGTTGGGATATCCTATTGTTTGTTAGAATGGGGCGAGTAAAACCTGATATGATGTGGCAGGGAAAAATTGTGATCTGTTTTCTTTGACCATGTCAAGCCTAGACCTGAATATGGACTGGGTTTGAATTTGGAAAATATTAAATTTGTCGAAGTCCTTGTCCATTTGTCTGTAAGTTTCTTCACTGATTGAGTCCTGCAAGTATTATGAAGGAACATTATCTTTCAAATAGTATCTTGCATTAATCTAAATCAGGGTTGTGCTATGATAGCATTTGTGCTCCCATAGTAAAGGAAATCAGGCTGTCACAGCCATTATGTAATAGTTGCAGCTTGTTGCTAGTGCTACTTTTTTTCTTTATTTTTTGTTAAAAGGAATTGCATAATGCATTAACAAATGTATATTCAAGGAGTTCATTAATATTATGAAAAGCATCTAACTCAGAAGCATATATATACATCGAATAAATGCACTGAGTCCATTTATATTCATTATTGTAAAGCAATTTGAAGGCCCCTGAATATGCCCATCTTGAGATTGTTGCCTTGCTATCTGGTGAAATTGTAGTAAACTTTTATGTAAAAGAATTTTGAAGGATTCTAAATTGAAGAAAGAGTCAGAATGACTGGAGTACTGGGGGATATGGTAAAAATGGTTGCTGGGGTAGCTGATATGAATCTGCTCTTTTATACATGTAACAGTTGTTATTGATATGTAATTGCTGCTATCACTGCAGAATTTTTTGACCATTTTATAGGCTATAATATTTAATGGGAAATCCATTAAATAATGGCTGTGAAATTTTATATTATTTAATTGTGTTATTTTGAACCTTGGTGTCTTGATTTCTGCTTGAGAGATCGATGCAGCCAAAGAAAAACTAGATAAGATTCTTAATCAATCTAAAATATGCAAATACGTCAATGTTCCTAATCAATCTAGAATTGTTAGTGCTACTCCTAGGCAATTGAGGATTTAAAGTTAAATTAGGATTTTAATATAAGTGCCAGTTTCCTTGTTAATTTAGAATTCCTATTTAATAACTAGGAATATTTTATTAGGGATTTTTCTTTTAGAATTAGGATTTGTCTTAACTACTAGAAATATGACAACGTTATTTAGTTTTTGTGTTATTCATGTTATTTTCAATTCAGGTTTTATATTAGAAATTTTCTTCAAACCCTAATTATTTTCTTGTTAAAACCACAATCTCTATCCCACTCCAGCTCATAAACCCTCCCTCTGCGTCAAGTGGTGTCAAAGCTGAAAATGAGAATATTTTTTATTCCTAGACCATGGTTGGAAGAGGTAGAGGTTGAGGTAGAGGAAATCAACCCCAACAAACAGAATTGGTTGAGATGTGGAGAATGATTGAGGACTTGATCTGGATTGTACAAGTCTTGTAGCGTCAATAACCTGTGGAAGCCCAAATGGAGACTCTAAATGACAACCACGAGCTTGATTCTCTAGAAGATCTAGAAGTCAATGAGGAACTTAAGGATGTTCTTTTCATGAAGCTGGGACCGCTAGTAGAGCAGCAAGAAGTGGATTGCAAACACATTTATTGCATTCTCTTGATTTAAATGGTGGAGTAGTGAAGATCAAAGTAGTTGATTTTTATGAAAACTTACATGAAGGTGATTATTTCGAGAATTATTTTGAAAAATTAGAGCCAGTTTTTGATGAATATAATGAGGAGATAGAGGAAGGTGAAGAATTAGAATCAATTTTTGATGAATATAATGAGGTAAAAGAAAGATGAAGAAATAGAACTAGTTTTTGATGACTGTAATAAGGAGATAGAGGAACTTAATGTTTATCTAGCATATGGTGAGTTCTTGATGATGCAAAGAGCAATGATAACGACAATTAATAAGGAAGAGGAAAAGGAATTAGTTGGCAGGAGGATTGACAATTCTAGATTGATTAGGAACCTTGGTGTATTTGCATATTTTATGTTGACTAGGAACCTTGATGTATCTGCATATGTAAGATTGACTAGGAAAATCTTATCTTCTTTTTCTTTGGCTGCATCGGAGATACTAGCAGAATAAGCATTATTTATACCTTATTCTTTCAAATTGTAACTAATGTGGACTCAATTATTTACTGATGATCCTGTTGCTGTTAAATTGCCTCTTACATTGGCAACCTTGTTCACGCTGTTTTAGATATTGATGATTCTTGTTGGGAATTTGTTTTCTATTTACTGCAGTCATTGGAAGCAGAGATAACACGCCTCAGTCATCTTCGTGATCGAGCTAGTGATATGGGGCGCAGAAAGGAATATCCTTTGCTCTTTTTTTTTTTCCAATTTTACCTTCTTAGTTCATGCCGTTAGTTTATAGTCACTATCTTCTTTACTTTCAGTTTTACATTCTTAATATATGCTGCAATAAACCATGAGTATGATCTCTGCTTCTTGAAGTATCCATCAGGGGTTGTAACTCATCCTTTTGCTTTTATATTTAGAGTCTTGATATTATGAGACAGAAATTTGTGAATATATGGAAAATGTCTTATGAATTCACATTGATTTTGGGAGACATGGATGATTTAAACTTTACTGCTGTTATTTTTGGGTGACAAGCATGTTGATTGTTGAGGGTGTTTTTCCATGGAAAGTAAGTGAAAGGTGAAGGAGACATATATAATCAATCAATGTTCTATTTTCTTGAAACTTCAGCTTTTATTTTTATGGAAAAGATATTCTGATGGCTTTCTTGCAACAGTCAAAGTGAACTGAGGAGTCATATTCATCTTAATTCTCAATGTTTGAGACGTAATGTCTGCTATTTTGTAATTAATTGCGTTATGTGCACAACTAGTGATTGAAATTAGATCCTTGGAGAGGTTTTGATTTTAGTTCTAGGCATAGAGAACTATGACATTGCACTCTGTTGGCTATTTCATAGACTGGTTGGGGAATTTGGAATTTGCGGAACTCTAGGGATTTAGCAACCCTTCTGTTCATGTATGCAAAGAGGTTGTTACATACCGTTCATTTGTGGACAATAGTGTGGATATGCTTTGTGTTATACGTCTGATATAAGATAGTAGCATCCCATTGTTTTAAGATACTTGTGTATGTAATTAGAGTCCATGATGCAGAAGTAAAGGATATTCCCTACAAAATTAAAGTAAGGCGTTTGAATTTGGATGAGTGCTAAAATGCTATGTGATTCTGAAGTTCCTGCTATGTTGAAGGAATATTCTATGAAACTCTGATTAAGTTGGCTTTGCCTGATGATTATGATTGTTGAGTATTTGATATTAGATTTAAACTTGAATGTTGGACTTATATCTCCATGAGATGACCACTTTTCTGCAGCAACAGTTCAAATAAGTCAGAATTCCTTAACTTATGTTTCACGCTTAGAGAATGTGTGGAGAAATTGCAACTTCTCAAGTCACCTGAGGAGCGCCAGCACAGATTGGAAGAAATTCCAGAAATACATTCTGACCCAAATATGGATCCAAGTTATGAGTCTGAAGAAGATGAAGGTGAAACTGATGATAAGAGACAAGGTCTTTTACTCTCTCAAGTAATGTACTGATGCATTTTTGTTTTACTTTTTATCAATCAATTTTAACATTTCCTTTTGATGTTGCAGAACAATATTTGAGACTGGGAGGTAGTAGCTTTAACAGGAGAGGGAGAGAGCCAATTTCTCCTGGAAGGGGAAGTTTTTCTTCAAATGATTCCTGGGGTGGAACTAGGAATTACTCAAGCACAAATAGGGAGGTTGGCAGAAACTTGTCCAATAAAGGTTTCTCGACCAGAGGTGATGATGTTGCTGGGGAGATATTAAACGAAAAGTTATGGGGTCAAGAAAGAGACAGAGAAACACAGCAATCACAAAGTTGGGAGAAGCCAAAATCTGCTATAAATTTTGAAAATAGGAGTGCCCATTCTGTGCTACCATCCGAATCAGTTCCTAATGTTAAACAGGATATTCAAATGACACCTTCCTCTTCAGGGGCAGCACAATCTGCCATAAAAATTAATGAAACAGCAAAGATATGGCATTACAAGGATCCATCTGGAAAAATCCAAGGACCATTTTCCATGGTGCAGCTGCGAAAATGGAATAACACTGGATATTTCCCTACCGGTTTGAGAATATGGCAAACTACAGAGAAGCAAGATGACTCTATACTTTTGACTGATGCATTGGAAGGAAATTTTCAGAGAGACCCTCAGTTGGTGGACAACAGTTCACTGAAAGGTCAATTGGTTCACAGTCCACATCTGGCATCCTTATATTCTACCAGTGCAAGAGAAGGTTGGAAAGCTCAATCTGAAATTAGTAATTCTACTAACCGAGCTGTTCCAGCTCCTGTTGAGGTTCCCAAGTACTCAACAGACAAGTGGGGTTCCGAGACAAACCTCCCTTCCCCTACACCTGTCCAAGTTACACCAAGTGGGACAAAGGGGCAACCTTATGAAAATGAATGGTTTCCCACCCCAGCTCAACCTGCTGGTTCTCTCTCAGTTGGTAATGTAGAGTTGCAACCCCCTGTGGTAATAGTCCCTGAAAGTGGCGAATTATCACATTCAAATCCATCATCAATATCAACAAAACTGTTGCATTCTGCAAATTCTCCTTCTGTACATCCTCAATCAACATTGCCTGGTGAATCTGTAAGGATACAAGTCACTTCCCATGTGCTTCCAGCTCTTGATTCCAGCGGTGCTTCAGTTAACACTGTCAGTGATATGAAATCTCTCCAGGACATGGTTCAGCCTGTTACTGGTAATAATCCTGTTGCTGGGAAACACGGATGGGGAGCTGTTTCAGGTTCAAAACTAGAAGTGGGTGCTTCACATACAATGCCTGGTGGTGGATCTCAGATATGGGGAAATGCTCCATCACAGAAGCTGGAGCAGAATAATTCAATTTCAAGGGCCACTCAGCCTAGTACTTTCACTAACTGGAGTGATATGCCAGCGTCTGTTCAAAATTCTGCTTTGTCCTACATTGCAGGAAACCCAACTGGTGTTTCCCCTGCACCAGGGACATCAGGTTTGGTACCATCCGATCTTTGGAGAGGTTCAATGCCTGCACAACAAAACATTCAACTTTCTGCTCCATCCAATGTGTCACGGGGCATGAGTATTACTGATAACCAAACTGCTCCTCCAAGACAAGGGCCAGAAAGCCAAAATTCTGGTTGGGGGCCAATTCCAGGAAATCCAAACATGGGCTGGGGAGGACCTGTGCCAGCAAACTCTAATCAAGGTTGGGTTGCATCTGGTCAGGGTCCATCACCTACAAATGCAAATCCAGGGTGGGTTGCACATGGGCAAGCACCTGGAAATGCAAATCCAGGTTGGGTTGCTTCTGTGCAGGGGCAACCACCGGGAAATGCATTTTCAGGTTGGGTACCACTACCTGGCCAAGGGCCAGCACCAGTAAATGCTAATCCAGCTTGGGTTGCACCTAGCCAAGGTCCACCTCCTGGAAATGCAAATCCTAGTTGGACAGCACCTCCAGGGAATATGGGCACATGGGTAAGTGAAAAGAATCACAGTGGAGACAGATTCTCAGGCCAAAGGGATAGTGTTACTCATGGTGGAGATTCTGGTCATGGTGGATTTAAGCCATGTAATAGACAGTCATCATTTATTAGAGAGAGAGACTCTTCATCATTTGGCAGAGAGAGAGATTCTTCATTATTTGGTAGAGAAAGAGACTCTTCCAGGCCTCCATACAAAGGGCAGAGAGTTTGCAAATACCATGAAAGTGGGCATTGCAAAAAAGGCGCAGCATGTGATTATTTGCATACTTGAGCTTTAGGAGTTTTGAGCAGAGTAGAGCAGTTTAAATCTGTACGGTAATTGAATTTGAAAGGTTAGATATTTATGAGATCTTTATATGCTTGTAAAATTTCTATGTAGTTTAGCAACTTTTCCAATTTCAGCCTTTGAATCATCTTCATCGATAAAATGCCTGCCTTCCCATTTCATTAACAGTGTCTTCTGAAAAGACATGGTTGATGGAAGTGTCCTAGTGGCCTGATATATTGGAATAATCCTATAGATTGATTGTTTATAGACAAAGCGAATGAATTTTGTAGCCCTCAAGAGGGTGATCTTTGTATCATTTAAAATGTTGTTGCATTTTTGGCAGATAATAATGACAGCATGAAGGCTTGGCAATCGAATATGCTTCTTTTCTCTACTGCTACTATGAGCTTATCAGTTCCCACTTCTATTTAGAAGAGGGGTATGGTGAATGGGTTAAAAATTGCACTTGATAGTTATATCAATTAGACTCATGAAATATAATTTGGTATCTAAGTAAGTTCTCAATTTTTTTTTTCTTTTAGATTAGGAATTATTACGAATATTTAATAGAATAATTTTTTTTTTCAATCAAAAATGATTTTTTTTATTGACCAGTTTCGAGTTCGAGTTCAAATTTGTTGGAAGAAAAAGAGGCGTTAAAAACATACTTGGCAGGTAAATTCGACTATATACGATTAAATATGAAAATTATGTGGTTGGTTGAAAACGAATTTTTAAAAAATAAGTTCCAAACATGATTGATATGATTTTATTTTTCAAATGTTTTTTTATTACTAAAAAAATATAATATTAATGAAATTTAAACATATTCTCATAGTCTTACAAATGTTTTTATCTTAATAAATCATTTATGTAGTTAATGAATTGGAGAATTGCACAAGATCCACAACTTATATTATCCTGTAATTTTAATTTCACCACATGATTTCTAAAATGCTAATAGAGATATTAATGTTGATATAATTATATTATTATTATGGATTATCTTACTTTTACCGGTATCATTTAACTTCTTTTTACTTCTCCTTTTTTATAAATATTTTACATTTACATATAAGTTTTATAATTATTTTTTTTCTACAACTATAAACTATATATTTTATAGTCGAAGATAATTAACCTAAAAGAATATAGTGATATTGTTTTTTTAATATTTATATTTTTATTTAAAAATAAAGTCTATGGCTCTATGCGCTCACGCATAAGTTGATTCATATAAAATATAGAGGAATTTACATCCCCTACCCATTTGCAAAAATACGGCACGGAAATTCTTTTTATAAATTTACGTTTTTTACGTTGAATTTTTTTTTTCTTTTTTTATTTTTGTAAATTTTTTTTTGTTTTCATTTTTTTACTATTTTATTTTATTTATATTTTTTTAAATGTTATATTTTTAATATATACATAAAAAATAAATTTATATGCAAGATATACACAACATATACAACACATACACTTAACAATATAAACTACATCTACAATATTTACAACACATCTAAAATACATCTACATAATATTTTTAATATTTATTTTATTTAATTTATTTAATTTCTTATTTTAAAAATATCTATATAATATTCACGTAATATTTATACAATATTCAATCATTTTTATATAAAATACACAAAACTTAAATAATAAATATGTAACATACATATAACATCTACAATACATCTACAACATCTATGAAATATATACAACACATCTATTAAATATCTACAAAATCAAATTATGTATTTTTTTATGTATATCATATATAAAATTTATTTTACAATAAATTTAATAATTTTTACTAATATATTTTTATATATTTGGTTTTTTTTATTTTTTAGTTTTTTTTTAATTTTTAATTTTTAAAATTAAAATTAATTTTTTCTTTTTATAAAAAATTGTGATTTTTGTATTATAAATATAATTTAAAATAGTAATTTTTATTATTTTGTTAGATTATTTTTATTTAATAGTAAAGTTTGAAAAAAAATAAAAATTTAAAGTAAAATATTTATTATAGCGAAAGAAAAAATATTTTTTGAAAAAAAAATTTAGCGAATAATGAAGTATTTTTGAAATTTTGCACTAATTTTTTATAAAAATATAAATATTTTTAATTTTTATAGTATTTTTGAAATAAAAGTTATTTTTTTAGTAGTTATGTAAATGTCCCTGAAATATATAAGAAAAAATATTAAATAATTATTTAATTTATGTAAAAAATCATGGAATAATAAAACCAAACCGGGGAAAAGATTAACTTCTCAATAATAATTCTGAATTCTTAACGCAGTTCCCCTAATTTTGATTCTATAATAGTAATGTTTTATATGATTTTTAATTTTTAATATAAATATTTTTTTAAAATTCCAATTAAATAAAATCGTAAATACTAAAAAAACAATATATACTAATTCAAATTCACAGATCATTCATAAACTTTTTTAATTGTATCATCAATACCCTAAATTTCAATTTATCATTATAAAATTTCTGAATTTCAATTTATTATCATTTAAAATCTTAATTTTATTTTTTAAAAGAGTTTATTATTAGAACTGTAGGTAAAAGGATATAAAAATAAATATTTTCAAGTTATTTTTCCACAGTCCATATAATCATATTTTAGTTAGAAAGAAAAAAAAATTAAAGTGGAAGAATTCCAATCATATAAATAAAAAAACAAAATTAAAGATAATAGATAGTATTCACTAAATTAAGCCTTTATCAGTTTGTGATTTCACCAAAACTGTAAATTAAATTAATTTTATTGAAGTCTTGTAAACTTTTTATTTCTTTTTCCAAATTCCCATGGAGACGTGAAAGAAGCATTCCTAAGCGTTTAAGCAACCGTAATATTTTCTCTGATACTCTGCTTCTCGACTGGTCGTCCTCTAATTCCAATTTAACCAGAAACAAATTAGAACAGTTGTTTGGTTCTGATCTTTGTTGCAATCGATTTCTTGATTTTGATTTTCTTTTTTTATTATTGATTCCATAATTAATGGCTTTTTGTAAGTGAGTTGTTCAATTAGGGATTACTTCTGCGATTCATTTTACCAAATTTCGAGTGATATATTCGTTATCTTAAAACAGACAATAATCTCATCTCATTAAATCTTATGGAAATTGTGTTTTTGTCGTTGATACATTGGCTGCGGTAAAGTTTAATTTCTATTTATTCGATAAGTTAGTTCTATTTGGATACTGATAAAAGTGTTAGTTTTTCTAGTTGGCTACTGACAAAATTTAGGCGTGCCCTCGAAGCAGGCAGAAAGCCATAACACTGGCTATTGAATGATAGCTTGGAGAATGTGGCTAATTTTTTTTGTTTCTAAGGCTGAAATGCAAGTGGCAATGATTTTCTTTCTTTCTTTTGCATGAATTGGGGTTATTAATAAGTAATTTACTATAAATAAGCTAAATTATTCGAGTTTGGCTTACATCATGACTCGGTAACAATTTAATTAAGTTTAAAATTATTTAAAATAAACTGAGCTTAAACTGGTCGTTTATTAAATGAGTTAAATTCAAACTCAGAGATACTCGGTTCGCCAATCTCGTAAGCTAGCTCATTTAAAAACCTTACTAGCTAGTTCGTTTATTAGGCTCGCAAACCAACTTATTTACTATATTTATCAAAAAGCTCATAATTAGCTTGTTTAATATTTAAGTATATTAATTTATCAATTAATTCAATTTATATAATTTATCATTGTAATTATATGTTATAAATAGATGAAGTAATATAGAAAATAATTTTTATAGTATGTAATAAATAATAATTCAATTAATAAATTTTATATGAAGTTGTATCTTAATATAATAATAAAATTATACATTGAAAAAATAATTTTAAAATTATATGTCATATATTATATATATTAGCTATAAAGTTTTGAATTTTTTTATTCTAATTTTTTCATTAAAATTATTAGTAATACTATGTATTAAACTTATATTTTAATTGACATGTATTAGCTTATATTTTAAAACTAAAATAATACTATATTTTGATTAAATTTTAATTTTATTATTATTTTGTTAGGTAATCATAACTATTCAGTTATATAAAAAATGTATTTTTTTATATATATTAATATATTATATATATTAATTTTACTATTAATCACATCTTTTAAAAATTTATATGTCAAATTATATTTACTAGTAATATATCTCCTCCACGATGTGATTTACTATGCATTATGAGTATAATAATATTAATATAGTTATTAATTTTTAATAAATAAATATAAAAAATATTTATTTAATATTATATTTAATATGTTTTAATAACAATAAATATAAAAAAATATTCATGAAAATATATAAAAAAAACTAATTGTAAGATACAAATATCTATAATGAATAATATTAATATTCATGTAAGAATAAGTTTGATAATACCTCTTATAAACTATTAAAATAATAATAATAATAATAATATAATCATTGCCATTAATTAATTATCTATTAATGAATATAGTGTTAATAATTAATATGTTAATTATATAGCTCAATATTTTAAATATTAATGTGATTTATTTATTTATTATTTATTATTTATAAATGAAAAAGAAAAAATACTTAGGGTCTGTTTGGTTTAGCTGTTCATAGTAGCTGGTAGCTGATAGCGGTTGCTGATAGCTGATAGCTGGTGGCGGATAGCTGGTAGCTGATTCGGGTTAGTGTTTAGTAAAAATACAATAGCTGTTGCAGTTTGAATGTAAAATTACCAATAAGCATATCATTATCTAATAAATATTAATTTTTATTTTATTTTAATAGGGTTAATATAGTCTTAATATGAATCAGCTATCAGCTGATATGAAAAAGCTCCGAGTAGGAGCTTATTGAAACAGCAGCTATTTGGGGTTCCTAACAGCTATCAGCTGCTGTTTTAAAATTTTACCAAACATCAAATTTTACCAAACAGCTGCTGTTTGGGATTCAAACCTCTATCAGCTGCATCAAACAGCTAAACCAAACACCCCCTTAGTCTCGGACTTCAAAACTTAAGTGGAAATAACCAATACCCCTAGTTATCAAGTTATGAACACCGTAATAGTTATTAATATATTAATATTAATATTAACTATATTAATATAAGCTATATATAATTTAATAGTAATATATATAATTTAACTAATTAATCTAAATTTAATCTCTTTTATTTTAAAAAATATTATTAAAATAAACTAAAAATTTTATATATTTCTTCCCAATACATATTTTTAAAATATTCATTTTATTGATTTATATGTTTTATATTTATATATATTATATATTTTTATTTTACTTAAGTAAAAGTCTGAAAGACTAAAACACCCACAATCTCAAACTTCCAAAATCTAACCACTAACTCTCCGAGTCTCCGACCCTAAATCAAAAATTGCTCGCCTATTACTCTCAAACTCACCTGTGCCTGTCAAATCTCAAGCTCACCCCTCAAGCCATCAACCTCCACCAGTCACCGCCATATCTTCAATCAAATTCTCGCATTTGTAGCAATAGAGTAGCCATCGCCGTCACGACCGAAATTGGCGCTCTCTTAACAAATGGCGAGCTCTCAGGCAACAAATGGTAGATTTTGTGGTTTTTATTTTGGTTTTGAATATATAAACATCAGTGGATTTGGAGTAATGGGTTTTTGTTTATTGAGTTTTTGGGATAGTTTGGTAGAAGGGAAATGTTTAAATATTCATCTATTCTTTAGTTTTCAATTTCTTAAGGTATTAGAAGCTCTTTCTATCTCAGCTGCTTCTTTATGATTTGGACCTTTTCCTTCACCCTTTGCTTTTGTTATCTTCTTAAACCCTACCCTTTGCTTCACCCTGTCCTAATGCACTAAGTTTATGCAGTAAGCTTTTTGATTTGGTGTCATGTATCTCTCATAAATGACTGAATGAAATCTTAGGAGAGTGTATTATATTAGAATTTTGGTGAATTTTAATAAATTTTAAAAGTTTAATAGTATTAAATTCAGATTTATTTAGAATCTTATGAAATTTAATTATATTAATGATAATTTTTTAAAAGTTTATTAAAATTTAATGGTATTTAAAAAGTCCTTAATTTTAATAAATTTTATAAATTTTTGAACTTTATTAAATTTTAGGATGTTATATGTGAATAAAAAAGTCTTTCATAAATTTAACCTCTATCTTAAAAATTTTACAAAATCAACGTCAACCTCAAATTTTTTATATTTATATATCTTTTATTGAAATTTATTTTTTAATATAAAATCTCTCTCATAGTTTATACTTATACTTAATTATAAAATATTTTAAAATAATATTTCATAAGTTTAATTTTTAAAATTTTTTTAAAATTATAATATTATATAAAATTATTATTATATTTTTAAAAATTTTACTCATTTATTTTTTTTTGTTATGTATTAAATAAAAATATAATAAAACTTTTTTATTAAAATAAAAATTATTTTTTAATTAGTTTATGTTTATAGCTATTTTTTGTTGAATTAATTAACAGTTATTAGTTCATGTTATTTATCATATGTGAAAGTAGTTATTAGTTTGTGAAATTAGTTTATATTTATTTATTAGTTAATATATAGAATCAGTTAACTAATGATAAAATATTTATTATTTAAAATATTTATAATTTTTTTGGATACATTGGAGGGGAACACTCGAATTAAGCACGAACAAAACGTGGCCAAGCCACCTGAAGCCGATCAGAGAGGATCAAATCTTTAATCTGTAAAGGCATTTCTTGTAGAACAGTAACCCCATCATGAGCTTGAATTGCAAAATTAGCAAGGCCATCTGCAACCTTGTTTGTTGCCTTTCCTAAAAGTATGCTGAACTTTGACTTGCCATGGCTGATTAAGAAGCTGGTTGCACCGATAAAGGAGATTAGCAAACTTAGAATGAATATTAGATGTTCCAAATGAAGAGACCATCCGTATAACCTTAAGAGAATCTAATTCAGCAATAACTTTACGGAATCCAGAATCCCAAGCCAACTGTAATCCTGCAACAAATGCATGTAACTCTGCAAACATTGATGAACAGCAACCCAGATTAAGAACAACACCTCCTAACCATCTGCCATCACAATCGCGAAGAACAGCACCTCCGCCTGCAACACCTGGATTATCTTTAGAAGCCCCATTAGAATTTAATTTACACCAACCAATAGGAGGCGGTTCCCATGAGATAAAACGCAAAGATTTCCGTGGCAACTGGGAATCTAACCGTTGTTGCGAGGAGTTATGGATAGCAGAAATCCAATAATGAATTTGATGAATAATTGCATCAACAGACGACACCTGTTGCTGGAAAACAGAAGCATTCCTCCACTTCCAAATACACCACATTGTCACAACCCATGAAATAGATGGATCTAAATCAGGAAACGCATAAAACACCCATTGTGAAGACTGCTTGAACTAACAATCTGGACCTAGAGACTGAAAATTCAGCAAAGAAGATGAGTCCATAATAGACGACCAGATCCTCCATGAATGTGAGCAATCACGGAATAAACGAGCCAAACTCTCAGCAGAAATATTACATCTACAGCAGACATCACAGTGAGTAAAATTCCTCCTCTTACGCTCAACATTTGTCATCAAGCGTTGATGTTGAAAAAGCCACAAGAAGACGCGCATTCGTTGCGGTACTTTAATCTTCCATAAATGTTTCCAATGCGTTATCATTTGTGAGGATCCAGTATGAGTAAGAGCTTGATAAGCAGAGGAAACAGAAAATTTACCATTAGAAGAATGTTTCCAATACACTTTATCTCGAACAACTTCATTGTCAATAATCAGTATTGCTGACAGATAACGTAAGATATTATGAGGAAGAAAAACCTTCAAAAGATCCCAATTCCAATTCTGATTGCTCCAGAAAAAAGAAACTGGTTGCCAAAGTAAATGGTCAGGAACCGGGTTATGAACAAAAACCCGCAATGGATATGGCAAAACCCATTTGTCCAACCAAAAACGAGCAAGATGCCCACTACAAACAACATAAGCAATTCCCTCTTTAAGAAAAGGGATAGTTTTAATAATACCTCTCCAAATGTTCGATGAATTTGTCCTCGCCATGCATTGATCAATCGAGTTGCCTCCACCCATATACTTGGCACGGATAATGATAGACCATAAGGAACTTTGCTCATGAAGCAATCTCCAGCTTAATTTGGACATAAAAGCAAGATTCATCTGTTTGCAAGATTTAATACCAAGTCCACCAGCTGAAATTGGCATAGTCAGAGTATTCCAATTCACCAAATGTATACGCTTCTGATTAGGAGATGAACCCCAAACAAAATTATAGACTTTCTTGTCAAACTCAGCACATACTGATTGGGGGAGAAAGGATGCCTGCATAACATGATTTGGCAGCGCTGAAAGAACAGATTTAGCCAAAGTCACTCTACCTGCCAGAGACAGCAACGGGGTCTTCCAACCCGCCAAATGTCGATCTACTTTAGACAAAAGAGGCCTATAAAGGTCTTTATTAAGCCGACCAGAAACTATTGGAACTCCAAGATAGGAACCTAGATTATTGACTTCAGAAATGCCCGGTTTAGTTGAGATATGCAGACGAACATCATTGGTGACATTATGAGAAAAGTAAACAGATGATTTTGAAAAGTTTATCTTCTCCCCAGAACTTAGACAAAACTGATTCAAACATCGCAACACAACATCAACCTGGCTAGTAGAGGCTTCCGCAAACAAGAGAAGATCATCCGCAAAAAACATATGGGAAAGCATCGAGCCATTCTTGGAGGTTTTGAAAGGCTTCCATTCACCAGTAAACAAAGCATCTTGAATTATATGACCCAATCTTTCCATGCCAAGAACAAACAGATATGGAGAAATTGGGTCACCCTAGCGAACCCCTCTTGAAGGCGAGAAGGAGTCTGATAATAATCCGTTCCACTTAACTTGCATAGAACAAGCACCAAGACATTTAGAAATTAGAAATCTCCAATGAGCATAAAAGCCTGCCAGCAACAAAGATTCATCGATAAAAGCCCAAGAAAGTCTGTCAAAAGCTTTTTCTAAATCAATCTTTATGATCATATAACCAGTGTCTCCCTTCAGTGAGTGCAAAGTATGAGTAACCTCCTGAAGAATTACCACATTATCATGAAGGAGTCGACCGGGAATGAAGCTAGTTTGAACAGAAACTATAATTTTTGGAAAAAATTCTCCTTATCCTATTAGTAAGAACCTTTGTAATAATTTTAAAACCCACATTACATAAACTGATTGGCCTAAACTGAGAAATATATTCAGGACAATCAATTTTTGGAAGCAACGTAATCCAAATGTGACAAAGCCCAGGATCCAAAATTCCATCGTTGAGAAAACGCAAAACCAGACGAATAATAGAGTTCCCAGTTATATCCCAAGTTTTCTGAAAGAAACCAGCTTGATACCCATCAGGACCTGGAGCCTTTGCAGGGTTCATGTCAAAAATAACTTTTTTAATTTCCTCACCAGTAAAAGTAGCATCCAGGAATTTCCTATCACGATCATCCAAAAAAGGATAAGTTGAAAGAGTATAGCAAGAAATGTATGTTGTATTATCACCCGAATACAGATTCCTGTAAAAACATTCAGCTAAATGAAGGATGCCTTGCTCATCATGGATCCAAGACCCGTTATCTGAACGCAAGGCCTGAATTTGATTGTTGAAACGCCTCCGAACAACCATTCCATGGTAGTATTTAGTATTACGATCTCCATCATTAATCCAGTCAGTCCTTGATTTCTGAAACCATAAAAGTTCTTCCCACTCCAGAATATTATCAAGTTGGTGCCGCAATTTTATCTTTAACTTCCTTAACCCAACAGAAGTAGAATCACAGATTTTTTCCTGAATACCCTTTAAACGGGCAAGCAACCTACGCTTTTGATGAAAAATATTGCCAAAAACAGCAGTCTTCCAATTTTCCAAAAGAGATTGCAAAGTACCAAGATTACTAGAAAGGGAATTTTGACCATTCCAGCAAGCCTGAACCTGTGAAATAAAGTCCGGATGTTTTGCCTATGCTAGCTGAAATCTGAACGGAGCTGGTCTGCTAGTATTATTATTGAAGAACTTGATAAGAAGGGGAGCATGATCAGATTGGTAGCGCTCCAAGTGAGAAACAACAGCTTGCGGAAATAAATTGCACCAATCAAGGTTAGCTAAAGCACGATCCAACCTTGCACCCTGGAAATTGGTAGTAGAAGGACCACGAACCCAGGTAAACAAAGAACCTGTAAAATCCAGATCAAATAAGCCAGTAGAGTTCACCCAACTTCTAAATTTATTGCAGCGAATAGCAAGTCCAACACTCTTACTAGTGGTCTCACTCTCCTCAAGAACCATGTTAAAATCTCCAGCTAAAAGCCAAGGAGAAGAATGAGAAGTAGCAACTAAAGATAACAGTTTTAAAAGTTTCCACCTATATTGTTCATTAGGACTCCCATATACAGCAGTAAACTCCCAAGAAGGCAATACATGATTTTCAATACGACAATGGATGAATTGGGAGTTGGTGTAAAGAACTCTAATATTACCAGAATTCCAAAATAACCAAATACCTCCACTGTAACCTACACATTCAACCCTAGTCCAATGGAGAAAATTCAAAGACAAAGCTATAAAGTCTGCAGCTACACCAGAAATACGAGGTTCAATTATAACCACAACTGTAGGCTTTAGTTGAGAACAATATTCCTTCAGTGCACGCTGTCTTCTTTTACTTCCAATACCATGAATATTCCAAACCAAGATAGACATAATAAAATAAATAAAATAGAATCCAGAACAACAGGTTAAAAACCCCCCATCATGAGAAATATCATCATGTTCCATAGCAGATGCATCTTCCAAATCTTCAATTTTGTCACCCTCAAAACATTGTTCATTCGGCAACAAATCCAGATCAACATCACAAGAATTATTATTACCTGTTTCTCCTGGGTGAAAAATGACTAGAGAATCAGATTGCTCAGCTACCGAGACGGTCCCTTCTCCAGCATTTCCCACCACCACTGTATGCTTTCCTCTGGCCGCAGTAATAGACGAGTTATTCTTTTGTGAAATTTCAGCTAGTGGAGCTTGGGCAATGATTTTGCTTCGATCTGGGATTGAAGGATGGCCTTCCTTAGTATTTCTTGACATCTGGACCCCACTTGTCTCCATATTAGTAACATTATCTTTTATAACAATACCCACATTAGTAACCCGTGCTTTGGCTTGAAGGGAGTTCGTTTTTTGCGGCAATTTTCCTTTGGCTTTATCCATTTGGGCCTTTGACTTAGTGGTTGAAGTTGTAGCATAATGGGTTTTGCTTTGGGCCATAGATTTTGCTAAATCATTAGTTGGACCAAAAACAGGAGTATTATCTTCCTCAATATCATCACTAGTCAATATGGAAAACATGTTTTGGTTTGAAACACGAGTTTGCTTGTCAGCAGAAGTCTTACTAATCTTTGTTACCGTAATTCCAGAATTAGATTTGACACCCGAAATTGTAGGAATAATATCATCACCGCTACTTTCGGGATTCTGTTTACGACTTTGCTTCCTTATCGGTTTCTTGGCAACCATCCATGGCCCAAAAGGTTCCGAAACCTCCGCCGGAATCAACTCTATCACTGAACCCGTGGAAGTTTCATTGACCATTGCAGTATCTCCACCCTTCCCATTAACAGGGATTGATTTTAATGAAGGACATGAATCTTGCCTGTGACCAAAAATGCCACAATGGAAGCATATCATCTGTAATCCTTCGTATTCAATGCGTCGAACTCTACAACGAAAATGAAATTTTGCCAGCAAGGGTTTGGATAAGTCAACCTCCACAGCCATCCTTGCATACTTGCCTCGCATGGATTCCAGAGTTGTATGATCAATACGTACCATCTTTCCAATTCTAGATGCTAGACAAAATAAGAATAATTTGTCATAATATTCAATAGGTAGCATAGGAATACGAATCCAAACAATAGCCTTATCAATGGCAGCTGCTTCCGGATCAAAATTAGGACGCCATGTCTGAACCGTCAAGTAATGACCCGCAACTACCCAAGGACCGCCGTTCAGCACTAGTTCATATTCAGATTGATTCGTAAAACGAACCATAAAATAACCATTTGCCATGTCTATTAAATCAAAAGCAGACTTCACATTCCACATAGCTTTCATACGGCGGAGTAAATATGTGTAACCAACGGTACGACCAAGGATTTTAACAATAAGTACTGTTAATCTCCAAGGAGCACGCAGACGCTGTTTTTCTTCCTTCGGTATGCCGATGGTGGGACACTCTGGATCATCATCCACCTCAGGCTCTGAATCATCATCAGAGTAAACATCATACTCATCAGCAAAAGTATTATCATTCACGTTGGCTTCATTCATGACTTTATCACGAAAAGAAACCTTGCGTTTCTCAACTGATTCCCCACAAACTCCAGGTAGCTCTTCCCCAACCCGTTCACCATCACCACCGATAAGTTTTTTCTTCTTATTACCACGATGAAGTACATCAGGACCGCCTGTTTTAGAGTGCTCAGAATCGCCATGAACGTCAACCTCCATTCCAATTTCGTTGTATGCGCGTTTAAAATATTTATAATTACATGTGATGTTTTCACATTTAGGTAATATAAGTTGAAAAAAATTTAAAGTATTTTTTAGTTATGAAATTTTTTTTATTTTATTTTGATGTGTATTATATTTTAATAGTATCAAATAAATTAAAATTTTAAAATATGAATGAAAATATATTAATTTAAAAAAATAATTGTATATATACATGTTGGGTGATACACTTAATATGTTAATTCATTTCTATTAAATTTATATGAATGAAAACTTATTAAATTTTTGATGTGAAAATACATAATTTATTTAAATTTTAATTGCAAATGGATATTTATTAATTATACATAAAATAAAACTCAATAGTATTTTTTAATTTTCTTTGACTATAATAAATACGTGAATTTTTTATAATTTATTTTGTATGTGATAATAAATATTAGAGATGATATGATACTTTGATATATTTACCTAAGGTTTATTTAATATTTCAATTCATCCTTATCTTTTTTATTTTATAATTTTTTTATCTTAAAATTATAATATTAGAAAATTTTAATATCTATATATGTATTTATTTATTGAAAAATTATAGGTATGAGCATCGGTTGGATTGGTCAGATTTTAGGACTCGACCAACCCGACCACTTAATAACATTCGAAAGAAAAGATTTTTGAAAATCAATCAATAATGATCGGTTCGATCTGTTGGTCAAATTTTTATAAGATTTATCGTGTTCGGTCGGTTTTTTTAATAAATATACAAATTAAAATTGATCAACTTAGTTGATTTAAACTGACGTGGTCAGTCATGTTGGTTGGGTGACTGTCGATTAAGTCGGTTTTTCATTTTTTTGCTCAACCCTATAAAATAACAAGGATCCACCACTCTTCCTCTTTAATTTGTGCACAATTCAAGTGCAATTAAAAATGTACTTATAAGGAGATGTTTTGGACAAATAAGTATCAAAATAACTTAAATGGCTCAGGCATACATCAATTGCCATTTCCCAAGTGATAAAGTAATAAAACACAGAAATAAGACATAATTAGTAGCCCCGGTCTTGGGATAGCAATTTCTCATTTCCTTGTCTGATTCTAAGATGATTTTAGGACTCCTAAAATGAAATTAAATTTTCGGGAAGAAATCAAACAAGTACTTTAATACTCGACATTTTCGAATCCAACTTTGACAGATCTGCTTTTTGCTCCATTACCATCTGTAGAGTTCAAAACAGTGCCTATTAATTTCAAGATAACAAAGATGCAAAAGAAAGAGATAGAAAATCATTACCATCTGCGTTTCAGCCTTGGAAACAAAAGATTTGCCACATTCTCTAATCTATCATTTAAGCCTTTAGTGATAACCGTTGTTGTAGCTTTTTCCTGCTTTAAAGGCACGCCTTGCGCTTCCAAAACCCCTTACCTTTTCCAATTCATACACAATAAACTTTCATAAGCGTCCCAATAGAAAAGCTAACTTATCAAAAAAACAGAAATTGAACCTTACCAGACCCAATGTATCAACGAGAAAAGCACGATGTCCATTCGATTTGACGATTTGAGTTAATTGTCTGTTCTAAAATAATGAATTGGTTGCTCGAAATTGGTGAAATGAACTGCCGAATTCGTCCCTAATCGAACAGCTCACGTACGTAGTGCCATAAATTGTCAAATCAATAGTGAAAAAGAAAATCAAAATCAAGAAATTGATTGCTAAATAAAACGGAACCACACAAATGTTGTTCTAGTTAAATTTGTTTTGTTGAACTGGAGATAAGCTGTCTTCGAAGAATCAAAGATTAGATGATGGCCTGCTGAGAAGCAAAGGATCGGAGAATATTTTCTGTTGCGCTTAGGAATGTTTCTTTCCCGCCTCCGTTTTTTTTTTTTTTTGGGATATAGAGACAATTTTACTAATTAATCTTTATGGGGAAATACAGTAACAGATTTATTTTTATTTTATTTTTTAATTAAGTTTATAGACCACTGAAAATCATAAATTGAAAAAAAGCTTAATTTAGTGACATGTCTATTATGTTCAATTCATTTTTTTTTAATATCACTCCGTTCTTTAACATTTTAATTTATATGATTAAAATTCTTCCACTTTAATTTTTTTTTCTTTCTGACTAAAAAAAATGGTTGTAGAAAAATAACTTGCAAAGATTTATTTTTGTTTCCTTTTACCGATAGTTCCACATAATCAATTTTTTTTAACCAATATACAAAATTAATATTTTTAATGCTAATAAATTGAAATTGAGAAATTTTTTAATGATAAATTGAACTTTTGGGATATTGATGATATAATTAAAAAAGTTTGTGAACGATTTGTGAAATTAACCTACTTTTTTTTAGTTTTTTTAGTTTATCTTGAAATAAAATTCAAAAACTGAAATTCGAATATGAATTAGTATTTTTTTTTTGGTATTTATGATTTTATTTAAATGAAAAATAATAAAAAATATTTACATTAAAAATTAAAAATCATATAAGACATTATTATTACATAATCAAAATTACGGGAACTACATTAAGAATTCAGAATTACAAGTGAGAATTGGTGTGTTCGTTTTCATTGTAGATTGTTTTTTTATTTTTTTAAAACTAAAAATTATTTTAATTTTTATTTAATATTTTAAAAAATCTATTTTATGTTTTTAAAATCTATATAAACTATTTTTGCTCAAAAAAAATTATTGATATAAAATATCTTATATCAAAAAAAGAGTTCCATTGATATATAATATTTTTTCAAAATCAAACCTTTCAAAATTATATTTTATAAATTACATATTTAAACTAAAATTATTTTTATTTAATTAGAAAAATTTAAAATTTAATAATATTACAACACACATTTTGATTTTTTTTTCTAAAAAAAATCTAAAACAAAAATAAAACCATCCTGAAAGCAATTTTGCTGGGAATTAATTTAATTTAATTTTATTGCATTTTCTATATAAATTAAATTATTAAGTAACTTTTTTTATTTCTTATATATTTTTTAATTTTATATGAATCAACTTAATGCGTGTGCAATCTTTGTTGTTGTTTTTTCTTGGTCTAAGTCAAAATCCCAAATCAACTAGAATAAGAAATAAATAAAATTGACAGCTTTGACAAATTTGAAAATTGGACTGCCGACCGCCTCAGCTTGTTAGATTAATTCTTATAATTAATAAGATAAATTGCTTTAATTAATAAAATAAATTTAATTCTTATTCTTCTTATTCTTATGAATTAATAACTCAATATATTACTTTTGATTAATAGTGTTAGATTACGTAGTGTTTTTTTTTTTTAAATGTAGTAGACAACATTTATTTAAATATATTAATATTCACCACTTAGAATTATTTCTCGAATCTTTTTAGAGAGTCGGGTTAATTTCGAGTCAGTAATTCTGTGCATAAGCCCTAAGGTCTCTTTTGTGGACAACCAATGTCTCCTTGCTCCGTTTAAGGATTCTGAGTTCAAAGAAGCCTGATTTAGCGTTGCATTTTGATAAAGTTGCTAGCCCAAATGGTATTAATCCAACATTTTTTCAATTGTTTTGGAGTGTAATTGAGTAGGATGTGACCAAAAGCTCTAAAACATGGCTAAATCAAGGTACTTTTCTTGCATTGCAAATCTCAACAATGCAAACATTATATATATATATATATATATATATATATATAGGGGTGGACGCAGAATTTGATGTAAGTGGGGCTAACTTCTATAAAATTTATGTTTCTAAAATTTTTATTAATCATAGTTCTTGCAAAATATTTTTATATTTTAAAATAATTAATTTAACATTTATTAATATATTTTAATTTCACACATTAATAATGTAAATTAATAAGAAAAATTTATAAAATAAGAACAAATTAAAATTCAAAAATTTTCATAACCAATACAATCAACAAAGAGTAAATTAAGATGAGTATTTTGCGAATAATATAATTATAATTTTATATATGAATTCTTGGATATAATTGCATATTTGTTAATATAGATGCATAAAAAGAAAAAATTAAAAAAAATCTAATGATAAAAATTTATAAATCTTAAAATAAAAATAAAAAAAATAAAAAATAAAATTGAGAAATAAGAGAACTCTTATATTATTTAAAAATCATGCAAAGAAAGAGTGATAGAAGATAAAAAAAATTGATAAAAAAAAATTACAACTATATATTATATAAAAATAAATTTGACAAAAAAATAGTAGAGATTTTTTTAAAAAATAATAATAATTTAAAATAATATTTTTTATTAATATTAATGGTCATTTAATTGAGCCAAATCAACTTAACAAACAAAACTAAAGACATATATTGAGTTAAATCAACTTACAACAATTATATATATGTGAAAATTTGGTAAAAAAAAATATCATTGGCCATTGTATTAATAACTTATAGACCTTAGTAATCTTAACTAGACTTTATTTGATAAAAATATCCCTCTTCATCCCTAAAAAAAGGAAAAAGAAAATGCATAAATAATATTTTCTCTCTCTTGGACTCTCTCTTTCCCCCCACTGTGTTCTTTTATCTCTTTTATTTTTCGATTTATTCTTTATCTTTCTCTTATTCGATCACTTCTCTCTTTTTCTTTTTGCCAATCTCATCTCTATCTTTCGTTGTGCTAATATTTTCTATTATTTGCGAGTTCATTTGTTGGCGACCGATTTGCTTTGTCTCACTTAAGTAAAAAGGTAAATCAACTTAGTTTCTTTTTTCATTTAAAAATATATAAGAGCTAACATGAGAAGATGTCGAGCTAACATTCAGGGGCTGGGTGTCTAAGAAGACGTTGGCTTATACTTGAATAGTAATATAATAATTTTTTTATTTTTTAAATGATTTTATGATAGATCTTTATCTTCATCATTCCTTCATTCCTCCTCTGTTTTCGTTATTTGTATATATGAGTTATTTTGGCGAAGATATGGATTTGATATGAGTTGGTATTAGTTTGATGATAATATAATTTGATATGAGCTGATACTAGTTTTATATGAGGTTGAAAATGAGTCAGTATTATTAATATGATCAAGATTTGAGTTAGTGTTATTAATATGAGATTGAAATGAGTATATTTTTATTGATATTAGTTAGTATGGGTTAGTATGAGTTTTGATATGAATTGTTATGACTTAGTATAATTGGTATGAGGTTGACATGAGTTTGATATGAGTTTGATATGAGTTAGTATGAGTTGACATGAGTTTGAAATTAGTTGGTATGACTTTGATATGAGTTAGTATGAGTTGATATAAGTTTGAAATTTGTTGGTATGATTTGTGTATGAGTTGGTATGAGTTTGATATGAGTTAATATGAATTTGTATTATTGATATGACTTAGTATGAGTTAGTATAAGTTTTGATATGAGTTGTTATGTGTTAGTATAATTGGTATGAGGTTAATATGCATTTGGTATGAGGTTGATATGCGTTTGATATGAGTTAGTATGAGTCGATATGAGTTGTTATGAGTTAGTATGAATTGGTATCAGTTTGATATGAGTTTGTATTATTGATTTGAGTTTGATATGCGTTTGTACTACTATTATGAGTTTGAAATATTAATGATATGAGTTAGTATAATTGGTATAAGTTTGATATGAGTTTGGTATGAGTTGGTATGAGTTTGATATGAGTTAGATGAGTTGATATAAGTTTGAAATTAGTTGGTATGAGTTGGTATCAGTTTGATATGAGTTAGTATGAGTTGATATGAGTCTGATATGAGTTTTTATTATTGATATGAGTTGGTATGGGTTAGTATGAGTTTTGATATGAGTTATTATGAGTTAGTATAATTAGTATGAGATTGATATGAGTTTGGTATGAGTTTGTATGAGGTTGATATGGGTTAGTATGAGTTGATATAAGTTTTAAATTAGTTGGTATGAGTTTATATGAGTTGTTATGAGTTAGCATGAGTTGATATTAGTTTGATATGAGTTTCTATTATTAATTTGAGTTTGTATTGCTCTTATGAGTTTGAAATATTATTGATATGAGTTAATATAATTGGTATGAGTTTGGTATGAGTTGGTATGAGTTTGAAATGTTAGTATGAGTTGATATAAGTTTAAAATTAGTTGGTATGATTTTGGTATGAGTTGATATGAGTTAGTATGCGTTGATATGAGTCTGATATGAGTTTGTATTATTAATATGAGTTTGATATTGGTTGGTATGGGTTAGTATGAGTTTTGATATGAGTTGTTATGACTTAGTATAATTGGTATGAGGTTGATATGAGTTTGGTATGAGTTTGATATGGGTTAGTATGAGTTGATATGAGTTTAAAATTAATTGGTATGAGTTGTTATGACTTAGTATGAGTTGGTATGAGTTTGATATGAGTTTGTATTAATGATTTGAGTTTGATATGAGTTTGTATTGCTCTTATGAGTTTGAAATATTATTGATATGAGTTAGTATAATTGGTATGAGTTTCGTATGAATATATTGAGTTTGATATGAGTTACTATGAGTTGCTATAAGTTTGAAATTAGTTGGTATAATTTTGGTATGAGTTGATATGACTTAGTATGAGTTAGTATGTGTCTGATATAAGTTTGTATTATTGATATGAGTTTGATAATGGTTAGTATGAGTTGGTATGAGTCTGATGTGAGTTTGTATTATTGATATGGGTTTGATATTAGTTGGCATGGGTTAATATGAGTTTTGATATGAGTTTGTTATGACTTAGTATAATTGGTATGATGTTGATATGAGTTTGGTATGAGTTATTATGAGTTTGATATGGGTTAGCATGTGTTGATATGAGTTTGAAATTAGTTGGTATGAGTTCATATGAGTTGATACTAGTTATATATGAGTTTGATATGTGTTAGTATTATTGATATTTTAATTATATGTGGTTGATATAAGTTTGATATTGATGGTTCTCACTGTAGGGTATTGATGAATAGCATGAAAGTTAATGGCGGACGAATCCAATTTATGGACGAAATAATTATTCTCATATATTATGGTGAAACATTTGATGTCTGTATTGGAAAATATGTTGGCGGTGGTGTTGAATATATTTTCCTCAATAGAATGGCTGACTTCAATGAACTTAAGAAATCAGTATCAGAGGCGTTTCATATTGTTACTGGTAATGACCCACATCATCTTTATGATGTAGTAGATTATAGGTCGCTTAGGATATTCATGGGTATTGCAATAGAGGGTAGACTTAAGCATCCATTGATTGTTAGTGTTGAAAAAGGAGCCCATAAATCTCGACATAACAGTAATGATCCTATTAGTGAAAAAAAAACTGTACAAATAGAGACACCAAATTTTTGTTCAGACCTAGAAGATGCAGATGCAAGGGTTGCACCAATTACTGAATCTATCCATGTAGCCCCAGAATATTATGAAACTGAACATGGGCTAGAGTTCAGCATACGAGGGTTGCTCACAGTGATGAGATTTATTTTAATTGCAATAATGAGGCAGAAAATACAACTACTAACAATGAAGAAATGGTGACAAACTTGTTAGCATGCAGGAGTAATCTAGAATTATTAGGCGAAAGTTATATATCTGAAATGATTGAAGAGGAAAAAATATTTAAGTCAAGTGATGATATTAAGACAATTGTGTCTCTCATTACAACTAGGGAGAAATTTCAGTTTAAGGTATTCAAGTCCAATACTTCTTTCTTTGTCATACGGTGTATTGATAAAAGTTATACGTAGAGATTGAGAGCGAGAAAATTTGAAAACTCAAAGGGTTGTTGGATGGTGACAAAAATATGTCACTCAACATATATGTCCAACCGATTTTGATCATAGTAGACACAGACAAACAACTAGTTGGATTGTTGCAGAGTATGTTAAGAAGCAATTCATAAATTCTAGGAGGGTTTTCAAACTGAAGGACATTATCAAAGATATGCGTAATAAATTTGGTGTTGATATTAGTTATTCGGTTGTATGGAGGGGACGAGAGTATGTGTATGAGAATATTGATTAATAAGATAATGTATACATGTAAATGAGAGTAAACATCAGCTTTTGATGATTCCTCTAGCATGGATTGGTGATAATAAGGTGTTGGGGATGTGATTATTTTGTGGGGAAGGGCTTAGCCTTGTTGAATATTGAGAGAGAATCTAATATGTAGATTATAATATATAGTTTTTTCTTTGTTTCTCTAATTTGTTAAATTCACTTTTTCTTTCTTTCTTTAGAAAAGAGATTTTTATTGTTATCTTTTCTACAAATTTGCATATCCTCTGATCAGTTTGCTCTTTCTATTTATTAAATTTTCATAGCGGTGTTTTATGTATAGCTTTTAGCCTAACAAAGACGACCCAATCCTGAAAATTAGGATTGGTTTATGAAATTAAAAAAAAAACTATGGAATTAATTATTTAACATGTTGATTTATATTGATCAATTAATTGAGAATTCAAGAAACTTCTTTTTGTGGTAAAATCAATGGCTGAAACTGGAAATGATTGTTTATTTTGAATGGCATCAAGTGTGGGATGTGTGTGTGTGTGTGTGTGTATAAGAGGAAAGGAAGCATCATTATTTTCAGTTTTCTTAGCAGTAGCCTTTCTCCTAAATTGAAACTACATTACTTCTCTTCTGCACATGCTTCTATTAAGTCTTATTGGAGCACTTGTTTTTTACAGATTCCTTCTTTTTTTCTTTCTAATTTCATTTTTTTTATCTTAACAAGTCTTATAATTAAGTTTGAAATTTTAAAAAATGCAAAATTTTTGAAAAATCTTTGATATTTATAAAGAAATAATCTAAATGTTTTGACAAATTATTTTTACCTTATTAATTTTTAAAAATATTTTATATAGGCTGAATTCTCTAGCTATTAAATCTTAATTAACCCTACATCATAGGATTTGCCAATTTTACTAATCATTCACTTTACATATATACTAATTAAAATTATGATATTATTACCCATTAATATAATAATACTTGTATGTTTTTGTGAAGAAGAAAATGGAAGGAAAGAAAAGAAAAGGTTCTTTAAAAGAATAGATTTGAAAAGAGTAGCACTAGGCATGGACTGTGTGTAATTGTTAACTTTGTAAAGCCTAATAAGTGAGGATTTGTAATTTTGAATTATAAGAAAATTGGGAGAGGGCACAAATCTTGTGAGATTCTTTTCTCATGGCTTAGCTATGTATCTTATTGCTAGCTGGACACAAATTAGGATTGGACAAATAGAATATAAGATGGATGTATATATTAGTAAAAGTACTAATATTTTATTGGTATATAACTTGTTTAACTCAAATGGAATACTTATTCTTAAATTTAGTTAAATAGAATAAATTTAATTATAGTAGAGACTTATGAAATCTTTTGGGATTAATATTAATATAGTGGTATAACATATTGCATAAAATGTATACTAATGCTTGATTGTGATGTTTAATTCTCAATTGTTGTATTGCAGATTTGAATGTTTGGAATATTGTTGGTTTTATTTGCAGAAATTTTATAGTCTTATAGTGAGATTTGGCAAGCTCCAACTAAGTCGGAATGCTGCCGGGTTTTTTTTGTATATAAAATTAATTTTATTATAATAAATGCAATTTATATTAGTTATTATTAATTTTTATTTATTTATATTTTTATAATATCTATTAAATTAGATTATGTATTAAACTATAAATTTTATGTTGCAGGACCGTGCTTCTACTAGACTTCAAACTCAGTTCACACAAAACTCATATGCCTAGTTCTCAACCACTACATTTTTATTATTTTGTGCTAACGCAATATCACACAAAACTCATATGCCTAGTTCTCAACCACTACATTTTTATTATTTTGTATTGTCTTCTTAGAATCGTCAGCAAGGAGATAATTATAGTTAATTTTGTTTCTATTACCAATTGCAAAATCCCATGTTTCAAGGTCGTATCGAAAGTTCTAAATATTTGCTTTGCTTTTGTGAAATGTGTTTCTTAATTTATCAGTATCCATTCAACAATCTTAAAGCTACCTAAAAATAAGAAAAAAAAAAAAAAAGAAAGTGGTCTTCGAGCTTGCTAGTGTGACAGCACAGGGATGTTTGTGGATTTGTTGATAGAGATAAGAAGTGCAATGCCATACATCCAAAAATAAAAAAAATTGTGTGTTTGAAAAGAAGGTAAGATTAAATAAAGACTTATATTTTTTAGGTGGCAAAATTTGATATTAATTGACTAAATTATATTTTTATATATGAAATTGATTATTTTAGTTATACAATTAATTATAATTATTTTTCATTATAATGTTATTTAAAAATAGAGTAATCATAATAATATTTTTTAAAACTATTAAAATATTTTTTTCTTTCTTTTTAGAAAGATAAATATATAATAGATATTTGTGTAATAAAATATTTATTATGAGGATACAAATAAAATATGAAAATTATAACACATTCTAACATTCCAAAATGAGATGTTAAGGTCTATATAAAAACACAACACTCTTTAACCTTTCACTAATCTTATAAAACCTTCTTCTTTAATTTACTCTCTTCCCAAACAAAATAATTTACCTTCTTCATCTTCTTTAATTTTATCCTTCATTCCTTCACCCTGTCTCAAACATAGTTTTAGTCTTTTTATTATTTTATTTCATGTGACTTTATATTATTTGGTTCACATGATTCCGTCATTTAAGAGGAATCTATTTTTTCTTCTTACCTTTAAGGAATCAAGTCAAACATTTTAATTTAATTAAATATTTGACTTTTTGTTATATATTATTATAGATACATAAAATGCTAAATTATTAATAAGGACATAAAATCAAATTAAGTTATATGTTAACTTAGATGAATTTAATTAAATAAATAAATTTAGATCATATAAAATAGCTTCAAATTATAAAGTTTATTTGTAATTAATTAAATTATTCAACGATACCCAAAATGCCATTTTAAGAAATATAAAATAAAGATCAATTAATTAATTAAAAATTAAAATGTATCTTTAAGTTAAAATATTTAAAGTTAAATCTTTATTCAAAAAGTTTTAGACTAATTAATATAATTAAAATTTTAAATATGACAATTATAATGTTTATAAAAATATTATTATCAATATAGACATACATTAATAAAAATTATAAAAAATTGTTAAAAAAAATTATCCATTTTTTTATGCTTAAAATAATTAAACAGTTTTGTAAGAAATGAATTTCTAATTTCCCTGTTCTATTGAACAAAACACTAAAGAAAAAATTCATTCCATTTCCGATTTTCATTTTTATTTTCTAACTCTTATTTAAATTCTACAACTTACATCAAACAAAGATGGAACTAAAAGGCCCTTCAATTATATAATTATAACACTCAAACGACTCTGAGTTTGTATTTTACTCCACAAATATAATTTATTTTCTTTTCATCTTATTTTGAACCCTCAATTAGTGAACTCTAGTTTCCGCCTGAATTGCAACTTGATTAAAGTGACAAGCACACTCCAAGTGACATTACCAGAAGCAAGAATTATCAATGAAACTTTAAAAATTTTATAGAAATGAACAAGCATAGCATATTATCACAACTACATCTATTCTGAGTTTGAAATCAATTCTCCAGTCAGCACTTTTATTTACAGACTTGCAGCTCAACTCATAGTCACATCTAATCATAATATAATTTTAAAAAAAATTTAAATCAGCATTTTAGTACATAATGAATTGTTCAACATTAACCCACTTCACAATCTAAACCCCCCCTTTTTTTTTGAACTTGAATATGGACAATTCAACCTATAATTTGGTACAGCAACACAAGTCGAGTAGCTCTAGGTGCAGTGAGTCCAAACACATCGCTCATATCAAGTTCACTACTCTTCAGTCCATTAGGCAATTCTCAATTAAAACAATGAACCAAATTATGAGCCACACTTAACACTAGTTCATGCAACCCCAGTTGCATCCCCGGAGGTCCTTTTCAGTCTTTCTTCTCTCTCTACTCTACGCTGTATATTTATACGGGATCCGTATACTTATACCAAACATAGTATAATTAGGAATACTAAAAGATATAGACATAAGAGTGTGTATTGATCAAAATATTCTAGACTTAAGATACAAAATTAACTTAATCTTTAAAATGGTATATAAGGCTGGAAACCCAAATATAAATTGGAGCAACGTCAGACTTGCACTTGTCTGAAGTCCTCCTCTGTACCGGGTATGAAACAACGCCGCTGTACCTTTTAAAAGATTATATTTTATTTATATGTTATTTATATTCTGTTTTGTTGCATTATTGCATAATTAAGGAGTCTTTAACACTTGAGGTCGGAAACGGTTCTGTGATACTGAATGTAATTGATATCCTTAATTCATCATATAGTTATGTATGTTTTTAACATAGTCTTTTACATTCTGTTTCTTATTTCTGTTTCTTATTTATTGTTATCTGTTTATATCTTTGTTATTTATGCCTAATTATTTTATTGTTTTTATTAATTCTTTTAAAGTTATTTTATCCCCTGTAAACGGTCCTTAAGCTATATTTGTATCAGAGCCATCTTCTTTTAGGGGTGGTAGTAGATAGATATAGAACTGTTTCCATAGTTAAATCTTTGTCTTATAGATCTAGAAGTGGACTTAGTGTTGTCTAGGTATTGGATATGCAGTAAGACCCGTGTCAGCCGATGGATAGGCGTTTAGGGCAGTAAGTCAGTGGTCGCTACCAAAACCAACATTAATAAACTTTAAAAGTCTATTTTTCAAATATTTAAAAATGGAACCTTTTCTGTGTAAATCTGCTAGTACAACTAAATCGGATAGTTCTGAGTCATCAGAAGTTAAAAGGATAGTTAACAGAAATGAAGTAATTTTGGAAGATTTTAATAAAGCAATTGATAATTGGGTAATACCAAAGATAGATAAAGAGCAGATTTATAAAATACCAAAATTAAATATATTTAAAAATGATTATATTATTAAAGCTGAAGAAAGAGATGTACAGTTAAGTAAACCTTTTGAAAAGATAACTTTACTTTCTGCAGAATCTATAAAACATCATAAAGCTAAAAAATACAAGTATATACATATATGATTAGTACAAATAGGTATAAAACCTTTAACTAGAGAAGGATTAAATACTAGTATTCTGGCAGTGGTCAGAGATGCTAGGTTTGTAAATTTTAATGACTCACTTTTAGGAACTATAGAAACCAGTCTGAGTAGTGGTCCAATTTCATTTGACTGCTTCCCAGATATAACAATTTCATTAAATGATCCAAATATATTAAAAAGTGTAGTTTTAGAAATTAAAACACATAATTATAAAATGCTTGAAGGATCTATTCCTGTAGCACTAATGTATAAGATAAATTATAAAGCTATGATGTCTACTTTTGCTACAAAATATATAATGCAACCAAAACTAGGAGAAACTAAATTTTTACAAACAGATTTAAGTAAAGCTAATACAGTAATTCCTAGGACTATTCAGTGGAAAGATATTAGTCTCCCTGATGAATGGGTCTTAGAGGATGCTGTTCCTCTCCCAGAACCAAAAACTACAGTTAAGCCCAATATAGAACTCAGTAAAATTGAACAGTATGAAGACGGTAAAGTTAAATTAAAATTCAGTAGACATAGTGTAAGCAGTAGGTATTCAGAATCTTCCTCATCTATTTCAACAGTAGACATAGGTAGAGCCTCACAGTTACCTTCTGTAATATATGCTTCATATAAAGAAAATGAGCCTAAACCTGTATTGCAAACAGTAGTAAAGCCTAGGTATTCTACATCGGATATACCAGAATCTAGTAATAAATTAAAAGGTGTAGATTATAGTACAACAGTTCCACACTTATATTATAATCCAACAGGAACAATGAACCCTTTGGAACCAAACCCTAATTATAATCAACCTCAGAATATAGAACACTCACCTTCTCCACCTATGTCACCTACAGCTTCCTTCATGACAGGAAATGTAGAAAGCATAGATAGAGAATTGAATGTAATTAATAAAGAATTTATTTTTAATTATGATAAATTAAATAAAGAATTAACAGCAATTAAAAATAAAGATAAATTAGAAAATGTAATAAAAAAGGTAAAAGATTTTGAATCAGTTAAAGAAGAATATATTGACTTTATAAGAAATTATGAAGTTAATATGAAATTCTTTGATTGGTTTAAAAGAATTTATAGAGGAAAACTTAAAGCAGAAAAATTAATAAATCCAGTAACCATTAGGAATAAAAATACAGAATGGAAAGTAAAAGATAAGATCATACAGAGTGAACATCCACCTAAAGCATCAAGTGTATTTTTACATGGAGATAAAGAAATAAATATAGCACCATTTAAAATAATTTCTGAAGATGACCCAAATAGGAAAATATTAGAACAGAATAATTTCAGTAATGCACATCTATTAAGTATAGGACAACAATTAAACAGAATAGAAGATACTATTAAAGAAAGTAAGATAGTAAAAATTGAAAAAGATATAAAAGATAAAAAACTTAAAACTCATGTTTTTAAACCATTCGAAGTTTCTAAAACAGGACAAAAAGAAGTAAAATCTAAAGATTCTGATTTTGTAAAAGCCATTAAAGAACAATTAAGTAAAATTGACTCTTCTTCTGGATCAAAACAGGTAGTTCAAGAAACACCACAATCTAAAGCCTCTAAAACTATAAGTATAGTCACCCAAGAACAGGAATCAGAATCAGCTGAGGATTCTCAACCTGAATCCGAAGATATTGAAACCTTTAGTAAAGCCCTAGAACCACAGATAAATCGTATAACTTATAATCAATCTATAGTACCTAGAATGTCTGCTCCAGACTTAGGTATAGCAGATAGACCAAATGTCTTATCACAATATAAGTATAATGCCTCTTCAGTTTATGAATGGAACATTGATAGCCTATCAGAATACAATATTCTGAGTCTTCTTCAACAGATGACAATGGCTGCCAATGCCTATAGAACCCAAACAGGAACTTCAGATAGAACTATAGCTGAACTCCTTATAGCTGGCTTCACAGGACAACTTAAAGGTTGGTGGGATAACCATCTCACTGATGAACAACATTTAGAAATTCTAAATGCTGTAAAAACTTATGAGGATGGAATACCTATTTTAGATGAGACTGGTGATACTATTCAAGATGCAGTTGCAATGCTAATCTTGACAATATCACTCCATTTTATAGGTGATCCTACTCATTTAAAGGATAAAAATGCAGAATTACTAAGTAACCTTAGATGTAAGAAACTTAGTGATTTTCAGTTTTATAAAACAACTTTTCTTACTAGGATAATGCTTAGAGAAGATTCTAACCAGGCTTTCTGGAAAGAAAAATTCTTAGCAGGATTACCCTTCTTCTTAGGAGAAAAGGTTAGGAACCATATAAAACAGGAATTTGGAAACCCTATTCCTTATGACCTATTGACCTATGGACAACTGTTTAGTATAGTTCAAAAAGAAGGATTAAAGCTTTGTCAAGATATAAAACTTCAAAAATCGTTAAAATATGAAATGAGAAAAACTAAACAAGAATTAGGTTCTTTCTGTAAACAATTTGATTATAGTATAACACAGAAACATAAAGATTGTAATGGACAGTGTTCTACTACAAGAAAATATAAGAAACCTTATAAAAATATCACAAAAAGAGTTATAAGAAAAAATTAGATAAAGATGATTATTATAAAAAACAAAAGCCTTATAAACCTTATAAATATAGAAAACCTAGTAGAAAACCATATAAACAAAAAGATAAAAAATTTACATCATATAAAGACTTAACATGTTATAAATGTGGAAGAAAAGGCCACACATCAAGATTTTGTAAATTTGATAAAAAATTACAAGAATTAAATTTAGAAGAATCTATAATAAATAAAATTCACGAATTATATTTAGATTATTCAGATTCTGAAGAATATTCAGATTCTGAAGAACTAAATCAAATAGATGATATAGGATCAGAATCAAGTTCTGAATATAGTAGTAAATCATTAAATGTATTAACTAAAGAACAAGAATCTATATTAGAAGCAATAAAATTTATAAGTGATCCTAAAATTCAAGAAAAAATGTTAAATAAGATATTAGAAAATGATAAACCTAAAAATTCAATGTTACCTAGTACTAGTAAACAAACATATGATTTAACTGCAATATTAAACAAGAATAAAACAGTAAAAAATAAACCAACCATAAATGATTTACAAAAAGAAATTAAAGAAATAAAATTAGAATTAAAAGAATTAAAAAACAAACAAGAACAAGATTCACAGATAATAAAATCTTTAATGAACTCAACCTCTTCTTCTTCTGATGAAGAAGCTGAAGAAGATATTGAACAAATAAATGGTAAAGAAACTGATAATGAAATTAGTTTAATTAATAAAGATAAAATCCCTGATAATTTAATTTTTATGTTGCATGAAATAACATCTAGAAAATACTTAATAAAAATAAAATTAAAATTCTCAGATAATTATAATATAGAAACTATAGCATTGTTTGATACAGGAGCTGATTTAAATTGCATAAAACCTAGTTTAGTACCAAAAAGATTTTGGCAACAAACTAATGAAAGTTTATCAGCAGCAAATAAATCTAAACTAAATATACTTGGTAAAGCAGAAGCATCAATTATAGATAAAAACTTAGAAATAAAAAATATATTTATTTTAACCAACATTCATCATATGGTAATCTTAGGAACACCATTTATGAATTTGATAACACCTTATTCAGTAAATGAGGATAGTATAAGTTTTAAAGTTAGAAAACAAAAAATAATTTTTCCATTTTTAGAAAAACCTAAAAAGAGGAATTTAAATCTTTTAAAGGCACATTCAATAAATGAATTACAAATAAATGCTCTTATAAAAGCAAAGTCTGAACAACTTTGTAATTTAAAAAATAATTATCATTTACAAAAAATAAATGGACAGTTAAATAATAAATTTACGCAAGAAAAAATTGATAAATTAAAATCTCAGATAGAAAAAGATTTGTGTGCTGATATTCCAAATGCATTCTGGAATAGAAAGCAACACATGGTTGACCTACCTTATGAAATAGGCTTTGATGAAAAATCTATTACAACTAAAGCTAGGCCCATACAGATGGCGCCTGATTTGATTGAATTTTGTAAAAAAGAAATAAATGATTTAGAAAATAAAGGATTAATAACTAAATCTAGAAGCCCTTGGTCTTGTGCTGCATTCTATGTAAACAAGGCCTCTGAAATAGAAAGAGGTGCACCTAGATTAGTAATAAATTATAAACCTTTGAATAAAGCTTTAAAATGGATTAGGTACCCTATTCCAAATAAAAAAGATTTATTAGGAAGATTATATAAAGTAAATATTTTTAGTAAATTTGATATGAAATCTGGTTTTTGGCAAATTCAGATTAACCCTAAAGATAGGTATAAGACTGCATTCACTGTTCCATTTGGACAGTATGAATGGAATGTTATGCCTTTTGGTTTAAAGAATGCACCCTCTGAGTTTCAGAGAGTGATGAATGATATTTTTAACCCTTACACTAAATTTTGCATTGTTTATATTGATGATGTTTTAATATATTCAACAACTATAGAAGAACATTTTAAACATTTAAAAACATTTTTTATGGTAATAAAACATAATGGTTTAGTATTAAGTAAAACGAAGATGTCTCTGTTTCAAACTAAGATTAGGTTCTTAGGACACTATATAGAACAGGGAATTATAGAACCTATAGAAAGGAACTTAGCTTTTGGAGAAAAGTTTCCTGACCAAATAGTTAATAAAGCCCAGTTACAAAGATTTTTAGGTTGTTTGAATTACGTCATAGAATTCTTTCCCAACCTAAATAGAACTATTAAACCTTTGCATGATAGGTTAAAGAAAAACCCAGGCCCATGGACTGAGGTCCACTCTGGCATAGTTAGACAGGTTAAAACCCTAGTTAAAACTATTCCTTGCTTGCATATAGCTGATCCCTTAGCCTCCAAAATAGTTGAGACTGATGCATCAGATATAGGTTTTGGTGGGATTTTAAAACAGGATAAAGAGGGTAGAGAAGCCATAGTCCAATTCTATTCAGGACATTGGAGTCCAACCCAATTAAATTATTCAACTATAAAAAAAGAGATTTTGAGCATTGTTTTATGCATTTCAAAATTTCAATCTGATTTATTGAACCAAAAGTTTTTATTAAGAATTGATTGTAAAAGTGCTAAAGATGTTTTACAAAAAGATGTTAAAAACCTTGCCTCAAAACAAATTTTTGCTAGATGGCAAGCTATTTTAAGTATTTTTGATTTTGATATTGAGTTTATTAAAGGAGAAAATAACAGTTTACCTGATTTCCTTACTCGTGAATTCCTTCTCAGGAATCATGGGGAGAAAGAAAAAGAATGCCAATAAAGAAACCCTTAAAGATGACTCTCCTAAAGCTCTATCTGATCATTCAGATAGTATATTAAACCCTAAACCAATAAAGACTTGGGCTGATGCTGTCCAAGAAGAGGATAAAGCCAACATTGAGAAATGGGTCTCCCAGCTGGCCCAATCTCCTGAGGTAATTAAAGCTCTTTTAAAAAATGGGACACGAACCTCCTCCAGGGGTTCCAGGTAAAGATTCCTTAATTCCTTATTTAAAAAATCAAATTGAGATAGGAGAATCTTCTTCTCAAAAAACCCTATCTCAGAATATTTCTAAAAATGAGTTGGAAATTTCAAAACCTTCAACTCAAATTGTTTCAGCAAATTTTCCTTTAAAGCAAAAATCGTTTTGGTATAATAAAAATTTTTGGTTTACAGAATTAATTCCTGATTTTGGGACTGCTCAGCAGAACTCATGGTCTATTATTGAATCTGTATACCCTAAAAGATGGTTTTTTAAACCTAAAGAATCTTCAAAACCCCAAGAATATTATCTCCATATTCTTGTGGATTCTGGCTCCCTATTTCTAAAGCACAATTACCTCCAGCAAGATAAAGCAACCATTGCCTATTCTTCATTCAAAATAAAGAAAATTCTCCATCCTTCTGAATGGGGAAGACCTTTGCACATCCCTGTGCAATTTAAAACCCTTCCTTCCTTATCATGTTGTTCTTCATATAACTATTGAGATTATGTAGAAGCCTGGACCAAAGCCCTGTTTTTCCAAAACCCGGGTAAAACTCATTCCTGGCTAATCTATAATGAGACCAATCTAAAGATCAGCAACCTTCCATCCTGGTTCGTTGATTGGTGGCATCACTGTGGAAATGATGAAAGAACTCTTCCACAAGATGTACTATTAGCTTACCAGCACTTTAAAGCCCACTTAAATCCTACACCTATTGAGAGGAATTTTCCTCCTCTTCTTCTTTTTTGTTTAAATTTCAATATACCTTGGGTATATCAGTGGTATTTTGACTATTCATTTCAGTCAGGTACCAGTATCCCTGTTATATTGAGAAAATCTAAAGTCAAGTGGTGGTCTGCCTTTCGCAACTCTACCACTATTGAAACCGTTAAAGAATGGCTCCTTAAGAGGAACCATGGTGGTCTTGACCCAAGGCTACAAGTCTCTTTCGGTGCCCAAAGAGCCCAGAATATTGCCTTTCTTGCAGCTGCCAAGACTGCAGAAGATTATAAAGCCTTAATGGAAAAGATGGTTGAGTCTCTTCCCTCAACATCTGAGCCCATTAAGCCCAGTAGAGCCTGCTCTGCTGGATCCTCAACTAAAGTCCGTTCTAAAGTTTCTAAAGTCTCATCCAGAAGAAGAAAATCTCCTTCCTCTTCTTCGGATTCCTCTACATCATCCATGACATCATCTTCCACCGAGACTTCTGACTCGGATTACTGTCCTAGTAATGAGGATGATTGTTATGGTATATTGTCCCCCATCAGAGTGAAAAGTAAAGGTAAAAAGAAAAAGAATAAAGAAAAAGAGAAAAAAGAAAAAGAAAAAGAAAAAGAGAAAAAAGATAAAAGAAAAGAAAAGAAGAATAAAGAAAAGAAAAAAGAAAAAGAAAAAAGAAAAAATAAAGAAAAGAAAAAAGAAAAGAAAAATAAAAAGACAGTTGAATCAGAAGATGAATCTGATTCGAGTTCATCTGGTTCGTCTGATTAAAGGCAAGAGAAACCTCATTTCTCCACTCAGAATTGTTAAAGTCAATAAAGGCGGTGCCCACTGACAAGATACTGTTCATCTACAGTATTCACCAGAGGGAATCCAACAGTAAAGTCAGAAGAACTGTTCATCCACAGTTCCTCACAGTAAAGTTAACAGTACCAGACAAGGTACTATCCATCCACAGTTCCAGACGCGTGAAGGTACAGTAAAAGTAAATAGTAACGACAAGTTACTATTCCTCTACAGTGCCAAAGCATGTGACAAGAATAGTGGAATTTTAAAGCCTCTGTCTATATAAGTGAAGCTCATTCTGAAGGAAAGGGGATCCGAAAACACTTCTCCCTCAACACAGAAGACATTCAAGAACCCTAGCCTTAGTTCTAAGCTTCTCTCTTTCTTCCTTTCTCATTTATTATTCTTCCATTCCTTGACCCAACACCTATTGATCTCCTTGTATAAGGTAGTTTAAGTTTATAATTTATAATTTATATTTTGTATTCTATTTTAAAGTTTTTATTCTGTATTGTATTTCTATTTTGTTTATTTAAATAAATTTAAATTTTATTATATATCTCTCTCATTCTCATATTAAGTATGCTCTGTTCTAGTTCTTGCAAGCAAAAAACGAGCAAGTTGAGCTTGATCTGGAACTAAAACATCAGAAATTATTATTGCACTACTTACAAACTGAAAAGGACCTCTAATTCTATCCTTTTCTGTCTTTCTTCTCTCTCTACTCTACGCTGTATATTTATACGGGATCCGTATACTTATACCAAACATAGTATAATTAGGAATACTAAAAGATATAGACATAAGAGTGTGTATTGATCAAAATATTCTAGACTTAAGATACAAAATTAACTTAATCTTTAAAATGGTATATAAGGCTGGAAACCCAAATATAAATTGGAGTAACGTCAGACTTGCACTTGTCTGAAGTCCTCCTCTGTACCGGGTATGAAACAACGCCGCTGTACCTTTTAAAAGATTATATTTTATTTATATGTTATTTATATTCTGTTTTGTTGCATTATTGCATAATTAAGGAGTCTTTAACACTTGAGGCCGGAAACGGTTCTGTGATACTGAATGTAATTGATATCCTTAATTCATCATATAGTTATGTATGTTTTTAACATAGTCTTTTACATTCTGTTTCTTATTTTTGTTTCTTATTTATTGTTATCTGTTTATATCTTTGTTATTTATGCCTAATTATTTTATTATTTTTATTAATTCTTTTAAAGTTATTTTATCCCCTGTAAACGGTCCTTAAGCTTTACTAGTGACCCCAATGGAAGAAACTCAAAATGGTTTCCCTTAAAATCTGGTGCTCCTTTCAAAATCCTACTTGGATTAAACTTATTTGGGTCTTCCCATGAACTGGGGTCTCTCCCGATTGCCCATGCGTTGATCATGACCCGTGATTTTTCTGGGATTTTATACCCTTTAACCACTGTGTTCTCAGCTGTCTCATGGAGGAGGATGGGAATTGGAGGGTGGAGACGAAGTGTTTCTTTGGACGCACATTGCAGGTAGGTCAGTTTTTCAAGATCTGATTCATGAACTATCCGATTCAAGCCATCCACTTGTGTGAGTTCTTCTTCTACTTTCTTGAGGTCTTCTGGGCTGTTCATAAGCTCCGCCATTGCGCATTCTATTGCTGATGCCACTTTTTCAGTTACACCAAACATCACGTCCTGCATAGTTTTATACAATGACATGAACTTAATAACACAGTAGAGATTTCTCTTCAGCTGAGCTTCACGTGTTTAATAGCCTCAGTATAATTCCTTGGTTCTTTAATACTGCTAATTTTTGTGGAAAAAACTTTATGGTTTGCAAAAAGATTTTCATAAGTAAGAACATAATTGAGAGCGTGGGGAGAGGTGATTTTGGTAGATAAAGGATTTGTTTGCTGGGGCTGCTTTGCTTTATACCGGATCTCCGATGCTTGAGGATGATTGGCTTAGCTAGGAAGTCTCAAGACCCTTATCAATTAGTTCAACCTTTACCTCAAACCAATCAGCCAAATTCTTCTAATAAATCACATTATGTAAATGCTTCTGTTTCATTTGACTTGTGGCATTACATATTTGGCCGCTTACCTGTATCTAGACTCAAATTGCTTCAAAATGTAGATACCAATATTACTGCTACAGAAATAAATCATTGTTCCACCTGTCACTTTGCAAAACAAAAGAAATTGCCTTTTCTTTGAGTAATTCAGTTGTTCCTAATGCCTTTGATTTGATTCACATGGACATGGATATATGGGGGTCAATGAAAATTGAATCATTTTCTGGCCATAGATACTCTCTTAACATTGTGGATGATAAAACACCATTCACTTGGATTTTTCTTCTTAAACTGAAGTCAGAAATCAAAATCATTGTCCATAACTTTGTTCAGTTTGTTTGCACTCATTTTCATATAATGATCAAAACTATTAGGACTGATAATGGCCTTGAGTTCCATTTGCCTGAGTTTTATCATTCCAAAGGTATCATTCATAAAAAATCCTGCACTTGTACACCACAACAAAATGCAATTGTTGAGAGAAAACATCAACATATTTTGAATGTAGCTAGAGCACTTAGATTTCAATCTTCATGACCTCTCATTTACTGGTTTGATTGTGTACTTAATGTAGTCTGCCTTATAAACAGAATCCCTTCACCTGTTATCAATAATTCTACTCCTTTTCAATTGCTTTATGATTCTAATCCTGATTTTCCAATGTTAAAGGTCTTTAGGTGTCTAGCTTATGCTTCAACATTTGAGCATAACATAAGCAAATTTGATTCAAGAGCTATACCTTGTGTCTTCTTAGGTTATCCTTCAAATATAAAAGGTTTTAAACTTCTGAATTTACAAACTAACAGTGCCTTTATCTCAAGACATGTTTTGTTCGTGAACAAATTTTTCCATTCAATCATTTTCTACACACAGTGATTGTCCTGTTCTGCCAGTGTCTATTGACTTTGATATTTTCTTGACCAATCTCCTTCAAATCAGATTTCACCTCAAACCAGAAATGCAACACAAACTCGAAACATTCATTTTAATGACCTTACCATATCAAGTCAAAAAATTCAACCAATAATCCCAAATTCAGATCAACAAATTTCAAACCATCCCAACATTGATACCTCAACCTCAGATTCATCTGACAATAACCCCAGAAGGTCTTCTAGGCCTCGACAAACGCCAGCATACCTCCATGATTACCATTGTAACCTTTCCACATCACAACCCCAACAAACAAATCCTTTAACTACCAAAATCACCTCTCCTCCCACTCTCAATTCTGTTCTTATGAAAATCTTTCTGCAAACCATAAAGTTTTTTCCACAAAAATTTAGCATTATTAAAGAACCAAGGAATTATACTGAGGCTATTAAACACGTGAAAATGAATATAATTTTGCTTGTTGGGTGATGGAATTTGGAGTTGTAGTATGGTGTCTCTGGAAATGGAGAAATGAATACCTCTGTGGAGGTTCCAATAGTGGTCATGGAAGCAAAGTTGATGAGATCAAACGTAGAGCCCATGAAATTCTGAAAGCTTGTGATGAAGTTGTTTCACATTGACTTTATTTATAGTAGCATTTAGTCAAATAGAGCAATTGTTACAGCTGTCTTTCTGTTATTCTTTTCTCTTTCTTCAGCTGGTTCACGTGTTCCTTTCATTCCAGCTGTCTTATGTACATATAAGTAGATCAGATGCTTAGCTCATGTATTGATTCATTCAAAAATATAGTCAAACACTTTCTTCTCAATTTGCTTTCCTTATCATGGTATCAGAGCACTAGAAACTTCTTTTGATTATAGTCATCTTCTTTCTTTCTCTACAATTTTTTTCTCCTCAATAATCAACAACAATGGCGAATCAAATACAAGCAACTAGTTTCACTGATGTTTCTGAGATAGAAGAACATGCTAAGAGTTCAATTAAAGAAGAAGAAGTATCAACATTCACTTTCGCTAGAGATCAGTACAATCAGTTACTGAATCTGATTCAACCAAAGCAACAAGAAGTTAATGAGATGATGGTTAATTCCAACAGACTGATCGCTGAAAGTCCAAAGCCTCAACATGTTGGTAATTATGGTGTTGCTGTTTACTCTATTACTGCATATGTTCTTAATTCACAACAGTGGATCATTGATACATGAGCCACAGATCACATTACATTTGTCTTTCAATTTCTCGCAAACTGCAGAACTATTGAGAATTTTACAATGAAGATGCCAAACAATTAAAGTTCTTCAGTAACACATACTGGAGATATTGTGTTTGAAGATAAATTTACTTTATACAGTGTGCTTTATGTACCTAGCTTTTCTTACAATTTGATTGCTGTCAGCGAATTGACAAAGCATTCTAATTGTCAATTAACATTTTCTTCTTCTGAATGCTTAATACATGATATGAACAACTGGAAGATGATTGGTATAGCTAAACGTAATGGAGGTCTCTATAATATGGTGCAGCCTCTTCCAAACCTTGCTTCTTCCATCAATTCAGTTACAACTCTTTAAGAACACAATCTCTGGCACTTCAGACTTGGACACTGTTAAGATTCTTAGAATGGGATCTAGTCAGGGGACGATGAACAGGAGATTCTCCTTCTTGGAGTTTCCTCGAACGACCTATGATGAATTAAAAAGAAGGAATATAGAAAAAAAGAGCTCGTTAGAGGGAGCTGTGACCTCTGTAATAGAGTGGAAATTATTGCTTGTTTTATTTCATAAACATGTTCTCCTTATATAGAGATTACATGATTACAATATATAGAAACTTCCTTAACAATAGCATTTGATGAAGGCATTAATTCTGCCTATTACACTTAATAAAATAACAGCCATATTTCTGTAATTAATTAATTGTGATCTGTTACCTTTCTCTGCTGCTCTTTCCTTGTAAGGTATGTTGACTTCTTCCTTTCATAATTCTTGCCTATGAATGCGTCTCTAACATCACTCCCCGGCTGGACAAAAAGCTTGTCCTCAAGCTTGAAGTTAGGATAAGAACTCTGGAAATTTGGGACAGACTCCCAGGTAGCATCAGATTGGGATAATCCCTTCCATTCAACCAAGATTTCCCAAGTGCCGCGGTTGAGACGAGAACGCATAATTGAGAGTGGGTAAGGACTGAAATCCCCATCTGGCAACGCAGGAATTGCTGCAATAGTTGTAGGTGAAGGACCTTTAAAGGCTTTCAAAAGAGAGACATGAAAAACATTATGAATTTTGCAATCAGAGGGCAATTCCAACTTGTAAGCAACTGAACCAATTTTGCTAATGATTTTGAACGGACCATAAAACCGAGGGCCCAACTTGTGGCTTTGTTTCTTGGGAAGAGATTTCTGGCGATGTGGATGCAATTTTAACCAAACCATGGTACCAGGTTCATATTCCACATCACGATGGCCTTTATCATACACTGCTTTCATTCGTTGTTGAGCTTGCTGGAGTCGAAAATGGATGTGACTTATCAACTCATCCCTCTCAATCAACGCTTGATCCACAGTATCCACTCTAGTGGTTCCAGCTTCATAAGAGAGCAAACGAGGTGGATCTCTTCCATAAACCACTTTGAAAGGAGAAGTGAGGAGTGCTGTGTGAAAAGAGGTGTTATAGCAGTATTCTGCCCAAGGAAGCCAAAAAGACCATTTGGAAGGAGCATCACCAACCATGCACCTAAGATACATCTCAATGGTGCGATTAACAACCTCGGTCTGCCCATCCGATTGGGGGTGATAAGCAGAAGAGAAGGCAATTTTTGTACCATGTAACCGAAAAAGCTCCTTCCAAAAATGACTAGTAAAAATCACATCACGATCACAAACCACAGATTCAGGAATACCATGCAGACGTACAATGTGCTCAAAAAACAGATTGGCAACGGTGACAGCAGTATATGGATGCGCCATTGGAATAAAATGGGCATATTTAGAGAAGCGATCCACCACTACTAACAAAACAGACTTGCCTCCAGATTTGGGTAGCCCATCAATGAAGCCCATAGAGATATCTGCCCAAATTTGAGAAGGAATTGGCAAGGGTTGGAGTAGACCAGCAGGATTTAAATGCTCTGCTTTGTTTCTTTGACAAGTAGCGCAAGAGGCTACATATTCTTGAACATTCTTTTTCGTTCCCTGCCAATAAAAATCCTTTCGAAGCCGTTGCAAGGTTTTTTGAATGCCTTCATGTGTGCCATCATGAGTACCCGAGACAATTGCAGAAATTAATGAAGAATTGGGTAGGAGATAAATCTTCTCTTTGAAAAAGATCAATCCGTCCTTGTAAGCCCAATTGGTATCCACAGCTGCTTGCTGAATTTTTTGAATTAATTCTTGAAGGGCCATGGAACCTACAACCTCTTCACGAATTGCATCAAACAAGAGAACTTTGGGCTGAGTAATGGCAAAAAGAATACCTGAATCTTCATCTCTGCGGGAAAGAGCATCAGCAACCTTATTTAGATTTCCAGCTTTATATTCAACATGGAAATCCAAACCTAGGAGTTTGCTAACCCAATGCTGTTGTGGAGAAGTGGAGAGTCGCTGTTCCAATAGGTATTTTAAGCTGAAATGATCTGTTCGGATGAGAAATTGTTTTCCCCAAAAATAAGAGTGCCAATGCTGGACTGCTTTGGCTAATCCAATTAATTCTCTTTCATAAGCAGGTAATTTTGAGTACCGTTCAGCTAATTTGCGACTAAAAAAAGCAATTGGATGGCCTTTTTATTGTAGAACAGCGCCAATCCCACTACCGGAAGCATCACACTCGATCACAAACTCTTCCTCAAAGTTGGGTAATTGGAGGACTGGGGTATTAGCAAGAGCTTTCTTCAAGGCATGGAAAGATTGAAGAGCTGTATCATTCCATTGGAAGGCATTGCGTCGCAACATGCTAGTTAATGGGGCAGCAATTTGACCATAATTTTGGATAAATTTCCTGTAGTAGCCAGCTAATCCTAAAAACCCACGAAGTGCCTTAATAGATTGGGGCACTGGCCATTCAGTAATAGCTTGGATTTTGCTGGTATCTACTGAAACCCCTTTTGCAGACACAATATGCCCGAGATAAGCAACCTGGAGTGCACCAAATGAACATTTAGATTTTTTGAGAACCAATCGATGAGCTTGCAATACCTCAAAAATTAGCTGAAGGTGAGTGAGATGGTCCTCCCACGTTTTACTGTAAATCAGAATATCGTCGAAGAAGACGAGGACAAATTTGCGCAGATAATCTTTGAAGATTTCATTCATGAGTGCTTGGAAAGTAGATGGGGCATTTGTGAGGCCAAACGGCATTACTAAGAACTCGAAGTGCCCATGATGTGTTCGAAAAGCTATCTTCTCAACATCTACTGCTGCCATACGAACTTGATGG